>JAJAGP010000295.1:294756-510172 GCA_025084515.1 Ancistrus triradiatus
TGTGTGTGTGTGTGTGTGTGTGTATATGTGCGCTTTTTACAAAGGATTGTCTCGAAGCAGATTAAACAATTTTAGATTATCTTCCGATATCTAATGACAGTCCAAAATCGAGTAAGCCTAGAGCGACCGTGGCAAAGAAACTCCCTAAATGTTACAAGGAAGAAACCTGGGGAGGATCAAGACTCAAAAAGGGACCCATCCTCCTTGGGTGGCTTGGATGATAAATGTAAAAATGAAACTAATTTATCTAGTCAAATAAGTCTGTGGTGATATGTTCACTACCTTATCGGTATGTGCTCACTTGTTAATTAGCTCATGTTTTCACTAGACTGTTCTAACTTGGTTGATGTGTTTAGACTTTTTTTGTGGTTACTCGTGTTAGTGTGTTCGACTTCCTGCTACTAATTTGTAACAAGATGTAAATGGCATTAGTGAGTGTATGCACCTGTCCAATTGTAAATCAAATTGAAAATATCCTTTAAATTTTCGCTACAGTAGCCTAAAAAGACTATGTAACTATGGTAGTGTCCATTTTGGTCATTCACAGAATGTAATGTGTTCGTTAAATGGCGCATACCTGTATATCCAAAATCTGAAAATGACCCGTCATTCTCAAAAAAATTGATGCTTTGATGCTAAATGAAGCTTCAGTGTAATTCGTTTTAGAGATGTACTGTATCCTCTATGAATTACTTTACAATTTAATTGATGGACCAAGGTGTACTTTGAAACACAGCGTTAGAAGCTGTCTTACTGATTTTATCAGAGGAATTGAGTCAGCTCATGTATTTGCCCTTAAATATAGACAGATGGCTAAACAGCAGGCAGCTAAACTGTTTGCCCAATATGCAGGCGTTGATGAATCGTGTGGGTGTTTCTCAGTAGTTGGATGTGAAATGTGAATGTCTATGCCAGTTACTTTGCCAAAAATGAGAGGCAACAGAAAAGTTTTAATCTTGCAACGCTAATTAACTGACACTGGCAGTGATCCCTATTTATCTCTCAGATTCTCTCAGAAGTCATCATTGCAAGCTGTGGTAATTGGGGAGTAAAGAGAAGGTCCTGGGAGACTCATTTATACATTTTCACACAACACTTTTTCTAACCGTTATCTATTCTTACCATCAGTATTCTAACAATTAATTTTATAAAATTATTTTTCACTGTCAACTTTGTTTCAGTCCACAAACCACCATTATACAATTTATTTAAAAGCATTAATTATTTAAAAGCATTAACTTTTAGAAAAGCTCAAAGATTGAGAAACAACTTTTCAGTCTGCACAGATCACATTTTTATTAAAGTGAGCACACCATGATATAAGCAGAGTCAAATAGGCAAAAAATACAATTCTTTGTGATTAACACATTATAAAGATTATTTTAACTGTCTGACAGACCTAGTCTATACCTTCTGTTGTCCTTTAATCCCACCCATAAATTAACTGGTTCTCTTCTGTTATACAGTGGGGCAAAAAAGTATTTAGTCAGTCACTGATTGTGCAAGTTCTCCGACTTAGAAAGATGAGAGAGGTCTTTAATTTTCAACATAGGCAGACACCAACTATGAGAGACAAAATGAGAAAAATCCATGAAATCACATTGTAGAATTTTTAGCATAATTCTTGTAAAAAAATGCATTTGTTCATTGTTTTAGTTGGGAAAATGCACTACAAATTGAAATGTTGAAATACACTACAGATTGTAATTTATGGTGGAAAATAAGTATTTGGTCAATAAATTTGGTTCAGCTCGGTACTTTGTAACATAACCTTTGTTGGCAATGACAGAGGTCAAAGATTTCCTGTAAATCTTGTAGGATTTTTAAAGAATTTAATTGTAAATCATGGTGGAAAATAAGAACTTGGTCACCCACAAACAAGCAAGATTTCTGCCTCTCACAGACCTGTAACTTCTTTAGGAAGCTCTTCTGTCCTCCACTCGTTACCTGTATTAATGGCACCTGTTTGACCTCATTATCTGTATAAAAGACACCTGTCCACAGCCTCAAACAGTCAGACTCCAAACTCAACCATGGCCAAGACCAAAGAGCTGTCGAAGGACACCAGGAAGAAAATTGTAGTAAATTTGTGGAGAGAGTTGAAGGTACATGTTGCCCAAAACATCACTGCTCTAGAGGAGATCAGCATGGAGAAATGGGCCAAAATACCAGCTACAGTATGTGCAAACCTGGTGAAGACTTACAGGAAACGTTTGACCTCTGTCATTGCCAACAAAGGTTATGTTATAAAGTACTGAGTTGAACCAAATTTATTGACCAAATACTTATTTTCCACCATAATTTATTAATTACTTATAAATTCTTATAAATCCTTATAAATTCTTTCTTTCTCATTTTGTCTCTCGTAGTTGAAGTGTACCTTTGGTGAAAATTACAGACCTCTCTCATATTTCTATGTCAGAGAACTTGCACAATCAGTGACTGACTAAATACTTTTTTGCCCCACTGCATTTTATTTTTTCTCTGCCAATGCTCTCTTAGGCATAAGAAGCATGAACACAACCACACAGTAGGCACCAAAAGTCTGAGAACACTAGTGAAAATGCTATTTAATTTTTTTTTTGTGTGTGAAGAATGATTCATACTGCGGTGGAATAATGACCCAGTTGGAACAATTACTTGAATTCCAAAAAAGATAAAGGAGGTCTGACTGGCATAGACTTCACAGCTACCTGACCTAAACCCCATCAAGCATGGGGGGGAAGAAGTCAGAGAAAGCTAAGCATTCCGTAACATTACAAGATGCTCTTTTGAATGTTGTGAACTCATGCTGGGATAACATGGAGCATCCGATTTTTTCACAAACAGGAGGAGTTCATGTCAGCTCAAGTGTGTGATGTCATTACAGCCAAAGTCCGAACATGGCAAATGCAGATTAGTTTTACTCAAGTTGTTATGCTGTTGTGTTGTTACAGAGATACCTCGGTTCTCGTTGTTAATTTGTTCCAGAAGGCTGGTCGAGAACTGAAAATGACGAGATTTTCCCATAAGGAATAATGTAAATTGAATGAATCCACACCCCCAGAAACTCCACACTGTATAATGCTTTATATGCATTAATGGAGTTGTATTGTACAGGTGCTCCATGATTTACGAAGGGATATGTTCTGACAAATCCATCATAAGTTAAATGGATAAACTGAGGAGTTTGAGTGTTTGGTAGAGCGGTCTATACTGTATCATAGCGAAGATATGGAAAGGATGTAATGAACAGTAAGTTGATGTTTAAAACACTTACATTAACCTACAGTTGGCCAAAATCATTAACACAAAGCTTTGTATAATAGTGTTGACAAATCTCATGTAATTTAGTGAGTAATGGATTGCAAGTGAAAAGTACAAAACACTTACTCTTTTGATGAACTCTCTGCACTAGCATAGCTGCTAAGCTCACTGCAGCTTGTGTTCTGGAGCATTCCGTTCCTGTTTTGCTTTCAATTGGCTCTTATGAAACTAACCTTATTAGGATCCATGGAGTCTTATTTGTACGAAGAATACAGTACTGTCGATGTAAAAATAAATAAAAAGCCATGATAAAAATCATGAGATGACGGATCTTCTCTGAGGGCCATTATGAACCTGAGTCATTGAATCACCGTGTACTGAATTGTGACTCGTGAATCATGGATTGTGAATCGAATTTCAGCTAAAATTAGTCACGCGGCTCGGCTCATACATGTTTAAGCAAGTGCGAGCAAACAACGAGAACCATGACACACTTTTCTAGTCAAAATGCATCGTGAACTAAGTTCCGAGGTGGTCAAGAACCAAGATACCACCGTAATTGTATTGTTATTTAATTAGTATTGTACTTAATACAGAACAGACAAATGCAAAATAGAAGCATCTTTTAGTGATTCAGTGTTTAATAGTAATAAATACATAATATGTTAGGGGTTATTTTTTTCCTGTGGAAGACCGGGTGCCTCCCTGCAAATATTTCCATCAAATTATTCCCGTCCAGATAGTTCTGAATGATAAATCCAACTATAAATCATTAGTATATTCAATATATAATAATTAACAGTTTATTTCTGATGAAAAAATAAATTCATTACCTACGGTCATCGCTGAACATTTTAGGTTTATTAAAAACGTCACCATGAATATTCATGGAGAGCCAGTTTGGAAGGCCCTTGTGTCCTGATGCAACCTGTAATTGCAGGCTGGCTAAATAAATGTTAATTGACAAAAGGCTTTCTGTAATCACAGGTACACACAAGTGGGATATCAATATCGGTCTCTGTTTGCACTGCTATATTATCAGTTCATTTACCAGCGTCTAGCCAGTGGCAGTGGTTAAATGAACGGACTATTGGCCAGAAAGTTGATGGTTAGAATCCTGGCTCTGCCAGTGCTTTTGATCCTCAGTACCTTAAGACTGGATCAAGATTTAAGTCACCATGGATAAGGGTGTCTGGAGTAAATGCATACCTGTTAAAACGTATGGTTTAATTTGTACTGTTAATTTATGGACATTAATGTTTTAGTATCCTCTAATAATTTATATATCAACAGTGATCAGACTGGAGTGTGGAGCTAAACTGTGACCTCACTTCATTATCACACTTCCCAATTTATTAGTCCAAATCACTTGGTTTATCACTAGTTATAGAAAAATGTACATTTTGCACTACAGTAATTGTAATGAATGGCCCCAGTAGTTTACATGATTGTCATTACCAATCTAGGAGAAGTTAAGAATTTAAATCCAGCTTTTGAGTTTCACGATCACATGTATCATGATAGATATTGTGCATCATGAAAATGTCTTTAATTATTGGGCTAAAATATTTTTACCATATCGCCCATCCCTAGAATATACTCAAGAAAATGAAGAATTTGATTATTTAATAGTTTTATCACGGGTAAGGGTGTAATTAGGCACGACGAGTGGGTATCTTTCCTCCTTAATTCTGTTCATCTCTTTTCTACCATTCCTCTAATGTTAATGCACTATAAATCAAAAGCGTCCTCAAAGTATCATTGTTTTCTGCTAACTGCCCAGTGTAACATCTCTTTAAAAGCCTGACACATTAATACATAATTCACTTGTTGTGAGGTGTGCATGTATCGCCGATTTTACAATGGCTTCAAATGCGGCTTATAAAATTGATCATTCTGGTTCTAAATTGGATTTACTAAGTACCATTTCTTTAATAGCTGTCTCATAATTTCAGTTTATTTGGTTTGTTGCATCACAAGTTCAAATTGAGTTCGACCAGCTACGTCATTAACTTCAGTGTCTTATAGCAAAGACATGGAAATTACCACTGCGTCAACAGCTACTCAGTTTACTTCCCCATTTAGTGCAGAAAGCCCCCCTGGTAAATACCTAGGGTTTTATGACCCACCAGTCATCCTCTATTGCTCTGTGTTGATTATGGCTGGAGCAGAGTGCAGTCCTATTGGTCAGTAAAGTCCAGCACCGTCACAGTGCAAACCTTAATATTACAAGAAGTGACATCATCACCAAGAAACTCAATGTTCTGTACCCAGCAAGTCTCACATAAAGATTTAATACCGCATTACATCATCACTGCTCTGAGAAACACTGGCATGTGGGAACAGCTTGTCCAAGCAAAGAGAGCCTCCAAATACCACACATACTCCCCCCTTACAGGTACAGGTTACACAGTATCTCTGAAAGTAACTATTCTAATCGATCTATAACAGGACAGTCAATATACAAAACTGTATAATTCCCTGTAACCTGAGGATAGAATAACAATCTCTCTCTTCCTTTATCCCCCCTTTCTCTCTCTATCCCACTCACCTACCCATATCTCCTCGTCCATCTTTCTTCCTTTCTTTCTCCTGTACTCTTTCTGTGCTTCCACTTAGTTTATCTCTTGTTGCCTCTAATTAATGGAACCCCCGGGCAACCAGAGTTTCCATAGCAACCCCGCTCTGTGGTCGATATTGGCGGAGCGTTACCGTGGCAACAGCAAATCGAGCTGCCTCTTGTTGTGTCTGTTTGATTTTGGCTGCAAAGTGTGTTTGTGCAAGACTAAGGATCGCACACATTCACCCATGCAGATACACAATCCCTTACAAGCTAACAGCAAAACAAACACTCAATAGACAAAGTGGCAAAACAGAATTATCAGTACAGAATTAACTGTATAAGGCATTATATGCATTAATGGAGTTGTATTGTATTGGATTTATGATGGGGATATGTTCAACAAATCCATCATAAGTTAAATGTATCATACACTGATGAGTTTAACGAGTGTTTGGTAGAGCGGTCTATACTGTATCATAGCGGAGCCCATGATAATTAATGTTAATAATTAAAGTACGTTCATGTTTAAAACACTGCCATTAACCTACAGTTGGGCAAAATCATTAATACAAATCTTATTTTGTAATAAAGTGTTGAAAAATCTCATGTAATTTAGTGAGTAGTGGATTGAAATTTGCTCAAGGTGATAGCATAGCTGCTAATGCTAACTGCAGCCTGTGTTCTGGAGAATTCAGGACAGGATTTCCCTTTTGGTTGGTTTTTATAAACTAACCATTTTAGGATCCGTGTAGACTTATTTGCACTATGAATACAATATTGTATTAAATTAACGATAAAAATAGCGGAAATCTTGACTGAGTGAGAGCTGTTATGAATCTGAATCACTGTGTACAGAAACGTGAATCAAGTTCGGCTGAAACGAGTCGCACGGCTTGACTCTTACAAGTTTAAGCAAGTACCGAGCAAACGATAAGAACCGAGACAATTATTTCTTGTCAAAATGTGTTGAGAACCGAGGTACCACTATATTGCTAAATAATTGTTTAATTTTTATTTATTTATTTTTGTTTTCTTCGAAATTTGAAATCCTAAAAATCTACATAAATACTCATACAACCAAAAATCTGACAGTATGGACAATGCAAATAAAAAAATAAAAAATAAACAACACTAGGTTTTTTTACAGTTACTTTGACTTTTATTTCATTGCCGTCATTTCATGTTTTGTCTGGCTAATTTCAGTTAATTTGCTAAAATCCATCCATTCCTGCATTTCAGACATGCAACACAATAGTCTAGAGCACACAATGTCCATTTCTTCCAAAAACAGATCTGGAATACTAATCCGTCTGACCACAATACACCTTTCCACTATGTGATAGTTCATCCCAGATGCCTCTCACCCCACAGATGTTGACACCACTTCTGGACATGGTTAACGTAAAGTTTCTTTTTTGCACAGTGACATTTTCAGTGTAATTTGTGAATGTAATTCCAGATTGGACTCTGTGGTCTCCCTGTGTCCGCATGGGTTTACTCCGGGTACTAATGGTTTCCTCCCACAGTCCAATGATGTGTGTTGATAAAAATAATAACAATTTAATCAAAATGATTTTTTACAATTAAAATGAAGACATGTCTTTTCCACTAGTTCTTTCAGTCTCTTCATATTTTCTCTCACTCACTCACTCAGTGACTCACTCGGCTATATTGTTTAATGGGAACACAGTTTACACACAAGGATGAAGCTTTATTAAGACGTACAAACTTTGTTTATTGAATCTCCAGGACTTCATCATGCTCCAAATGCTCACTGTTGTTGGAGTGTTGTATGGATCCAATGTTCCCACATGGGCAGAAAGATCTGACATTTTTAAACTTGGTGGATATTTTGCTGGTCCCACCTTGGATTTGCTTCTGGTTACTGTTAAGATTGGGGTGAAGTGTAGCTGTAGCATTAACTAGCTACAGTAATATTATGTCAATGGAAAGTCCCCACAATGTCTGAAAGACAAACTGGTGTGGTGGGTGCGCACACAAACGTGTGTTTCGTGTGTGCCTGAAACTCAGGCACTCAGAGACTTCCACCCTCTCTCACTTTGACATTGTTAGACCACAAAAGGTCAGACCGTTTCTGAGCAGCTACCGCCGTGTATTTTTGCCCCCGTACACAGTGTGTAGGCTGGTTAGATAGGCAAAAAGTTCTTCAAGGAGCGAAGTTCTGCACAAAGCTTCTGAGGTCACCGATTATCCAAGTCTACAAGCAGACGCCCTCAGAATGCCATTAAACTCTCTGAAGGGCAGTACAGATTTGTATGTTTCTCATTTTCCAGATAATAGAAAAGTGATTTACAGCAGGTACACTTACTAAATTGCTTTCATAATGATTACTCCGCCATCACCACAGACTTTGTGTTAACTTTGTTGTTGTTTTAGCACTAGAGGTGGGAGTAGGTCACGTGCAAGTCTCTAGTCTTAACCTTCAACTCTCAAGCTACTGGGATAATCTTCAAGTAACTCAAGTCAAGTAAGTCTCGAGTCAGGTCATTCGAAATTATGAAGCTCTAACTCAATTACATTTACGCTATTTAGCAAATGCCCTTATCCAGAGTGAGTTACATTTTTATAAGATACAGTTTCACAATCTAAGCATTTCTGGGTTAAGGGCTCTAGGAGGTGGGATTTGAACCTGGATCTTCTGGTCCAGAGTCCAGTACCTTAACCGCTAGGCCACCACTGTCCACAATTAAATAGGCCAAAAGATGGTGGTCATAAAGATCTGAATTTGATTTTCAACATTAACAAATGCTGTTGCATTTCTTCTTGGACTCTTAACTCTTATGTCAAAATCATTCTAAAAGGTCATGTGCAAAATACTAACCTTTGCATTTCTAAAACATTTAAAAATATGGATATTTGATCTTCATTTGAACAATATTGAGAAACTGAAGTAATATAACTAAACATATAAAAATTAACTTAAAAGCCAGTCACGTACCTTTCTTTGTGGGTTGTGTAGTGAGGGATGAAATTGGATGTGTGGTGGTTTTGCATTTCACCTGCATTGCATCTCTTTTTAGTAATTTAATCGACAACGTAATCCTCAAATTCAAACTTCACTATTTTTGGCCGTTTCCATATTACGAGCTTCTTTGTACGTTTGTATCTACTAGTTTCCTGCTTTCTGATAGGTTGCCAGGTGTGTGCATGTTAAAACACATATCACCCAATCATGTTTAAACGCTGCAAGCACTCGGTATTCTGTGAGCATTTGCAGTAGTCTATCCTAACTGGCTACATGACCAGGGGTGTCACTAGGGATTTATGAATTGGGAGGCTAAGCTTTGACTAGGAGGGTCCAGGGGTTAACCCTCATACGAGAATAGAAAAAATGACCCAAAAAGGTCTACATTTATGAAATTGGCATGCAGTTGAAAACATACAGCTATTTGGACAAATTGCCTCATAGCAGAATTTTTTGAAGAGGCTATCTAGTTTGTATTAGGTACAGATGTTGTATGATTTAACTTCTATCCATCCACTAACAAGAGGTACAGATCAAGCAAAGATACAATATTACTGCAGTAGCAAAGCCTAAATACTGTACACTACTCAGTTACTGAGAATATAGCCTGGTACAAACAAATGTGCTGGCTGGTAGCTGCATTCATGTTGACTGGATGACTGAATTTTTAGGACAATGTGACATTTTGACAGCACAAAAAATAGTTTCTCAATTTAATTTTTTATTAACTCAGCATTAACAACTCAAAGTCCACTACATCTCCAGCCAAAGGAAAAAGGGCTATTGGTAAAACCCCAACAAAAATGAATAAAAAGTGGCAGTACCAACCAAAATAGCTTTTTTTTAAATGTGATTTGTTACCAAAGTAACGCTTTCTTAAATCCAGTAAATACAATTGATCAAATAACTTTCATTAAAAGAGAGCTATTCTAGATCTGTTTGATTGTAATGTTTAGAAATAACAGTAGAAACAGGTTGAGTAATCATAATATTCTAACAAATGTATAATGAGATCTTAGTGTCCTTGGCTGTATTTGACATGTTTTCACTTGCGTATTTCGTACAGCAGTGCAGAGCGATGTCACAGATTAACCCTTGTTTCAGGTTCAGTGAAGCTATGGGGCAGCAGCACCTCCCCCAGGTCCTAGTGCATCAAACCTCATTACATTGTGAATATTGAGACAAACCCAGATAGCACAGTTGGATAGAATAAATAAGAAAAAGGGTTGGCGATTTAAAGTAGTGAGAACATTTTTGGAGGTCTATCGACTTCATTGTACATGACACAGTGAATATCTGCTCTTACGGTGTGTTTTTGACCTTTTTTTTTTTTTTTAAACAACAATTAAGGTATCATTGTAGGCAATACCAACCAGAAACCCCTATGCAGCACATGCAGTTCAATGCATGTCAATCCTCGTGTAGATCTTTAGTGTTGACTTCTTACCACAGGACACTTGGGTGGATATTTTGTGTTAATGGATTATTCTTAAACCAGCAGTGACACAGTGAAGTAATGCTGTTGATGGCCCACAGTCACTAATTGTATACCTTCATTAATACACACGTAGACAAAATTGTTGGTACCCCTCAGTTAATGAAAGAAAAACCCACAATGGTAACATTTAATAACTTTAATCTGACAAAAGTAATAATAAATACAAAGTCTATGAAAATGAACAAATGCAAGTCAGACATTGCTTTTCAACCATGCTTCAACAGAATTATTTAAAAATAATTTTTGTTGCACAACCTTTTGAGGCAATCACTGCAATCAAACGATTCCTGTATCTGTCACTGAGACTTCTGCACCTCTCAGCAGGTATTTTGGCCCACTCCTCATGAGCAAACTGCTCCAGGTGTCTCAGG
The DNA here is from genome assembly GCA_025084515.1 of Ancistrus triradiatus. Classification (NCBI taxonomy): domain Eukaryota; kingdom Metazoa; phylum Chordata; class Actinopteri; order Siluriformes; family Loricariidae; genus Ancistrus; species Ancistrus triradiatus. The sequence continues at coordinate 305,421 of JAJAGP010000295.1, forward strand.
TTTGAAGGGTGCCTTTTCCAGACGGCATGTTTCAGATTCCTCCAAAGATGCTCAATAGGATTAAGGTCAGGGCTCCTAGAAGGCCCACTTCAGAATAGTCAGTGTTTTCCTCGATCCGTCTTGGGTGTTTTTAGTGAGTGTTTTGGGTCATTACCTGACTGGCAAGACCAATGACCTGCGTCTGAGGACAAGCTTTCTTGACACTCAGCCGTGGGGGTGTTTGTGCGTAGGGGTGTGCTGAGTGTGCTTCTGTTGACGGTGCGTTGGGGTTGGTTTTTGGTTTTCAGTGTTTTGTTCGGGTGGAGTGGTGGGGAGGTCGGCGTCGGTTTTTGTTCTGTGGTGGGGTGGGGGAGGGTGGGGGGGGGGGGTTGCTTTGTGGTAGGGGGGGGGTTGGTGGCGTTCGGTTGTGGATTTGTGTCTGGGGGTCGTGTGTTGGGGTGGGGGGGTGGGGGCGGGGGGGGGTGGTATTAGGGTTGGGGCTGGCGGGGGATTGGGGTGTGGTGTGCGGATGGGCGTGGGGGTGGGGGTGCGTGTGGGTGAGTGGGGGGTTGTGTTGATTTTGGGGGGGGGTGAGTGGTTTTGGGGTGGTGTGTAGTGGGGGGGGGGGGGGGGTGGGGGGGGGGGGGTGAGGGGGGGGGGGGGTGTAGGGGCGGGGGGGGGGGAGGGAGGTGTGGGAGGGGGGGGGGGGGGGCGGGAGGGGGGGATGTGTTGCGGGGGGGGATGGGGTGGGAGGGGAGGGGGGGGGGGGGGGGTGGGGGGTGGTGGGCGGGTATTTTGTTTTTTTACTTTTTTGGGTTTTATGTTTTTTGTTGTTTGTTTGGGGCAAGCACATTTCTCTCTTTAGAATTCCTTGATAGTTGAGACTCATGTACCCTGCATAGATTCAAGACACTCGTGCCAGGATGCGCAAAGCAGCCCAGGAACATAACAGAGCCTCCTCTGTTCAACAGTAGGGACGTGTTCTTTCTTGATATGCTCATTTTTCCGTCTGTGAACTAGCAGCTGATGTGCCTTGCCAAAAGGTTCCATTTCTGTCTCATCTGTCCATAGGAATTCTTCAAGCAGCTTGTGGTTGTTAACATGTAGTTTGCAAATCCAGTCTGGCATTTTTATTTTTGTTTTCAACAATGGTGTCGTCCTTGGTCGTATCCATTAGCCCACTTTGGCTCAAACATAGACGGATGGTGCGATCTGACAACTGATGTTCCTTGAGCTGAAAGTTCATCTTTTAATCTCTTTAGAAGTTTTTCTTGGATCTTTTGTACCAATCGTATTATCCATCTCTTTGATTTGTCATCAATTTTCCTCCTGCGTCCACGTCCAGGGAGGTTGGCTACAGTCCCATGGGTCTTAAATTTCTGAATAATATATGCAACTGTGGTCACAGGAACATCAAGCTGCTTGGAGATGGTCTTAGAACCTTTAACATGCATGTCTATAATTTTCTTTCTAATGTCCTGAGACAACTCTTTCCTTTGCTTCCTCTGGTCCATGTTGAGTGTGGTACACACCTTGTCACCAAGCAGCACAGTGACTACCTGAAGCCCTATATATGGGCCCACTGACTGATCACAAGATTGTAGACACCTGTGATGCTAATTAGTGAACACACCTTGATTTAACATGTCCCTTTGGTCACATTTTTCAGGGGTACCATCATTTCTGTCCAGGCCTGTTTCATGAGTTTATTTTTTAAAACAATTCTGTTGAAGCATGGTGGAAAAGCAATGTCTGACTTTCATTTGTTCATTTTCATAGACTTTGTATTTATTATTACTTTTGTCAGATTAAAGTTATTGCTGTTACCATTGTGGGTTTTTCTTTCATTAACTGAGGGGTACCAACAATTTTGTCCACGTGTGTGCTAACTGTAAACCTGTACCTGGGGAAAAAAAAAAAAAAAAGAGTGTATTTTTTAGTGCTGGTCCTCAGGAGATGTAGCTGCATTCTACAGAAACGGCAACGTTGTTTAGAAAAACCAACACCGTCAAAAGATTTGCTTTGGGTTACTGAGGTTAAGGTTAGGGTTAATTAGCACTGATTAGCTACACTAATCTTGATGTCAGTGGGCGGTGCCTACAAAGATAGTGAGACATGGGGTGTGCGTACATCCATCATTTATTCATGGATAGTTATTCAAAATTGATATTGAGGCACTTGATCTCTCTTGCAAATACACCTTTGCCCATGCTCAATCCCCATCTTTCATGTTCTATATGTGGAAAAAAAAACTGCTCAAGGAGGATGGGTTCCTATTTGAGTCTTGGTCCTCCCAAGGTTTCTTCCCTGTAAGGTTTGGGGAGTTTTTCCTTTCCACTGTTGACTCAGGCTCAACTAGGGCTTTGAGCTCATATATTTGCTAGCTTCTTTGAGATAATGCTGTGTTGTAAAAAGCACTATATAAATAAATTTGACTTGACTGACCATTAGAGAACATAATAAAGGGGACTAAAAGCATGTAGAAAAAGAGATGGACTACAGCCTGTAACTGTAGAACTACAAAGTGCATCTATCTGGTAAGAGGAACTTACAAAATGGACGAGTGTAGAAACAAGGAGGTGTACCTAATAAAGTGATCGGTGAGTGTATATTACCATTAGTGTTACCATTAGGTTTTCCAAAGAGCAAAGATGATCCACGATATCCTCTCCTTTCCCATTTGCCTTGAATCCACTTGTACACTGGTGACAGGAAGAACAGGCAAACTTTGTGATGTCACTGACACATGAGAGCAGGCAAATGGGATGATGTCAGTGACATAGTGAGACTCGCTCTGCCACGCTGATGTCATCACCAAGAGACGCCCAAAACAAGGTGTCAGTTTGCTCGTTTTAACGCTCCAATTTCATCTCTTTGTTTTTCCCTCTCTGCCCCTAATCTCTTTCAGCCTCATTTTCCTGACACACATGGATCGGTTACAGGTCCGATTAATGGCGGAGATCATAAGTGTGTGACTGATTGATGGCCTGTATTCAGACTGCAGGTAGATGTGTGTAAGAGTGGAGGCTTTTTGCATAGGGAGTCAATGATGCATTCATTCTATTATTATCTTGTCTATGTAAGGAGGTGAATATTGAATGGTGACTGTTGAATGAGCAAAGAGTGCATGGGTGTGTCAGCCATACTTGAGAGCGGGGCAATAGTAAGGATAACGTGAAGTCTGACCATCTGGGACAAATGGTTAAAGGGCTGTCTTCTGTTACAAACCCACACACACAGTTAACCTACTGTCTACCGTTACACTGAATAAAACAGAGGATTTCTGCCCTCGCATCCCAAACACTGGGCTGTTGAGTACCGGGTACCTTGTGGTATCAGAGCACACCATTTGCACAGACTTGTTTTCTCACCCTATTGGCGATATCATCAAAATAGTAAGAAGTTTTCACAAGACTGCAGGCACAATGATGTAATCTTTATTAAGGATCTCTATGGTCCCAGTGCGTGAATAAAAAAAAGAATGAATTAGGTTTCTTTGCATCGGCTCATGCTGCGGCCTTTGATTAACTTTGCTTTGGCAGTGAAGTTAATTGGTTTTACAAAGTCCAAAAGAGACCCGCTTGAGGTTATTTTGAAATATTAATTAAAATTTCGAAATTAAAGTGTTTAATCCTAAACACTTCATAAACAAACTTGTCACCATTTAGCTGTCAGTTTGACCCTATAATTGATCTGCCTAATTTTACCATTTTTAAATAATAAATGCACAGCGTTGTCTACAGGTGGGCTGGGGTGGGCATGGTCTACGCAGAAAAATGTAATAAATAAATTAATCTTGTATGTTCTCAGAGGTGAGTTGGCACATTTTGCAGGCTGCATGTTTTTTAATTCCTCTCATGAGTTCATCATACAAATGCTGATTATAAAGTCTAAATTTTACCAAGTCTAATTATGATTTTCTTTCATGGGTAATGGCCACAGACTCCCATAAAAATGAGTGCTGTAATTGTATTCCTTTTGCCCCTTTCTCAAATTTAACCTACGCCCTTGTTTACATACCTTATTTGGTAAAAGCAACATTTTTGTTGTTGCCCACCCATATAATTCAAATGCCCACCCAAAGATCCCTCTGGAAATGCCATTCTACCAGAACTCATTATCCCAGCATGTTACACCAACATCACTGTTTTGGGCATATCATGTAACAGTTAATTATTTGAACACTTAGAAAATGTTCCCAATTCCTAAAAGGTCGGTAATCTAGCACAGGTGTTTATCATCTGTCCCCCTTCTACAAATATGTCCAGTTTCTCTGGCTAAACATGTATTGCATAAGTGATTACTAAATAATAAATAAAGCAGAGCCATGAAAATGTAAAATCTCTTAAAATGGCTGCAAATCTCCACCAAATCAGGGAGGAAGAATGAGGTTTTGTGGATTACATTAGGGGATAACAGAGAGATTAAGACTAGATTAGGCAGCTTACCCACTGGACTCGGGGTAAATTGAGTACAAGCTGGCAGAACATCGTATCGAGCACGCTATAATATTTTACATCACTGTTTCAAGTGTCTTCACCCCTGACCACCAACCCTTCAACCCCCTGCCCTCTGCCAGATGCTGCAGATGTATCAATGGCAGTACTAACAGACTGAGTAGCGTTTACCCCAGAGCCATGACCATGCTAAACCAAACAACAAGCCTGCCCTCAGGGATTCAAGAGAACATTCATTTACCTGACAATTTAATGCCCTTCCCACAACATATGGACTAGGCATCCCATACACACCTACTGTATATACGCTTGGTGAATTGGCTACACATACATCAATGGACTGTGCCACTTCTTTAAGAATACAACTCGCTGTGGCACCGTGCCAGCTGTTCTACTGCATGACTACATTATATACTACACACTATATAGTCACACATCTCTGCTGCTCACTAATTTTGGATTCTTATTAGAAATGCACCAATTGATCGGCTTTTGTCCGGAATCGGCCCGTTTTCAACCTGATCATTTGTGACCGATGATGAACCGATCAGTTTCACATAACCGATTCTGTGCCAGTCACATTTAGCCTACATTTGTGCACTTGTGACGCCGACAGCAGTATAAACACAGCCACACAGAAGAACAGCACAGGGGTTTGACTGACGTTAATTCAGAATTCAGTTCGTGTACGGAGCTTTAGACTACAACAGTTAATGCTCAGCCGCTCCATGTTTGTATCCCGATCTCAAAATTTGGCGCACTACACTCTGGTTTGTTTATTTTTGGGGTCTTATGTGTCTGTTTTATGTGTATATGTCTTTTTATTAGTTAATAAAAGTTCACAGTGCATGTCTTAATTGTGTTGTACCATTTATGCCCAGCATTTATCGCAAGTGCTTACAGTATGTATGACTATTTTTTGGTGTACGCTGCTATTGCTTGTACTTGTACCCTTGTGTACATTCACCGACCACAGGGCGAGAAGCTGGAAAAACCATACTCAGGGTGCTAATCCATCACAACGTGCACACACACACACACACACACACACACACTTGGGGCACGTTAGAAACACAAACTAACCTAACTCACGTTTTTGGAATGTGGGAGGAAACTGGAGTACCCGGAGTAAACCAATACGGTCATAGGGAGCACATGCAAACTCAACACAGGCTCGCGGTCAGGATCAGTATCTAATCCATGCCACGAAGAACTGAGACTGTTTTGAGAGCAAGGTAAAGCCCTGCCCAGCATTTATTGGGCAGCATGGTGCCGCAGCGGTTAGTGCATTCATGTCACAGCTCGAGGTTCCCGGTTCGCTCCTGATCATGGACTCTGCCTGTGTGGAGTTCGCATATCCTCCCAGTGTCCATGTGCGTTTACTCAGGGTGCTCCGGTTTCCTCCCACATTTCAAAGACATGGATTAAGTTAACTGGCTGCTCTAAATTGGACCGGTATTGAAGTAACCTTGCCTTTCCTGAATAACCATTGATGCTGATCCAATGTTACATAAGCAAATAAAGGAAATGAAACACAAATATTATAAATGAAGCCAAACAAAATATTAGTACAGCGTTTTAATAAAGTTCTCACTGAGTGTGTATAACAACCTGTAGGGGGAATTTCACACTGAATCTTGCTTGTACAATGACAATAAATTCGTATCATTATGTACTGCGAGTGTTTTGTTGAATTTTAGTACATTTTAATATATCTGTAGATTCAAATAAAGTACCAAAGATTTGCTTTAAGTTAGGAAGTTTACGGAGTGGGGTTCGTGTTATTTAGCTACATAGTCAATGGAAGGACCTTATAATACCAATCGTGTGTGTGTGTGTTTGAGAGAGGGGGGGCAAACATAACAAGGGTTGCAATGATCCATAATTTATTGATGCTTAGTTATTCATGAATGACAGCGAGTCACCTGACTTGCGCTGGCGCACCTGCTAGTTCAGGACATATGAGGCTCATTGATTTCAAAATGTAGCTTTGCTCTTTGGCCAGCACACTGTTTTATTTAATAACCATTGCTATCACTAGAGCATGTCGATAGCTTTAATGCTAAGTGTCAAAATGGTGAAGTCCAAAACCCAAGTGCTTATCTGAAGACAAATGCATAAATTATCCAAGGCTAATGATAATATAGCTCTGTTAAACATAACCAATTTACTAACATGTAACCAATAGTGTCAACTTCACTGAAGAGATTCCTGTTGGAAAGGACAAACTTAAAAGAGCTAGCAAAGAACTAGCATACCATGTTTTAAAATGATAACGTCGCTTCATATCAGATAACACGTGACAACCATCATTGTTTCTTCTAGCTTCGTTTATTGGATTTCTTATTCTGACTTCTAGGCCTTAATCTGATCAGAGAAATCGGAGTATGCTGTTTACATGACCATTTGAATAGTCCGATAACTGCAGAAATCCGATTGTGATCTGATATTAAGTACATGTAAACAGTGACTGCTGCCCAGCCCTGCGATGACCCTGCTTACACTTGTGGCCTGTGTTATTTGGGAGTAGTTGTCAGTCACCATGACCAGGAAAAAGTGTGTTGGAAGTACTGTTTTGTATTTTTTAAACTATTGTACTGTCACCAGCACCATGCATTGTGGAAAATATGATGCAGGTATGCCTTGTGAAATGTCCAGCTGATCAACATGCATTGACTTAACTGGCCTAGGTCTTGAGAATATTAATACCAAATAAAAGTCAGTCTTGCATTCACCTTATTCATGTCTAAATGACAGAAATCTAGTACGAGCAAACCCATGCGACACCTGCTGACAGCTAAGAGAATCGCAATCTTGAAAGTTTAGAAAACACGGTAACACTCCTGTTGTTGTAGTAGAAATATGTAGTAGAATGGGATGTACTGATACCCCATTGACTTTCAGCATGACACATTTATGGGTTTCCACTTCCAATAAGTCAGTTCATGAACGTTCTGCCCTGCTGTCCTTAGACAAAGTCCATAGAGAATTGGTTTGCCAACTTTGATTGAGAGCTTGGCTGGCTTGCACTGAACCTTCACCTCGGCTCCATCAGACACCTTGAAAATGCACTGGAATGCCAAAAGTAAGCCGGGGCCTATTGTCTAACATCAGAAGTCGACCTCACAGTCAGCTACGGTCTTTTATGGGCGCCGTCTTTTATTTGAGAAAGAGATTATCTAGGTACGCACCATTTTTATTAGTGATGCTCGATATATCGGTGGCCGATTTATATTATTTGTCGATATATGGATTTGTTTTTTTTGTTTTTTTTAGCGGCGTCGGGCCAATGTTAGAATTGTACATTTACATTTACAGCATTTAGCAGACGCCCTTATCCAGAGTGACCTTACAATTGATACAGTCTTACAATCCAAGCAATTGTGGGTTAAGGGCCTTGCTCAGGGACCCAACAGTGCCAGCTTGGCAGAGGTGGGATTTGAACCCTGGACCTTCTGATCCATAGTCCAGTACCTTAACCGCTAGGCTGATATTATAACTGACATTTTATTATATATTTACATATGAATATATATATATATATTTTTTTCCTTTGCCTGTTATTCATTAAGCAAAATGTGTGATGGTGCGGAGTGTATAGTTATCTATTCAGTTCTATTCTTTCTTTTGGCTTCTCAATCTTAAGCGTTCGTATATTCTTGTTCTTGTTGCTGCCTGTATCAATTCAAGGCCAAAAAAAGATTCTTACCTTTTTAAACTAAGGTTAGAAAATAAAATGTAAGAAACCATTTTTCCTTTGAGTGAACTGCAACTTAGGTTTACAGTAATTGTGTGTGATTTAACAATGTTATTGCTTATTTTTTTATTTTATTGAATAAAATAAATTGCTGATCTAGTGGGTTTTGTTTTTTGTTTGTTTGTTTTTCCAACGGTTCATATCTGGATGATGTGAATGGTTTTGTTTTTTTTTGATGCAGGTTAAATTATCAGTTTTAATATCGGTATCGGCCACAACAATGTGCTAAACATCCGTTATTGTGTCGGCCTGAGAACTTAAATATCGGTGTATCCCTAATTTTGTATCATTGTTACTCTGACCCAGATTTGCTACCGGCATAACAGCTGTCCATTACCGATCACTTTATTAGGTACACCTCCTTGTTTCTACATTCTTCCATTTTGTCAGTTCCTCTTACCAGGTAGATGCACTTAGTTACAGGCTGTAGTCCATCTGCTTTTCTACATGCTTTTAGTCCCTTTTTTCTGTTCTCTAATGGTCAGTCAAGTCAAATTTATTTATATAGCGCTTTTTACAACACTGCATTGTCTCAAAGCAGCTTTACAAATATATTAGCTCAAAGCCCTAGTTGAGCCTGAGTCAACAGTGGCAAGGAAAAACTCCCCAAACCTTACAGGCAGGAAACCTTGGGAGGACCAAGACTCAAATAGGGACACATCCTCCTTGGGCCTCCTTTTTTTTTGTTTCCACATATACTTTATTCTATGTGTCTGATCACTAGACATTGTTCAAGTACAACAATTAGCAATCCACGGGAGAGCAGATCACATTTTGGAGTGTATTAACATTAATTACACTGTTCTTTCAAATAGATTTGGGTGATGGGTCATACTCTGTACTGCAGAGACACTGATGTGGTGGTGTTAGGGTGTGTTGTGCTGGTACACTTGGAGTGCTGCTGGAGTTTGTAAACACTGTGTTCACTCACTGTGCACTCTATAACACATCTACCATATTCCTCTTCCTTGTAGATGTCAAGTCGGAGACAGTAGCATACTAACGGTACCTAAAATACTATCTGATCTTTGGTGGTCCTGGCCATTAGAGAACAAAGTGCTTCGTTATGATAAGTGAAACTGATAAAATGGACAGTGAGCGTAGAAACAATGTACCTAATAAAGTGTTCAGTGATAATGAAGACAAAGTGAGTAGGTGAGCTTCATTTTTAGATAATGTGCTATTCAACAATTTCAATAAAAAAATATTTCTAAACAAATCTTAATATTGTGAGCCAAGACAACTGGATAAGCAAATATGCTACTAAAGATAAAGAAAGCACATTGCCAGTATATCACACTTACCAGCCATTTGTAATTGTGATTGCACTTAACATCTGCCATACGAAGGAAGTGCCAAATGAAATGTGATACAGCGCTACCTGACACAGTAACTAGTGGGTGTCAGTGTTGCTTACACAGGCCAGCAATCTGTAACATCATTTAAAATTACCTGGGCTTTGGGTGTGTGTACATGCTTGAGCCTTGCTGCAGAGCTAACTGTAAATGATGTCAGTGGGATTTGTGAAGCTTAGTCCTAGGCTAATTGGTGTTTCTAAAGTGCCCTTAGTGTGTGAGTGTGTGTATGAATGTGTATGTGCCCTACATGTTCCCTCCTTGCACCTCCTTGCCTGGCAAGGCACCGGCTTTACCTTGTACCTGACATAAGCGGATAAGAAAATGAATGAATGGATGATTTACATGGGGAAGACAGGGTTTTTGGTAACACTGCTGCTATGCATTCATTCGTTCACTTCCTTATCTGCTTAATTCTGAACAGCCGGTGCATAGCTGGCGGAATAGGGCGCAAAGCAGGAACAACCCTAGACAGGGCGCTAATCCTTGGTAGGACACACACACACACACAGGACACTTTAGAGACACCAATCATTCTAATATGCATGCCTTTGGACTGTGGGAGGAAACTGGAGTACCCAGAGTAAACCATGCAGACATGGGGAGAACATGCAGACTCTACACTGAAAGGACCCATGGGATTCAAACCCATCTGGGGATTGAACCCAGAACCTTCTCGCTGTGAGGTGACAGTGATAGCCACCGAGCCACCTCTGCTGCTGTGCACTATTTGTTTATATGAAAAATGAATTTTTAAGATACATAATGCATGTCACTTACAATAATTCCACTGTAAAGGTGAGTTGTCACTTTTGTTCAATAAGACGTTGTAGTTTTGTATGAATTACAATGTTTAAAAGAAATTCCAGTGGAGTTTGGATGCTAAAGACGCGTGTGCCAGAGTCGGTTCAAAGATTCTCGTCTACAAGATGGAGGCACTGCAGAAAAAAATTGAGAACCACTGGTCATAAGGTTAGGGTTAGGTGTGGGTGTAGCATTAATTAGCTACAGAAATCATGTCAATGTAAAGTTCCCACTAGGATAGTGAAGTGTGTGTGGGTGTGTGTCAAAACAGGAACTTAATGCTCCAGAACACAGGCTGCAGTTAGTTTAGCAGCTATGCTAGCACCCAGAGTTCATCAATACAGTAAGTGTTTTACTTTTCACTTTCAGTCCATTACTCACTAAATTACATGAGATTTTTCAACACTTTATTATAAAATAAGCTTTGTCTTAATGATTTTTGCCAACTGTTAGTGTTTTAAACGTTTACTTACTTATACTCAATACTTTACTTTCCATATCTCCACTGTTGCAGTATAGACTGCTCTATCAAACACATGTCAAGTCAAGTCAAGTCAGATTTATTTATATAGCGCTTTTTACAATGGAGCATTGTCTCAAAGCAACTTTACAAGTTTAGATTATCTCCTAATAACTACGTCCAATCTCAAATTGAGCAAGCCTAGGGCGACAGTGGCAAGGAAAACTTATGATGGATTTGTCAGAACACATCCTCTTCCTAAATCAGGGAGCACCTGTACAATACAACTCCATTAATCCATATAATGCCTTATACAGTTTGGATTTTCTGGGGGTCTGGAATGGATGAATTTAATGGACACATTTCCTCATGGGAAAAATTTGCTCAGTAGTCATCGTTTTCGGTTCTTCGCCACGCTTCTGGCATGAATCGCCTATCAAGAACCCGAGGTACCACTGTATTTAGCATAGAATGGCCATTGACGTGTCTACAGTTATCATGTTTGTACTGCAGGTTTATGCCAACATCATGGTAATAAGGTCTGCAAGTAGTTTGTGGTACTGGTGGACCACTCAAGGGAGTGGAATAAATGTTTGTAGGAAGCCAAAGGATCACTCTCCCTCCATTTTCTCTTTTGCATTCTCTCATTAGCTCCCTGTCAGTACTTATTTTCCGCCAACTTTCTCTCCTTCTCTTGCTCCCGGCTGAATTTTCCAGTCCACTGCCTTCTTTCTATCAGTGTTTTTCTTCAAGATTCACCTACCACATGCAGTTTTGTAGCATAACACAAGGTTAAAAAACATCACAACTACGATGGGGATAAGCCATATGCTGATTTTAGATTGTGAATAAGCCACAATGAGAGAGATCATGACAGCTGACATGCTCTATACATTTTACACTGAAAATGCTAACATGGCATCCCATGGTATTCTCACAACCTACTGTATTTGCTAGCCAAGTCCACATATGGGTACAACAGCCAGAAACAGTGCTGAAACCAACAACAATACAAAGGTGTTTAAAATATCGCTGATGCTGCAACACTGGTGGGTGGGGGTTACTTTTGTTTGATGGAAGCCAAAATGCATTGAACAGTATTACGAACAACACGGAAGATCAGCCAGATGAAACAGAGACTGAACGAGTGAATGTGAAAAAGTGTATATAGTTATAGGTTAGAGAGAATATACTGTACAGGTAGTGGTGGGATGAACAAAGCAGAACTACTTACAATAGCACAGGCACATAGTTACAATTTGCAGCTTGTTACAAATTAGTAATGGCAGGTCGATCACACAACCATAAGTAACTTGTGCACAAAAGTCTCTAAACACATCCACCAAGTTACAACAGTCTCTAATCCAAACGTGAGCTAACCAGCAAGCGTGCACCCTCTCACACACACAAATGACAGGACTTCCGCTCTTTAACTCCTGCCTCTGCTCGTGGATCCACAGCATTGACTGGCTCTTGAAGTGAGGAGCTGTTTACGGCCACCGCATCCGAAGTTAAGACAGATTTTTATTTTCTATTATAATTTATCATATTTTCACTAAAGCAAACAGACCTTGTTCAGGTGGTCATTAAGCGGCGCATAGCCTACCTGTAGCAGTGTGCGTCAAATGAACCATTTGTGAGATCACTAGAAACATGTTCAGAGAAGAGCACTATCTTGCAATCTGAACTAATGTGTAAATTAAAATCTTTACATAAGTCAGGTAAATCCTACCTCGGTGAGCACCTGATGCAGTAGTTGGGCGCTGGTGTCCGAAATGTTCCACGGGTCTTTCTCTTCCACCAGCATGGCGTCCAGCGTGCCTTTCTCCATTACAATGTCAAACGAGGAGTCGGGGAAGGCCAGGCGACGGGCATCCATACACACCCAGCCCATGCCTGTGCATTCAGCGTGACGCTGGGCCATAGACTCCACACACACTTTGGAGTAATCCACATTAGTAATGGACACATAGCCAGTCTGGTACATGTCTGCGCTCAGAGCGCTGTTTCCACAACCTGAGAGGAAGCAAGTGAGAGACACAATATAAGCATCTACATAAAGAACTCACAAATGAACACATCTAGCATTGGACTCTAACACACAATGGCAGTGCATAAAAAATCTAGCTACTTACCTGTTGCTCTACTGTTTATTTCTTTATGAAATCAAAGTAACTGCAGAAAATATTATGTAATTATCACATTATTTTAAAGAGAATTATAATTAGGTTGGGCAGATTGAGTTCATGGCTCACGTGATGCAGCTGTCTACAACCCAAAATGGGACTTTATTTCATTGCAGACAGTATGAACAGTATGAAAGCCTGGAAGGGATTTACATATTTCTTCCTCTACAGTGCTTAATATCATTTAAACAATGCAAGGAATCTGGAAGTATTTCAGTGCGTAAAGGGCAAGGGTGTAAGTCTAAATTGAAGAAGTATGATCGCCGATCCCTCAGACAGCACTGCATCGAGAACTGTCATTCATCAATAGCAGATGGAACCACATGGGCAAAAGATTACTTATAAAGCCTTTACCAAGCACTACAATACAGAGTTACATTCATAAATGGCACTTAAAACGTTACTGTGAAAAAAAAAAACAAGCCTCATGCTAATTATGTACAGAAGCAGCGTTAACATGAGGCTTGTTTGTTGCACTGTGTGTGTGTGTGTGTGTGTGTGTGTATGTGTGTGTATATATATGTGTATATATTATATATATATATATATAATACTATCTCAACTCTCTACATCTCTCTCTCTCTCTCTCTCTGTGTTGGTGTGTTGTGTCTCTCTCTCTCTCTCTCTCTCCTCTCTCTATACTCTCTCTCTCTCTCCTCGTGTGTGTGTGTCTGTGTGTGTGTGTGTGGGGTGTCAATCTCTCTCTCATCCTCTCTTTCGTCTTCTGTCGTTCTGTTGTGTCTCTCGCCCCCTCCCTCCCTCCCTCCCTCATCCCTTCTCTCTCTCCTCTCTCTCGCTCCCTCTCTCTCTCTCTCCTTTCTTTCTTTTTTCTTTTTTCCTCTCCCGTCCCTCCCTGTTTTACCCCTGTGGGTCCCCTCCGTTCCGTGCCCCCTACAGGTCCTGGCCCCCCCCCTCTGCCAAGCGGCCCCGGTTTGGGGCCGGAAGCAGGCGCCGGAACCCAACAGGGGCGTGGATTGCCAGACTGTATCATTGGTAATTCACGCTGAATAAGGGCGTCGCGAAATGCTGTAATGGGTCAAAATGTAAAAATGATTTGGGGTTGTTTAATATTTTAGCCCCTAAAAGAAGAACTTGAGTTTTTGCAGGCATGCTGATGTTTCTAAGTGACAACCGTATGGTGGGGAGGAACATCCCTCAACACAGTGCCGCTACAGCGACCCCATAGCCACCTCCCGAGATGTTCAGGTCACACTAGACTTGCTCTGTAATCTCGAGAATAGCCCTGGGTACCCCCCATGCTGACCACAAAAGAAGTGGGGTTCAAAGTTAAAAGGATTTTACATCTTCGTGAAGGCTCAACAGCTTGCTGTGGCTCTAACCACCTTCTGATTATGCCATTCCATTTAATCAACTGGAGCATAATCACTGACTGGTGTGATTAATGTGACTACCATAAAAATAAGGCCTGCCCCATTAACTCTGGATCAAGCTACTGATCATCATGTTTTTTATTCTAAGTCCAAAATCTTGCTGGAGGACTAACGTTTGCATTTTCCCTTCTTCCGGCGCACCAAACAAACCTTGCATTACCAGTACATATGCTTTTTCTATATGACCACTCCAGGGAGTGCACAGTGCTTTGTGCTGACCATATGCTAGAAGACTTTTGAAGAGACTCGGAAAAGGTTTTTAAAAGACTAAAGTCTGACACACTGATATCTACAGAGCTTTATGCCAGCCTTTCACAGAACGATTTTCCAGTGATTTCACAATCGCAGAGTAGTCTTTCTGGAATTGTTGAAATTACATCATCTCAATCGTTAGGTGTAAGGTGCTAGTGATAACAGTTTTAAAGGCCTTTTCACACGGAGTTCCAAAAAAACCGTACGTCAAGTTTTGAAAAAGAACATTAATGTTCAGATGCATTAAAATCAGGCTGACCAATCAGCTCAGTTGTCAGGCAGAACAGCTCATCCTGTAAGTAGCAGAGCACAAGAGCTTATAGGACAAGCAACATACTGACCATAAAAACATGGATATTAAAGAAAATATCTGGTGGAATATAGCTGAAAGGCTGGAGAATGATGGTGATAAACCTCACAGTGACTGTATGGAACCATTTTCTTGTTTATCTAGGTGCATTGTAATCCTATCATGCCCACAAACTAGAGCTTCCTGCACTAATCTTTGCTCGTGTCTTTGTTTTTTAAGTTGATGATGTGAAAAATACACGGCAAAAGAGAAGGGAAATTAGAGAAGGCAAAACCTGACAGTTTTCAGTGTGTTTAAACAAAAAACGTAGCGTATTTGGTGTGAAGGTACCACTACATTTAAAAATAATCAGTGGTTTTTTTTTTTTTTTTTTTGCTCTGAGAATGGATCTTAAGTCAGTCTTTTTCCAGTGTTGACATTAAAATCAAGTGTTTAACTTTAGCACAAGTCGCATACTTTGGCTCAGACACACGGTGATGTGAAAATTGTCGCCAACCAGTTGGTGAGCTCTCTCCAGCACCAAACGTCAAGCAGCAAAGTGAGTTTGGGGACGGCTCTGGCCCATCCATAAGATCCTCAGTCTTTGCAAAACAATAGTCTGTGACTGCTCTGACACAAAATCTCTGTAGATGTGAGAGGGTGTTGGACTTTAGTCTTTTAAAAATCTTTTCAAAGTCATCTAGTGTATGGTCAGCCTAGTCACAAACAATGATTTCGCAAAGACTGGGGATCTTGCATGGTCGCTAATTACAAGGCTGCAAGACGACAAAAAGACTGACTTAAGACAGCTATCTTGAAATGACATGATTATGACACAACTTCAGCAAGACTCTTCTGATTTTATTCCGACTTTGCAAATTTGTCTGCGACTGTCAAATCGCTTGAAAATCGTTTGGTGTGTGGCTGGCATCAGCCTGATTATAACCCAACAGTTTGACATAAGGACTTCCAGATGCATTCAGTACGACTTGCATTGTAATGGATTGCATTACAACACTTATGGACAGTGTATCTGAATCAACGTTATTAATCAAAAGGGAATAGAATTTTATTAACAATCAAAGATGGTATGCTGTTGTATCCACTCTCCGTGCCCTGAGCCCAGAACACGTCTCATCCCCATAGTTTTACAGCCAACCACTGATGCTTAATGACCTTCAGAAGTAATTTTCCAATGTACCCATCATCGTACCGTTGCCAAGTTCTTTCTCACAGATTGCCAGATCATTTTAGGAAATCTTTGTGATTAGCATGAATGATTTACAAAGAGAGAAAAGGACAATGCAAGCGCAAACTGTCAGAAACAATGTCATTGGCAGGGTTTGGAAGTTCGATCAGAACACTGCCAGTGGAATATTCTCCTAGGTTTGTTTATGCTTAAAAAAAAATCACTCCACTCTAGGGATGCTATCTAAAAGATTAGCTTAATTCGGCTCATTCATGTACACTTAAATGGTACTGACAATATTATACTGGTCCTTCTCAAAAAATTAGCATATTGTGATAAAGTTAATTCTTTTCCGTAATGTAATGATAAAAATTAAACTTTCATTTATTTTAGATTCATTGCACACCAACTGAAATATTTCAAGTCTTTTATTGTTTTAATCGATGATTTTTGGCACTACATCTCTGAAAACCCAAAATTAGCAACAAAAAATCTCACAAAAATTAGCATATTTCATCCGACCATAAAAGAAAATTGTTTTTTAATAATACAAAAAAAAGTCAACTTCAGATTATATGTTCCTTTCGCCTCAATATTGGTCGGGAATCCTTTTGCAGAAATGACTCTTCAATGCGGCGTGCATGGAGGCAATCACCTGTGGAACTGCTGAGGTGTTTATTGGGGGCCCAGGATGCTTCGATAAGCGTCCGAATCTCATCCATAGTGTTTGTGTCTTGCGTCCTCTCACTTTCTCTTGAACAAAAATCCCACAAGATTCTCTATCCTGGAATCGACCCTTCTCCAACACTCCTCCCTCAGGTCCTGTCACCTCTTCTCGTTGTGCAGCGTTTTCTGCCACACTTTTCCTTCCACAGAACTTCCCACTGAGGTGCCTTGATACAGCACTCTGGGAAACAGCTATTCGTTCAGAAGTTTCGTTCTGTGTCTTACCCTCTTGGCTTGAGGGTGTCAATGATGGCCTTCTGGACAGCAGTCAGGTCGGCAAGTCTTAACCCATGATTGGGTTTTGAGTACTGGAACCAGGCTGGGAGTTTTCAAAAGCCTCAGGAATCTTTTACAGGTGTTTAGAGTTAATTCGTTGATTCAGATGATTAGGTTAATAGCTCGTTTAGAGAACCTTTTCATGATGTGCTAATTTTGTGAGATAGCAATTTTGGGTTTTCATGAGCTGTATGCCAAAATCATCAGTATTAAAACAATAAAAGACTTGAAATATTTCAGTTGGTGTGCAATGAATCTAAAATATATGAAAGTTTAATTTTTGTCATTACATTACGGAAAATAATTAACTTTATCACAATATGCTAATTTTTTGAGAAGGACCAGCATATACAACACCCAGTCCCTTCACAATCCTTTAAGGCATTTATCGGGTGGCACTGTGGTGTGCAGTGGTTAGTGCGGTCGCCTCACAGTTCCAGGTTCTGGTGTCTAGTTCCAGTTTCCTCCAGGTACTCGACACGTTAGATTAAGTGGCATCTCTAAAAGTGTCCCAATGTGAGTGATTGAGTGCCCTGTGCTGCAGGATAGGTCAGGAGTGGCTTACGCAGGGCTAGAAAATAATGTGGTTTCATTTTACCACTATTAAGCTAGAGTTGCTTGGATTATACATTGTAAGATTGTATCAGCTAAATGACTAAATGTAATCTGCTAGTCATCTTTTCACTCTTGTGAGTAGTATGGACTTGCAGATGAAGCATGCCTCACTGTATCTGTGGTAATATATGTCTAGCATAGAAACTGAAAGGAGTTTCACCTGATTATCTGCAAATCTGGGGTTTAATGACAGACTTGATCGATATGCTCACGAGTAATTATTCATTTTTAATTTATTCAATTTGAGTAACTTATTCACTTGCTGGCACAATTTTTGGAAGTGGGAAAGTGTGTCCAGAGGAAAACCTGGTTGCTGTAGTCTTAATTATGATTAAGGAATATTAAATAATTAAAACATTACGCAGTTGTACCTCGGTTGTCGACAACCTCGGAACTCGTCAAATTTGATTCTCGACGCATTTTGACTAGAAAAATGTGGCTCGGTTCTCGTCATAGGCTCGGTACTCTAGGCTTTGCTTAAACTTGTATGATTCAAGCCGTGTGAATCATTTCAGCCGAAACTCTATTCAGTAAGGAGTGACTCAGTGATTCAGATTCACAGTGATGAGCTCTGCTGTAAGTCTGTATTCTATATTCTAAGTTCCCATGGGTCTTAAAATGGTTAGTAATGACAGCCAACTGAAAGGAAAACTGGCTTTCAGGCTGAGCAGTTAGCAATAGCAGCTGGCACCTTATGGAAAAACTGCTTGGTACTCGTCGTTTTTGATTATCGACAAGCCTTCTGGAATGAATTAACAATGAAAACCGAGGTATTTATATTATGTAATGTTAATAAATATTCATTATAATATTTCTTTATTTGTTTAAGAGATATTAAAATATATTTAAGTGATTTAAGGAAAGTTGTAGCTATTTGATTCTAGCATATAAAGTTTCACTATTGTACTCGGTATCACTATTGCCTGATTTTAAACATGAGGTACTCAGATGAAAATCTGAAACTACTACATTTTTTCTGAATTCTTTATAATAAAAAGACTTGAGGGTTGGGTTGAAGGCAACGGGACTTTTTCTTGGTTCTTGAAGATGTTTCACATCTCACCCAAAGAGCTTCTTCAGTTCTAGAAGCTGATGGGGAGTCCCAGGTATTTAACCTCTAGTCGGGTTGTCACATTGATGGTGGTCCTGAGAGTCCTGTACCCACCCTGTCAATACATGAGTTGCTAGGTGTGACCCATTAATGAGTCCTGGGACTGCCCTTCAGCTTCTAAAACTGAAGGAGCCTTTCAGATGACAGGTGAAATGTCTTTAAGAACCAAGAAGTCCAGTTGATTTCTCAACACTCAAGTCTACCATGACCTGGAGGACTGAGAACCTTCACATACATGTATTTTTATAACATTGTTTAATTAACACATTTAATTCTATATAATGATGTCTGTACGCACTGGCATTATTCTGAAATAAATAAAAGGCTAAAGGCTTTTGTTTGTTGAACATATTTTTTACATTTAATAAAAAAAATGCATCTGCATAATGTTTAATAATAATAAAATATTAGACATGTTTTAACAACAGACTATTCATTGGTATTGTGTAAGCACCAGCCTCATTTTGAGTGTGAGTGACAAAGTCAGTGGGCTTAACACGTTTTGTCACCTCTGTTTGAGAACCGTGTCTAACGCTAATTATCACCCCTTTCACTTGCCTAATTAAAGAGCCTTTAACGAGCAGAGACTTGGCGAAGAAGTTTGATCACAGCTTCTTTCCTTTTCTCTGCGTGCTGTTTTCTCACCTTTTACATTTTATTTTCTACTTCAGTTCTTGTTTAACCCATAAGCCAGAAGATGTGAGTATATACCGATCAGCCGTAAAATGAAAACCAGCCGCCTAATATTGTGTAGATTCCCCTCATGCTGCCAAGGCTCTGACCCCTTGAGACATGGACTCCACAAGACCTCTGTGGCACCAACGCGCTAGTAGCAGATCCTTTAAGTCCTGTGAATTGCGATGTGGGGGCTCCATGGATTTGCACCTATTTGTCCCACAGATGCCCAATCAGATTGAGATCTATGAAATTTGGAGGCCAAGTCAACAGTTTGAACTGTCTTGACGTATGCTCAATAATCCAGGTAAGTAAATTCCAGAAAGTTGATTCAGAACATCAGGAATAACAAACGATTCCTGAAAACGATTAATTAAATTTACATTATTCTTTATGGGGAAGAATTAGCTCAGTACTCATTGTTTTTGGTTCTCGACAAGCCTTCTGGAACGAATTTACCACTGTATATGATCTTGATCACAGGTCTGTTGTTATGCAGTTATAGTGCTGGTATTGGTCATTATGCATATGTGCTGACCAATTAACATAACTGTGAGAGGAAACCGAAGCACCCAGATTTAACCCTTGCCACTGGGAGGACATGCAAACTCTACACCTGGAGTCTGGATTCGAGATTGAACCAGGGATCTGTGAGGCTACTGCACTAACCGAATGTGCCACTGTGCCACCCATATGGTTATACAACCCAAAAATATGGGTCAGTATACTGCATTTTACAACATTAGAAAAAATGAATGAATAAAAAGGCTATCCAGGCTAGGGGTGGGCAATGTGGTAAAATATTACTGACTAATCCATTCAGATCAATTCGCAGTTTGTTGCCTATCGGTGAAAAGAAGTGTTTGCCGAACACAAGATGTTCAGAGGTGCATGCTGGTCTACAATCCTTATCCCTAGGTGGGAGACTTGATCACTAGGGAATTGGCCAGACCAAATTAGGCTGGGGGCACAAGGGGAGGTCATTATTGATGATACCATGATATAGGAACAATGCATGTGAAAATTCTCATCGGGTTTCTATAATGGGTGCATGTATGCATGATATACTGAGGTTTAGTATTTCCAGACACATTTTAATCTCTATTTTGGTAAAAACTTACGTTTATAAAATAAGTATATGTTAATTTGTCAAGGTTAACATAAAGAACCTCTTAAGTTAGACAATAGCACCAATGACAACCAATGTGTGTTGCTATACTTGAAAGGATATATGGTGCGCACACATTGCATGCATGTATATACAGATACACTAGACTATACTTTGCTATCCCCTAAGCCAGTAGCTACCAACAGATAGTCACGACCTGAATATTAGAGAGAGAGAGACCCCCACTGCAAACCCCACCCTTTTCCAGGCTTCAAGGACATTCCCCCGTATCACTTTCCTTCACTATTAATGACAAGGCAGACTACTCACAACCCCTGACCTTTCTCTCTTTCTTCCATGGCAACAACAGCACGTTTCTGGGGCTATAGGTCGCTCAACCTTCCAGGAAGGTCACCAACACGGTGAGAAAACTCTCCAGTGTCCCACTCAAACACACCTGATTTCATCAATCACAGTCTTCATAAGCTGGTGAGTTAATAACACATCTGTCAGCAGTCGTATCATCATAACATGACTTTAAATATGAATGCTTAGTTTTTTATTGCAAAAACTAAGAGACAAAAGTGTCCATCTTGGTTACTGAGGATAGGATTAAGGTTATGTGTAGTATTAATTAGCTTTTTAATTAATTTATCATTGCCTATGGAAAGTCTTGACATTGATAGTGAGACAAACCTGTGTATGTGTACTATTTTTATATTACATTGTGGGGACCAAATGTCCCCACAAGGATGGACGTTGTGGGGACATTTTGCTGGTGCCATTTACATTTGTCATTTAGCAGACGCCCTTATCCAAAGCGACTTACAATTGATACAGTCTTACAATCCAAGAAATTGTGGGTTAAGGGCCTTTCTCAAGGACCCAACAGTGGCAGCTTGGCAGAGCTGGGATTTGAACCCCAGAGTCCAGTACCTTCACCGCTAGGCTACCACAGTCCTACAAGGAAAATGCTTTTTACAGAATCTACAACTTTTGATTTTGAAGAGTCAAAAGATTTACTTTAGGTTACTGAGGGTAAGGTTAAGGTTATGTGTAGGTGTAGCATTAATTAGCTCCAGTAATCATGTCAATGGAAAGTCCCCATAAAGAAGTAAGTGTGTGTGTGTGTGTGTGTGTGTGTGTGTGTGTGTGTGTGTGTCAGTGTGTCACAATCTTGAAGTATCTGGATCTCGTACAAACATGCTGATGATATCAATATCAAATGTCGGTGTTGTCCTCAAGGACGGGATTGTCCAACATGTGATCTAGGGTTAGAGCACATGAATAGGGATAGCCAGCTTTAAAATGCTACTCTCTAAAATTAACTGCCAGAGGATGTCGGCTTGGAGACCCTTTTAATAAACTATAATCTGAGTAGAGTCTCTTTATCACGTTCCAGTGCTGTTTTTAACATGCCCTTGTTGACTGCTTTGCCATCCTCCAACACCCCCTACCCCAGTCTTCCATACTAGAGTGATATTTGTTAGACGAGCATTTGAAGACCTTTAATTTTTTTTCATTGTTTTGTTGTATTGAAATGGTATAAAGAGACAATGCATGCACTGTTTTGGATTTTACTTTGTCACCTAATTTAATTCCTCTGAATCCTGGTGTCATTTTTCTGCAAACCATCTTTTCCAGTCATCTTTTCCAGGGACATCCATGCATTTTCAACAAGGCTCTGCAAAACATGCCAAATCAGAGAAAATGAGGCCTGAAATATTCAAATATTTTCCAATCTTTCTTTGAGGAACATTTGTCTTTAAACAGTAAAATCATTTTCTCACATTTTTTGAGAAACTGGAGATGCCCAGCTATGCTTCTCAGAGCCTTTTATGGATACTACTTTTGTACCAAATCATGATTATAATCATCTGTTGACATCTCATTTTTGAAATCACCTCATTATTTCTATATTTATTTGTTTTGTTTTTTTTAATTAACATTTTTTTACAAGCCCCAAAAAATTGTCCCCATACCAACTTTTTTTTTCATCTATTGAATGTGTTACAGGTTTAATAAAAAAAGAAATGAAGCCAACACCAGACAAAACACACAATATCTTGGGTTCGTAATGTCTGCGATGAAATAAAAGTTAACGTAAATGTAAAGAACACTGTGGGTTTTTAATTCGCAATTGGCATACCATACCGTCCCAACTTTTTCTGATTTGGGATTGTATTTTTCAACTTTTGTTTTCTTTCTTTATGTTTGTGTTATTTGACCATCAACATCTTCTAGCTGCAGGGTATATTCTTCAGTCCTACTCTCAGTAAATACTTGGTTTACTCTGTGTGTGCATGTGGAAACACATGAGATATACTGTATATGCAGGTGCAAATGTCAGTTAGAGGTAGTAGAAAGCTCCAGCATGGCTAGAGCTTGGAGTACTACATGACCGTGTCCGTGACTCGAGTTCCAATGTGACATGTCTTGAGTAGTATAGTTGGACAATGTCTTCCACACAAATCATCCTAGTCCTCGACAAACCGTATTTTTTTTCGAGTCACGATACATGTGGTCACAGACAAAAAGCGTCAGTAGTGGCAGATTCTTAAAAACTACTATTCAAATATTATCCCACACTTAGTGAAGTGATGTCATTCAACTGAACAGGAATAATTACACTCTTTATAATGAAACATGCAGTTGATCAGTGTTCTTTAAGCACTGACGATATTCCTATCACAATAACAAAATGTATCATGATACGATAAAATATCGTCATATTGCCCACCCCAACTGACGGTACTCTGTTTACTAAAAAAGAGGGTTAGTGAAAATCAGTTTGCCTACTTTACCAAGGCCTAGATGCAAATATGTACAGCAAGTAACACACATGGCATGCAAGTCTGACTCATTAGCAGGTGAACAAGCATGCTTTCAAAACCGTATTGATTTTGCAGAGACAGAAACATTTAAAAAATATATTTCTTCCTCTCAGCAGCATCTCGAAGACAGGGGAACACTACCAAAAAACAAACTCCACCAGCTATTTCAGAGTATCACTTATTCCATTCAGAAAGTTCTAAAGAGAGACAGTTAGCTGATTACCCACGATGCATCAGCTCACATATAAACACTGGCTGATGATGTCAGAGGCGCTAAAGCAGGAGACAGCAGCCATAATTACAGTAAACATTAATGACTTATCATATGACTCATCACATTCATTCATACCGTGCATAATTTAAGATTTCTCATATTTATTTAGGTACATTTGACCTTTATATACGAGTAAACGCACGTAGGAAGTACAGGTTGTTTTTGTTTTTTTTCTAGAACAGATGTGCACAAATTAGACACGACCAGGAAAATCTGGTTCCAAAGGCTTAGGGTAAAACTGCAAAGCACTACAGCGATAGTGTTGAATAATCAGTACATTTTAAATGATTTCTCTTTGATACAAATTACATTTCATATTTGAACGGCAACCCTGAACAAGTTGTACTGTTCTGAAAAACCAATTTGCAACGCTAATCACAGCATGACCTGTACAGTGGCTCAGAATTATACTTCATTGGATTCAGTGATTTGATCTTACAAAGTTGGGACAGTATAGAAAATGCAAATAAAAAATAAATGCAGTGTTTCTTACATGGACTGTCCTTTGACTTTTGTTTCTTTGCAGACAGTATGAACCCAAGACATTTCATGTTTTGTCTGATTAACTTCATTTCATTTGTAAATAAACACCCATTTCTACATTTCTGGCCTGCAACACATTCCAAATAAAGTTGACACGGTAAAGCGATAGCAAGTGATTTAGTGTTTCAGGTGTTGTTTTGTCCCATTCTTCCTGCAAACACGTCTTAAGATGTGAAACAGTACGGAGTTGTCGTCGCATTTTAAAACATTCCCCACACATTCTCTATTGGGGACAGGTAAGGATTGCAGGCAGACCAGTCCAGTACCCATCTGCTCTTCTTCCACAGCCATGCCTTTGTAATGCATGCAGCATGTGGTTTTGCATTGTCTTGTTAAAAAATGTATGGTCATCCTTGGAAATTGTCATCTTGAAGGCAGTTGCTCTAAAATCTCAGTCTACTTCTCTGCAGTAATGCTACCATCAGAAGTGTCAATGACTTTTGCCAAGGGCACTGGTGCTTTTGGACTTGTAGCTGATAAGATCCTTTGGTCCAGAGCACACATCATCTATGTCTTCCAAAAAATATCGACAATACTGATTCATCTGACCCACACATTTCCACTGTGTGATGGTCCATCCTAGCTGCCTCCAAGCCCAGAGAACTCGCGTGGTTTCAGGACATTGTTAACATAAGGCTTGTTTTTTGTACAGTAACGTTTTAAGTGGCATTTGTGACTTTGTATTATTGAGATTGACAAAGGTTTGATAAAGTAATCCCTTGCCTATGTGGTTCTATCAGCTATTGATGAATGACTGTTCTTGATGCAGTGTCATCTAAGGGATCAGAAATCAGGAAACTGGAGCTGGGGAAATCAGGTATTCAGTTTAGCTTGCAGCCTTGTTCTTTATGTACTGAAATTCCTCCAGATTCCTTGAATTGTTTAATGATATCATGCACTGTAGAGGGAGAAATATGCAAATCTCTTTAAATCTTTTTTGAGGAACACTGATTTCAATCATCTTTGTCATGCATTTGTTGATAAACTGGAGATCATCTGGCCATCTTTGCTCCTCAAAGACTCTGACTCTTGTGGACACTTTGTACCAAATCATGATTATAATCACCTGTTTGAAATCACATCATTTATTTGTACCTCATTACTAGACCTAAATAAACTTTCTTGGAATGTGCTACAGACCTGAAATGCAGGAATGGATGTTTATTAACAAATTAACTGAAGTTGACCAGACAAAACATGAAATATCTCAGGGTCATACTATCGGCAGTGAAACAAAAGTCAAAGGAAATGTAAGACACTGCTGTTTCATTGGCGTTTCTATACTGTCCCAACTCTTTCTGACTTGGGGTTGTAATATGTGTGTATATGGTTTGCGACAAAGCCACTGCTCTAAGCTCTGCACCATTCTGGCTTCACACCAGGAGTCCAAAGTTATAGTGAGCGAGTGAAAATCTTTTCACGTCCCACTTTCAGACCTCTTGCTTTCTTCCTATCCTTTCAAACCTCTAACAGAGTCTTTTTGTTACATAACAGCACAGCTGCATTTGCAGTAAATAACGGGCCATTTAGAGACCGCGAGACAGAATGTGGACTGCGCAGTGCACAGCGTAAATCGAATAAGACAGAGGGAGCGAGAGCAGTTAAAACAGCAGTCAAGTTTAGATGCATGAAAGGCACTGAATGAAATGGTCCATCATCTGAGATCAATGGAGGAGGAAAATGGAAAGGAATACAGTGCAAGTACATCCACAGAGTCAGAAATTCTCCTGACAATAGTAACAAACTCTGCATATCCACTGTCATCCTACTCCAACAACGCTTCTCTTTGTAAGGCTGAAACTATTATCAGTGTTCTCAGTGTTCTGACTTATAAATGTAAAGTAGCTTGCATCCTTTCGATGAACCGCTTTTCAGCTTTTGCCTACTGCATGCAGATCCTGGTGGTCCTGGCAATTTAAACTTACCAAACTGAAGACTGACGTTAAATAAACTAAACAAACAATCTTGCTACCCTTCCATACAGGCAGCTTTGTGTAAAGTTCATGAGATTGTTGTCACATGCACAGAATGACCAGTCTCAACAATAGAGACGTGCAAAAAAGCAGCGTTTCTCAATCAGGGGGCCTGGCACATTTACATTTACAGCATTTAGCAGACGCCCTTATCCAGAGCAACTTACAATTGGTACAGTCTTACAATCCAAGCAATTGTGGGTTAAGGGTCTTGCTCAAGGAGCCAACAGTGGCAGCTTGGCAGAGGTGGGATTTGATCCCTGGACCTTCTGGTCCATAGTCCAGTACCTTACCCACTAGGCTACCACAGTCCACCCCACTGCTTTGCATGTTTTAGTGTTTTCCTGCTCCTAACACCTGATCCAACGACTCCGCTCCTTAACAAGCGCGTTACTGAGTTAAAGTGGGTGTGTTTAAACAGGTGAAGCTCTAAATTGTGCTGAGCGATGAGGGCCAGGACCAGGGTTGAGAAATACTGCTCTAAAGTTGTCATTTTTTTGCATGTGTGTGTGAAAGTGTTTACTGCCTGATTTCCTATTTTTTTGCATGCTTGTCACACTTAAGTATTTCGGAACATCAAACCAATTTAAATATTAGTCCAAGACAACACAAGTAAACACAAAATGCAGTTTTTAAATGAAGGTGTTTACTATTAAGGGAGAAAAAAATCCAAACCTACGTGGCCCTGTGTGAAAAAGTGATTGCCCCTTGTTATAAGATAACTTAACTATGGTTTATCACACCTGAGTTCACTGTCACTAGCCACACCCAGGCCTGATTATTGCCAAAACTGTTCTCAATCAGGACATAAATGGGACCTGCCTGACAAAATGAAGTACACCAAAAGATCCTTAAAAGCTACACATCATGCCGAGATCCAAAGAAATTCAGAAACAATTGAGAAAGAAAGTAATTGAGATCTATCAGTCTGGAAACTGTTATATTTCTAAAGCTTAAACTTTCCAAACTAGCAGTTACAATCCAAGAAATTGTGGGTTAAGGGTTTTGCTGAAGGATCCAACAGTAGCAGTTTAGTTGAGGTGGGATTTCAAACCTGGATTTTCAGTCCAGTACCTTAACCGTGGCTACCACTGTCCTCACTACTAGTAGGTGTTTTATACTGAAATAAATAAAACCGCTAGATTGGTTGTACCTGAGCAAGTTTATAATGGTTACTCTAAAGGGCTGAATACTTATCCAAACCGATATCTTATTAATTAAATTATAATAATTAATCAGCAAGTGCTATTTTTAGTGTTATGTTCATTTTGATTGAGTGTTATAATGTGTAATGGGGGTCAGACCAGATACTGAAAGCAAAGGTTCACATACTTTTGCCACTCATTAATCTGTAATATTGGATCACTTTCCTCAATAAATGAATCACCAAGTATATTTTTGTCTCATTTGTTGCACTGGGTTCTCTTTATCTACATTTAGAACTTGTGTGAAAATCTGATGATGTTTTAGGTCATATTTATGCAGAAATATAGAAAATTCTAAAGGGTTCACAAACTTTCAAGCACCACTGTACACAAATTTCCAGCAATGTGTTTCGTATTTTAAACTTGCATATGTGTGTGAGTGAGTGTGTGAGTGTACCCTAAAGAGGTGTTGTGATTTGGTGCAGAGCTGACGATAAGTGAATTCCTGATGAGACTCAGGGAAAACTCTTATGATCTTGAGGGGGGAAAAAAAACCCTCACACACACACACACTCGCTCACCTTGTTGTGCATTGCGACATCATAATCACAGACCTATTAGATATAGCAATACAAAATGTGCATACATACACTGATCCACAAATGCCAGAGGGTCTATTAACTGTGTTCTTCGCCCTTCCAGAAGGAGTGCAAGTAGGTGAGATTAAAAGGCTTAGTCACCACAATCTGTCCATCTAAGAGTGAGAGCAAGTGTAGGACACCATAACATTTAGAAAGTAAAATGGTTCTCTCTCACATCTATAAAGTGTGTGTGTGGGGCAAGTTTTTGTCGTTTCATCCCCCCCAATAACCCTCTCTCACTTTCTTGCATATTCTCCGTGTTTTTCATCTTGTTCTCTTCCTAACCAGAGTTAGTTCTATAGCTCAGTAGTGGAATTTGAGTATCGGCACAACCTCATTATTGGTGATCCACTACCTGCTAGATATGACAGACGCACAAGAGACTGTATGCTAATAATTGCCTTTGGTGTAGTCTGTGTCTCTAGACAGAATGTGTGTATATGGTTTCACATAATCAGGGGAGTGGGGAGATAAATGCTGAAATCAATATGAAATGAATGTTACCCGAGTCACTAAAACATGATGGGTGCTTTAAAACAAAAGTCTTCAAACAAATGATTTTTTATCTCTGCTCTGTCAACATTGGGAGAGCTTTACTAGGAGCGATTAAATTAAGAAAACCAGAAGGGTGCAGGCACCCTTGTAGAGACTGTAGTGGTAGATTCTGCCAAATGAAAAAATGTAAATGATCCAACAACAACAGCATGCATAATATTAGAGAGTAAATAATAAACTCAAGCTAGGAACTCTCTGATCGCCTAGATTTGATTGCCTTGCCATTAGTTTTATGTGCGGTTCTGTGTTGTGATGAGCTGTGCACCACGCCTGAGGCATTACAGACTAAGCTTCTAATAAAACGTAAATGAAAACTTGAAATGAATACTCGGGAAAAGTAATAAATGCATTCTGTTGATGCTTATATTGGCTGTGTACTGGTTTGTAAAGAAAGAACAATTTCTTTAGTGTCAACTAAGAGCAAGTATAAATGCAATTAATCACGTTAACATTCAATAGTTTAATCATGTGAAACCTCCAATTAGAAGTTATCTGCAAAGAAAGCATCTGACAAATCCAGCAACACCTGAGGCTGCATACTAAGCTGCATACTACAGTCCTAAACCGAATGTCAGCATAGGATGTATTTAGCATTTAGTTTTCCCACTGATGTTCCTGTCTTCTTTCAATATCTGATCCACTTCTACAGTGAATGCCATGTTTGATATTGACTTCCACAAACAAATAATTACACATGTGAATACGGGTGGCACAGTGTTTCGGTGGATAGCGCCTCCACCTCATAGCAAGAAGATCCTGGGTTCAGTCCCAGGGTCCCAGGTCCCAGGTCCCAGGGTCCCAGGTCCCATTGTAAATTAATACTGAAGTCATCCAGACTATGAAGGAACACATAAGGAATCGTGTAGTAAAATATGTTTTAGATTTTAGATTCTTCAAGGTAGGCACCTTCTGCTTTGATTACAGCTTTGCACACTCTTGGCATTCTCTCAGCCAGCCTCATGAGGTAATCACCTGAAATGGCTTTCCAATGGAAAACGGAATGGTCTTGAAGGAGTTCCAAAGGTGCTGAGCACTTGTTGGCTGCTTTGCCTTCACTCTGCAGTCCAACTCATTCCAAATAATCTCAATTGGCTTTAGATCAGGTGATCGTGGAGGCCAGGTCATCTGATGCAACACTCCATCACCCTCGTTCTTGGTCAAATAGCCCTTACATAGCCTAAAGGTGTGTTTTGGGTCATTGTCCTGTTGAAAAACAAATGATGGTCCCACTAAGCGCAAACCAGATGGGTGGGCATGTCGCTGCAGAATGCTGTGGTAGCCATGCTGTGCCTTGGATTTTGAATAAATCTCCAACAGTGTCACCAGCAAAGCACCCCCATACCATCACACTTCCTCCTCAATACTTCACAGTGGGAACTATACATGAAGGAACCACCCGCTTACCTTTTCTGCGCCTTACAAAGACATGGTTTTTGGAACCAAAAATCACATATTTGGACGACTCAGACCAAAGGACAGATTTCCACTGGTCTAATGTCCATTCCTTGTGTTTCTTTGGCCCAAGCCAGTCTCTTCCTCTTGTTGTTCTTCCTTAGAAGTGGCTTCTTTGCAGCAATTCGACCATAAAGTCCAGATTCACGCAGTCTTCTATGAACAGTTGTTGTTGAGATGTGTGCTGCTTGAACTCTCTGAAGCATTTAGATGGGCTCTTATATGGGGTGCTGTTAACTTGCAGTTTTTGAGGCTGGTAACTCTGATGAACCTATCCTGTGCAACCGAGGTAACTCTTGGTCTTCCTTTCCTGGGGCGGTCCGGATGAGAGCTAGTTTCATCATAACGTTTGATGGTCTTTGCGACTGCACTTGAGGATACATTCAAATTTTTCGGATTTGACTGACCTTCATTTCTTAAAGTAATGATGGACTGTCGTTTTTCTTTACTTAGTTGAATAGTTCTTGCCATAACATGGTTTAAAACATTACTCAAATTCACCGTATACCTACTCTACCTCTTCACAACTGATGGTCTCAAACACATTAAGAGGGCAAGACATTCAAGAAATTAACTCTTGACAAGGGACACCTGTTAACTGAAAGCCATTCCAGGTGACTCATGAAACTGACTGAGAAAATGCCAAGATGTGCAAAGCTGTCAACAAAGCAAGAGGTGCCTACTTTTAAAGAATCTAAAATATAAAACACATTCTGGTTTGTTTAGCACTTTTTTTGTTTACTAAATAATTCCATATGCATTTCTTCATAGTATGGACAACCTTAGTATCAAATAGTATAAAATATAAGAAACTAGTCTTGATGCAACCTTGTGTGTGTTGCTGAAAAGGTCACTGTTGCTGATAGCGACATTAAATAACAAAATAAACAAACAAATGTGAATGCAGTCAAACCTATGCAGTGGAGCAAAAAAGTATTTAGTCAGCCACTGATTGTGCAAGTTCTCCTACTTAGAAATATGAGAGTGGTCTGTAATTTTCATCATACGTACACCAACTATGAGAGACAAACTGAGAAAAAAAAAATCCAGGAAATCACATTGTAGGATTTTTAAAGAACTTAATTGTAAATCATGTAGGAAAATAAGTATTTGGTCACCCACAAACAAGAAAGATTTCTGGCTATTTCTGGCTTTTTCAATCTTTTGTCCTCGACCCATTACCTGTATTAATGGCACCTGTTTGACTTCGCTATCTGTATAAAAGACACCTGTCCACAGCCTCAAACAGTCAGACTCCAAACTCAACCATGGCCAAGACCAAAGAGCTGTTGAAGGACACCAGGAAGACAATTGTAGACCTGCACCAGGATGGGAAGAGTGAATCTACAATAGGCAAGCAGGTTGGTGTGAATAAATCCACTGTGGGAGCAATTGTAAGAAAATGGAAGACATACAAGAACATTGATAATCTCCCTCGATCTGGAGCATATGGATGATCCAGAAGAGGATTGGGAGAATATCATGTGGTCAGATGAAACCAAAATAGAACTTTTTGGTAAAAACTGAACTCGTCATGTTTGGAGGAAGAAGAATGCTGATTTGGATCCCAAGAACACCATACCTACTGTGAAGCATGGGGGTGGAAACATCATGCTTTGGGGCTGCTTTTCTGCAAAGGGGACAGGACGACTGATCCGTGTTAAGGGAAGGATGAACGGGGGATGTATCGTGAGATTTTAAACATTTGACCTCTGTCATTGCCAACAAAGGTTATGTTACAGAGTATTGAGTTGAACCGTTGTTACCAAATTTGAACCAAATACTTATTTTCCACCATAATTTACAATTAAATTCTTTCAAAATCCTACAATGTGATTTCCTGGATTTGTTTTTGTCATTTTGTCTCTCATAGTTGAAGTTACAGACCTCTCTCATATTTCTAAGTAGGGGAACTTGCAAAAGCAGTGGCTGACTAAATACTTTTTTGCCCCACTGTACCTTACGTTAGATGGTTTAAGTCGTTGGCTGAAGAGTTTGAGAAAATGTGCTGTGAGAGGACATTCTGCACTTTTTATTCACCTATTACATACAGCAAAAAAACATTTGCTACACAATAACCTGAAGTCAAACACCTAACTAGCCAGCCCCACACACAAACACACACACACACACACACACTATGCAAAACGGATTCTTGGCCTACAGTCAAAGTGAACAACTAGAAAAAAATAAAAAAAACAAACCCCTGAGGTCTGAAAGAGGTATCTGAAATCAGGCTTTTCTCATTTTAGGCTTCTGGACTTTTCTAGAAGCATTAACCTTGTAATCGGACTGAGGTGCAATGATTAATCGACTACCAAATTAGTTGGCAACTAATTTAATAGTTGATTAGTCGGTGGCGTCATCATACGTTTCTCACTCTAACTAAGAACATTTTTACATTACTGCTTACTGGAGAGATAAAAGCCTCAAAAACACAATCTTCAAGTGTGGGAGCATTTCATTCTGAAAAAAGGTAGTTGGTCTCACTGAGCAAGGGCTATTGTGAATCTGAATCACTGTGTAGTGAATCATGAATCGAGTTTTGTCTGAAATGAGTCATGCAGCACTACTCATACAAGTTTAAGCAAGTGTGCTGAGTACAGAGCAAATGATGAGAACCGAGACACATTTTTATAGTCAAAATGCACCGAGGTCCGAGGTGGTCGAGAACTGAGGTACCAATGTATACAGTTGTTCCTCTACGACTGACTGGGGGTAAGTTTGTGCCCCTCTTAATTATGTGTGCCCCAGGACAACAATTAGTCTAGAAACACTGCTGGCTTCAGTAGAAAAGAGTCCACATGGAATTTGAAGTAGGGAACATAACATCATGTGTGACTATATCCATTGAAAATCTATACGAAAAACACTTAAATGCACTCGCACCAGCTGCTCTATAGAGCGTATTTAACATAAGGGGTGTGTGTGATAATGTGGGGGAGAATTTGAGTATCAACATACACCATCACTGGCCATCTGCTCCCTTACAGATAAGATAGACACACGGGAGACGGTATGCTAATAATGCCCTTGTGTTTCGTGTGTGTGTATATGTGTGTGTGTGTGTGTGTGTGTGTGTGTGTGTGTATAAACGGGCTTTCAGATATGATCTGAAATGAAACTCTTCCTTATCACTATGGTAACTAGTGCCCATCTCTGTGCCCTGTACCATCTCTCTCTCTCACATAAAGAGCCCGCGCTGGCTTTTAACATTTTCTGATGAGGAACAAGGAATAACCAGGGCATTTTTCAAAGGAAATTGGGCATTGAGCCACTTTTGCCCCTCAGTAGCACATTTATAATAAATAGCCACAGAAGCGTTTCCCAAACAAATATTTTCTTCAATAATTACACTATGATCAGAGACACACAGGCGGAGCGAGAGCATGGGAAATGTAGAAAGCATGGGGAACAGAAATGATCATCCAAATTAGGGTGCTAAAAACGTTCAGACAGTTGTCTTATTTTACTGCCAGAAGTCAAGAGCATGTTTTATAAATGCGAATGCACAACTCATCCAGCTCTCATGGAAAATATACATGTGCTCACTCGTATTTACTCTGCTCGTGCTCTGATTTGCTGCTTGATCATTTGGGTAAATGTGCACACGTGCTCAATTGTATCTTCTGTGCTCGCAAAACGTTCTGCCCTCTTGATCTTGGATTTCTGCTGTTATTTAACTGCCAAACATCTTCAGAAAAGTAGAAGGGGATACAAATTTTGACCAATGCATGGGTTGATCCTGCTTTCCTACATTTTCATTGGTTGGAAACAGTGTGCTGAACGCTGTGTGTAGGACCACGAGTGGCTAGAATTGGTGGGATTGGTTGGGGAGTTACCATGAAAACCTACAGAATTACTGCTTTGTTTATCATAAATAACCCAATAAACAAGAAGATGGAGAAGGAATGTAAAATAAAGGCAGAAGAAAACAAAGAAAGATTACCATGACGATAGAGGAGGAGATATGTGGTACTCGATTCAGTACACAGTGATTCAGGTTCACAGTAGCCCTCACTCAGTGAAGATTCTTAGTGCACATAAGTCTTCATGGGTCCTAAAAGGTTAGTTTATAAGAGCTAACCGAAAAGAAAACAGGAATTGAATGCTCCAGAACACAGGCTGAGCAGTTAGGACCCATGCTAGTGCCTTGAGTTCACCCATAAAGTAAGTGTTTTGCTTTTACATTTCACTTTCAATCCATTACTCACTATATTACATGAGATTTTTCAACACTTTGTTATAAAACAAGCTTTGTATTTATAATTTTAACTCCGCTATGATAAGTATAGACTGCTCAATCGAACACTAACCCCTCAGTTCATGATACATTTAACTTATTATGGATTTGTTGGAACATATCCCCATCATAAACATGTACACTACAAATCCATCAACTCATATAATGCCTTATTCAGTGTGGACTTTCTGGTGGTCTGGAATGGATTAATTGAATTTACATTACATTATTCCTTATAGGAAAAATTTGCTCAGTACCCTTTTTTGGTTCTCAACAAGCCTTCTGGAATTGAGGTACCACTGTATTAAGATGCTAAATAAAGAAAATGCAGCCTAACTAGCTGCGATACTGGTATTGACAGTGAGTCTAAATGATCAGTGATTGAGTAAGAAAGTATAGAAAGGACGAGAGACTCCAAGGTACTCCTTAAATTTATGATCAAGGAAGGGTCAAAACGATGAACCTAATAAAGCTAACAGAGAAGCCAAAGTAATTAATAGGAAAAATTAAGCAAACTAAAGTGCAGTATTATTGTAGTCTACTAATCTTTTGCAGGAACAAAGCCCAGAGAGCCCTGATCACTGAAAATGGATTAAATATAGGAAGGTCTTGGAGAACATTTAGACACAAGGTGATCTAATGAAAGGAGTTATAAAGGGAGTTCATGCAAGTGTTAGTATGGAAGACATTAAAGCTGCCTGCTAGGAGGAACACTATTGAAGGCACCAAGGCTTGAAATCAATGGAGAGAGCAAGAGTGAGACACTGAGTGCGTTTACATGCACTTACTAATCTGATCAGATTTCAGTCAGTCATGTAAACAGCATACTCCGATCTAGAAATCAGAATAATCAGATAAATCTGATAAAGAGAGCTGGATTCTAGCTCAGTATTCTGATTTCTCGGAGAGAAAACACATGTAAACCCATTCTTTCCCATTATGTTTACTCAAGTGCATGTAAATTCGTTGATCAGATTACTGACAAAATCTAATTTTCTGTAGTTCCGATTAATAGGTGCATGTATTTACTTTAGAACATTCATACCTAAACCACTGAGGAGCTATGTATGCAAGTAGGGAAGGAGGTGTGCAAAGAGTGGTGGAGACCATGAAACTGTAATGCAACTGAGCCTAAATGCTGTAGCTGTGGAGGACCCCACAGTATAGCTTATGGCGGATGCGAGGCAATGAAGCAAGAAACACAAGTACTGAGAATTAAAACAGAAAAACAAATGTCATATGCTGAGGCAGTTAAAAAAAAAAGTTAAGAGGAAACACCATAAGCAATAAAGGCATTCAAGCAAGAAAACAAGAAAATGAGAGAGGGCTGTATGAAGACTTAAGGAAGTGTTCATATCAGGTCTGGTCAATGGAGCAGAAAGAATTAAGCACAAGACAGAAATGATTCAAATAAGATACAGTAGTGACATAGCTCCAGAAGAAAACAAATAGGGATATCTGGGCTGACATGGCAAAACAGTAAGACTAGGTCGTTTAAGGTGACTTTGGTATCGGGATTGTATCCAGATAAGGCTAAGTGACACAAAAATGTATGTAAATGCACCCCAGGTTTTCTGATTGCTCAAACTGTTTAGAAGTTGGCTTGAGATGCATTAGAGCCACATATTAAACAAGTGTAAATGTATTCGTCTCCAAGACACATGATGTCCAAAACCCGACCAATATTCACCACATAGCACACGTAATCCATGACCTCCATTCCTGCATGGCTGGAGAAACAATAATTGGATGGCACACAGAGCTTGTGACTGCAAGAAACTTTTTTTATTCTTAGAAGTTATTTGGACTTGTTCCACTATCCAAAACAAACTGTATGACTGGCATTCGCCAGTAGTATAGCATACCTTACACATGCACAGTACTGTACACTACTGGCTTTTCTTCACTACATTTCCCAGCCCTCATCACTCCTGCCACATGAATATGGGGTCAGGCACCTGAAACGCTAGAACACACTTCAAATGCTTTCATGGCCAAACCTGAAAGGGAACAGATAGAAAAAAATCTTAGACAAAAACGAACAGAGCAGTTAAATTTGTTGGGTGAGGAATGTCCAAATAGTGCCTCAGAACTTTTCAATTATCTACCTAATACAAGGTTGGGAACCTGAATACTATGAGGGAAAGTCGAGGTTAAATGTACAGCAGGAGTCGCACTCAAGCCAAGTCAACCACCTCATAAAATAAAAAAGAACATAGAACAAAAAGCAGAAAAAGACAAACACCACCAACTGCATCAGGTAACGTAATTCATTACTCGTAATAGATCTGTAAATACAGTCTAATCTAGTTATCTTGTCCCCATTAACTCGACAAACTTGTCTCTCCTGACCTGACGGCAGGACGGATTTCCCTCCATGCACTTTACCTCGAAAAAGCCACCAACCTTGACTCTTGCCCTCACCATACGTATAACAAATGTCTTGCCAGCAATGAAATTCTACCCCGTTGAGCCAAGTTTTCAGACCAGTTGGTACGTGTCACTTTAATCCCTCTGACAGGGTCGACTTCCCTGCTCTCTCCTCAGCTGGCAGATCTTGACACTGCACACACTGCTGATGCCTCACTGCTAATTGTTATTGCTCTGTTGAGGTGTTAATCTCATCGTCAGTCTTTGTTGGCCTAAAGCATACGACACGTGTTTGACACGCTTATGCGCTATTTTGAGCAATCAGAACTTGCAGCACCGGATGATGTACAGCCCCTGTCTGTTGTTCAGTGCAGACTGGACTTCATGTGCTTCACGTCACAGAAACGATCATCAATCACGGACTGTTTCTGAAATTTGTATAAATGAATAGAAACTGTATTTGTACGGACATGTTTATGTACATTGTAAATGTGACTGTATAATCAATAGGGTTGCTCAGTAAACACATTTTTTGTAACCTTGTTAAGTTGCCAAACT
This sequence comes from Ancistrus triradiatus, assembly GCA_025084515.1. Taxonomy (NCBI): domain Eukaryota; kingdom Metazoa; phylum Chordata; class Actinopteri; order Siluriformes; family Loricariidae; genus Ancistrus; species Ancistrus triradiatus. Next base: position 342,639 of record JAJAGP010000295.1, read on the forward strand.
CACCTCTAATCAAAAAAAGCCATGAAACGGACGTAGACGAGATAAGGAGTTTAGACTGTATTTACATGAGTATGTGATACACACATTATAATGCATATATGAATGTAATTTATTTATATACAAGTGGACCTAAAATAACTTAAATAGCTCCAAGGTTTGGTTTATTTAGCTGCTTACTGTTGACCAGGATGTAGCCCTGACATTATTTACTGTCAGCTATCAAATGTATCCTGTGTTAAATAATCTCACCAACATGACAAATGCTAGGCTTTGTGGTGCTACCATTTTAGCATGTACTGCCTAACAAGCAAATAACGTCAATTATTTTGTTAATATCTGATGTATGGTATTTCCAAAAGTATTAAATGTCTGTTATTAAGCAGAAATATTAAATGTCAGTACATTCTTGGAACATTTCATGTTCTTTGAGATACCAAGAGCTGCAGTATAACCCCATGTGAGGACATATGTGAGTGAGCCTCTGCCTTTACATTGGCAAATTGGTAACTTGTCTTATTTTATATTAAACTAACTGCAGTTAACTTAATATAAAGTCTAGCAGCTTATATGCAAGTAGCTTATACTGGTAACTTATTTTTCTCTCCCATGAAATAACTCATTAAATAAACACAACTTTAAGGATCACAACCCAAACTTGTATATTTCATTTCTGCCAATGTGTGGAACAGGAGGTCAAAGCTAACCCTATACATTGTACAATACTAAAGGAAAGCACAAAAATAAGACCGTGACGTCCCCGTGAAAGACTGAGTTAATCAAGCTGTCCTGCAGTTATCTGCTATTCCCAAGTTTACACAGATGTGACGCTGCAGTATCCTTGCATGCTCCAGTGTGTTTTCTTGTTAGAGTTAAATAAATATGAGCTATGAAGTGGCTTTCTCTCTGTAGGGTGCGGAGTTCTGCTGACTGAGCAGATGGGGATTTGAGGAAACTCTGTTTTCAGAATAAATAGTACCACGCTGTTACAAGAGCACAAGCAGTGATGATGATACGGCAGAAATATGAACAACCAGCATAATGCTGAAGTGATGAATTTCCAGGTCTAGAAATGCCACGCTGGTAACTTTATTAATGTTTCTATTTTATAAAAAGGCAATGTCAGGACAGTATATTAAACCATGAAAATATCTGGACAGAAAATATCTGCCATGGTATGAAGTTTTAAATACACACTGCCAAAAGTGAAAGTGGCAAGGAAAAACTCCCTGAAAAGCAAAAAGGAAACCATCCTCTTTGAGTGAAACTGAATGATGAAATTAATTCTTGGAGTCCTTGCTTTCCCAAATATAAATGAAAGCAAGAAGTATTTTGTACATCAATCAAATCCCACCCTATCTCCTAAAATATTAGCTAACTATAAGCTGATTGCACTCAAGCTAAGGCAGGAAAAAACTACATGTACAGCTATTTGGAATTACAATAAACAGCAAATAAATAAACAAAATTGGTGGGTGGCTCAGTGGGTAGCACTGTTGCCTCACAGCAAGAAGGTCATGGATGAATCCCAGGTGGAGCAGCCTGGGTCCATTCTGTCTGGAGCATGTTCTCCCCTAGTCCATGTGATTTTACTCCGGGTACTCCAGGTTCCTCCCACAGTCCAAAGACGTGTGTTAGGTAAACTGTTGTTCCTAAAGTGAGTGCACAGTAGTGCTTGAAAGTTTGTGAACCCTTTCTTTATTTCTGAATAATATGACCCAAAACATCACCGGATTTTCACACAAGTCCTAAAAGTAGATAAAGAGAACCCAGTTAAACAAATGAGACAAAAATATTATAGTTGGTCATTTATTTATTGAGGAAAATGATCCAATATTACATATTAGTGAGTGGCAAAAGTATGTGAACCTTTAGGATTATCAGTTAATTTGAAGAAGGAATTAATCAGGTGTGAGTGGGCACCCTGTTTTATTTAAAGAACAGGGATCAATCAAAGTCTGCTCTTCACAACACATGTTTGTGGAAATGTCTCATGGCACGAACAAAGGAGATTTCTGAGAACCTCAGAAAAAGAGTTGTTGATCCTCATCAGGCTGGAGAAGATTACAAAACCATCTCTAAAGAGTTTGGACTCTACCAATCCACAGTCGGACAGATTGTGTACAAATGTAGGAATTTCAAGACCATTTTTACCCTCCCCAGGAGTGGCCGACCAACAAACATCAGTCAAAGAGCAAGGCGTGTAATAGTTGGAGAGGTCGCAAAGGACCCCAGGGTAACTTCTAACTGGCTAATGTTAATGTTCATGAGTCCACCATCAGAAGAACGCTGAACAACAATGGTGTGCATGGCAGGGTTGCAAGGAGAAAGCCGCTGCTCATCTGCAGTTTGCTAAAAATCACGTAGACAAGCCAGAAGGCTATTGGAAGAATGTTTTTTGTATGGATGAGACCAAAATGGAACTTTTTGGTTTAAAAGAAAAGCGATTTGTTTGGAGAAAGGAAAACACTGCATTCCAGCATAAGAACCTTATCCTATCTGTGAAATATGGTGGTGGTAGTATCATGGTTTTATGCCTGTTTTGCTGCATCCAGGACGGCTTTCCATCATTGATGGAACAATGTTTTAGTTTCAGTTATTGCTGCACGGGGGGGTCACACCTAGATACTGAAAGCAAAGGTTCACATACTTTTGCCACTCACTAGTATGTAATATTGGATCATTTTCCTCCATAAATAAATGACCAAGTATAATATTTTTGTCTCATTTGTTTAACTGGGCTCTCTTTATCAACTTTTAGGACTTGTATGAAAATCTGATGACATTTTGGGTCATATTTATGCAGAAATATAGAAAATTCTAAAGGGTTCACAAACGTTCAAGCACTACTGTATGTGGTCTACGATGGATTGGTGTCCTGTCTAGGGTTGTTCCTGCTTTGCACCCTGTGCCACCGGCTAGACAACCCTGTCCATGATCTGTACTTCTGTTTATTATTAGACAAATTCATTAAAAGGTCAATTTTTATTACATGGTACTGATTTCTGTTGCCAGAAAACTTGGAGACCAGTGCAATGTTTGGGTTTGACATATACCACATACTTTCTTTTCATATGTTAATGTTGAGCTTTACTGCATGTGCAAAATGACTGATAAATGTTACAAACATTAACAAACATCACTAATCCATTTCGCACCTGTCCCTTTATCTGCCACTCCCCTGTTTGTACCAGTGTTCTCCTAATAATGTAATAATAGGCTTGGTTAATGATCAATTTATATGTTTTGTCCTTGTGTGTAAAACCTGTCCTATACTTACACTGATGCAATTCTTTAAAGAAAACAAAGTCAGTGATGTTGTGTCATGTGATGGTTTTCTTTATTTAGTTTTTAGTGGCATTATGCTGAAATGAGATTTCAAAACAGTTTACAAAAAGCTGAACGATGAGAAAGCTTGAGTGTGGCTGTGTTTGGAACGGCACACTACTGAAACCACATCTAACAATGGTGTACTACTTTTTAGTGCAACAATATGCAGTTTGGGACATGGCCAGAGACTGATGTTACTTGACATTTCAGAGTACTTTCTGACAACTTCAGCACAGTTAACGTTAGCTAACCCAATCGGTCCTAGTATGTTCCCATAACAAGACATTATACACAAGCCATGTTCACCCAACACAACATAGCATTAAATGCGAAAGTTGTCTGATTTGCTGCCAAAACGTGCCAACTTATCCTCTGTGTCACATTTGAGAAAAAAAAAAAAAAAAGTTTTTGGGTGGGACAAAAGCAACTGTTTATAATATTATATGGGACACGTCCCACCTGGTTGCTACCCCAATACTTGAAAATCTCTAGCTGTTCAGGTCAGATGATTCACTGCAGCAGGTAATACAAGCAAACAAGCAAATGCAAGTGCAAGCAGATTAATGACTACAAAACACCAATCTCTGAAGGTCAGTGACTGGATTAAGACCACTGCTGCATGATGGCTGCCGCACTCCTGTTCTGCCGCATTGTTTTAAAGACGCTGGCCCACAGGAGCTGTTACATAAGTAGAGAGAGATGGCTAGAGCAATAGAGAGGGTGCGTTAGTTCTGTCACGCATGCTGTATGGTACAATGTTTAAATATAAGGTTGACAAACATGGACACAGAACAAACACCGATTAGATAAGAGCTCTGCACAGTCTGGCTCGCTTAAGTGCAGCAGTACAGAATAAACTCCCATTACATTTGGGCATAAAGAAGTGTATCAGGGAAAACTGCAAGCCCCTTAAGCACGTTCAGAGCGAAAGGGACAATAAGAGTATAACTTGTATTCAGGACATGGGAAAGAGATTAAATGAATCATCAAATGGCGTTAACTGAGTCACAGTATAGGTTTGAAAAGCTTCTGAACCTTTTCCTGGTTGGCAGTGATTCTTAAATGATTCATTAGTCAGCCACATCAAAGCATATGTAATGACTACGCTAGTTTTCCTTATTTTATTTATTGAGTTTCTAAAACATTTCTACAGAACACAGAAATATTCAACCCCCTAAAGTAGGGATTTCTAATAGAGGTGTAACAATAATGACACTGCTCATGATACGATTCAATTTACGATTGTGAGTTTAGATTTAATTTTCTCACAGTTATCGATTTTACATTCTTTTACATTTACATTTTTTTTTATTTCTGAAGTGTAAACAGTGCAACATTTGTCATTTAGCAGACGCCCTTATCCAGAGTGGCTTACAGCTGGTACTCTTACAATCCAAGCAATTGTGGGTTAAGGGACTTCCTCAAGGATCCAGCAGTGGCAGCCTGGCAGAGCTGGATTTGAAACCTTCTGGTCTATAGACTAGTAACCTTAACCGCTAGGCCACCACAGTCCAAATGTGGAAAACAAGGCACATTTTCTTGTATAGGTTTTTAAACAAAAAAAAAAAAGTGTCCCTTGCGATTAAAAGAAATAACAAGAAACAGAGGTTTAAAATTGTAAACAAAATGCTCTATTGTAGCTTCACCATATCTTAATAAACTGAGTGAAAGCATTCCTTTTTATTTATGAAGAATAATTCAAAATGGCGTACTTCTCTTGTATAAAGAAATTAAACAAAAAAATCTTCAGTCTCCTGCAGTTATCATAAATTAAGAGTCTCAATGAGAATTAGAGGTGTCTTTGGGAACCAGGAACTTGGCCTGTCCAGCCTGGACTGTGAATAATTAATGACTCTATTTATTATCCAGTGGTACCTCAGGTTCTCAACCACCTCGGGACTCGTCGAATTCGGTTCTCAACACAATTTGACTGGAAAAAATTATCTTGGTTCTCATTGTTTGCTCGGTACTCAGCGCACTTGCTTAAACTTGAGGAGTCGAGCCACACGACTCCTTTCAGCTGAAACTCGATTCATGATTCAGTACACAATGATTCAGATTCACAATGGCTCTTCCTCAGTGAAGAACTCCGCTGTTTATTGTGTCTTTCTTTATTTTTACATCCACAGTAATGTATTCTTGGAGCAAATAGGTCTTCATGGGTCCTAAAAAGGTCAGTTAGGTTAGCAGCTATGCTAGCACCCAAGTTTGACCAAGTTTTTTGCTTTTACTTTTCACTTTCAATCCATTACTCACTAAATTACATGAGATTTTAACACTTTATTATAACATAAGACAGTAATAATAATTTTAATTCTTAATTATATAAAATAAGCCAATAAGTTTGGTCAATTGTAGGTTAATGTAAGTGTTTTGAACATTAAGTTGCTTATCATTACTTTTAGGCTCCGCTATGATATACAGTATAGACCGCTCTACCAAACACTTGCTAAACTCCGCAGTTCATGATACATTTAACTTACGATGGATTTGTTGGAACGCATCCCCATCATAAATCAGGGAGCACCTGTACAATACAACTCCATTAATGCATATAATACCTTATACAGTGTGGATTTTGAGGGGTCTGGAACGGATCCATTCAATTTACATTATTCTTTACGGGATTAATTTGCTCGGTAATTGTAGTTTTTAGTTCTCGACAAGCCTTCTGGAACGAATATATGACAGAACGAAATAACCACTGTATTAAAAATATTAATTACTTTCCTTCATTAGAACTCAAATGACGAGTCCACATTTGATGAATAATTTATGCAGTAATCCATGGAATGTTGCCTGATATAGATCACAAAATATATAGTGTACCTTTTATTAAAAGCAAAATACAATTTAGGTAGGGAAATCTGTCACCACACACAAACAGTACAAGTTATTCTACTAATACCTTCAAATCTCTCTGTCACACACACTTGGTGGTACAAGGAGTCCTAAAACACTTAAGGGATTACGTGATCACTCTTGATCATAAATGATATTTGCTCACTCTCACACCACACACACACACACCATGTGTCAGGCAGTACTGGAGATCCCAAGAACACCCAGAGTACCTCTTTCACAGACAGACTGTTGTTAATAGTATGAGTAGTCCTAACACTCCTACACTCCTACACTAATCTGTACTTCTCACTCACATTCTCACACACACACTAGTCCAGGCACTGGTAGTTCTAACTTATTCACACATTTTTGCCTAGTGACCAGACTGTCCACCTGTCAGTGCTGACAGCCACATGCGTGCACACAGAGAATTCATTCATATATGTGCTGCTTAATGACCGCATTACTTTCTGTGAAACAGACCAAAATGGACGTTGACTAGACATTACCGTAGTCACAGTATTTTTAGGCAATTGTAATACAGAGATACAGAAGAGATGCAGAAGAAACGAATGGTTATCTGCCATCTACCTAATTCCAATTCATTATTAATGTATGGAAATTCACAATAATCATAGATATCACAGTGACTTATTGTTACGCCATAACATTTACATTCATTCATTCATTCACAGCATTTAGCAGACGCCCTTATCCAGAGCGACTTACAATTGATACAGTCTTATAATCCAAGCAATTGTGGGTTAAGGGTATTGCTCAAGGACCCCACAGTGGCAGCTTGGCTGAGGTGGGATTTGAACCCTGGACCTTCTGGTCCATAATCCAGCACCTTACCCGCTAGGCTACCACATAACATGCAAGATTGTTTGATGGAAGCCAAAAATACATTGATAAACAGAAGATCAGCCAGATGAAACAGTGTCTCAACAAGTGAATATGAAACAGTTTATATAGTTATAGGTTAGAGAGAATATACAGACAAATATATAGTGGGGAGACAAAAATGAGTACTACATACAATAGGACCGGCACATACGAACGCAATGACAGTTTGTTACACAAGTACATGAAAGTCATCCACACAAACACAGGTAACTTGCAAAAAAATCTCTCAACACATTAAGCAAGTTAGAAGAGTCCAAACATAACATAAGCTAACTGCACAGATTGTTCTTTCCCTTTAGGACGTATTTCTCTGCATGTAAAATAGACAGATGTTGATCCGATGGTCATTAAACAGCCTGTACTTGGAAATAAAAACCACTCACTTCGGTGGTATAGCTTACATTTTTATCAATAGTTTATTCATTCTCTCACAGTTAGGTTGGGTTTCAAGGTTTTAATTAAAACGTTACTACAAATAAATTCACTTCCACCCTAACACTCAGCTCTCTCTAACACCAGCCACAATGTCCTGCTTCATCATTGTTCCTTTATTATACTGTGCTGGGCTGGTGTCCAAGCGCAGATTAAGCCTTGTCCTTGAACAGATCATCCTTCAGAATGACAATTACCAAACACAGCGGTTCTTGAAGACTGCAGAATTTAAAATTCATTCTAAGGCTTGAGATAATCCAGACACATTCAGAAACAAGTTTTTTTTTTTTTTTTTACTTGCATCTCTACATTTGGCCGAGCATTACAGTACTGTGCAAAAGTCTTAGGCCATCATCAGATTAGATATACCAATGTTTAGCAATGGTATAATGAGCATATATGATTATTTACCTGTCTCATTATTGAAATACAACCAGAAAATATAGGAAATGTGTATGCGGTATTAAAAAACTGAAGAAAAATCACAAAAACAGATTCTATAGGCTACAGTGGCAAGTATTTAATGTGACCTCCCCTTACACTTGAGCAATAACAGCTTGTGGCAGCTTCAATGGAAATCTACAATCTGAAGAAGCTTGATCAGGGATGGTCTTTTTGGAATGGTAGCAGCCAAGAAACCACTTTTTCAGAAAGGGAACAGGATGAAGCCTTACAGTTCTAGTGTAGTAATTTGCATGTTCTTCCTGTGTCCACATGGGCTTTGACTGGGTACTATGGTTTCCTCCCACATTCCAAAGACATATTAGGTTAATTGGTATCGCTAATGTATCCCTGTGTATGTGTGCGCGTGCAAGGACGGCAATGGCAAGATTCATCAGGCTCAAATTGTGAAAGAGTGGCTCTGTTAGCATGAGGAATCATTTTCACACATTAAGTGGCCATCAACGGGTCCTGACCTTAATCCTGTGGACAGTTTTTGAGGTCTTTGCTATGTGCTGAAGAAGACTTTATGGTGTGGTTCGACTCTCCCATCATCAGTACAAGATCGCACCCAAAAAATAATCTGAAACTGGATGGAAATACATGTTGTGACATTGCATAAAGTTGGTCCAACAAACAGTGTCTAAAATCATTTCCAACCCTAACTCTGTTTCCTATAGGCTAATATTGTTCTATTTAGTCTGTAGAATGTAGAGGGGTGGCACAGTGGCACAAGTAGTTAATAGGTCAAGAGCTCCAGAGATCCCCTGTTCGATCACGACCTTGGACTGGACGATTGTCTGGAATTTGCATGTCTTCCCCATGTCTGTGTGGCTTTACTTAGTGTACTCTGGTTTCCCCCACATTCCAAAGACAAGCATTAAGGTAACTGGTTGCCATATTGGCCCAGTATTCAGTGGTGCTTGAAAGTTTGTGAACCCTTTAAAATGCTCTATATTTCTGCATGAATATGACCAAAACATCATCTGATTTTCACAAAAGTCTTAAAAGTAGACAAAGAGAACCCAGTTAAACAAATGAGACAAAAATATTATGCATGGTCATTTATTTATTGAGGAAAATTATCCATTATATTAGATATTAGTGAGTGGCAGAAGTATGTGAACCTTTGCTTTCAGTATCTGGTGTGACCCCCCTGTGCACCAATAACTGCAACTAAACGTTTCCTGTAACTGTTGATCAGTCCTGCACACCGGCTTGGAGGAATTGTAGCCCATTCCTCTGTACAGAACAGCTTCAGCTCTGGGATGTTGGTGGGTTTCCTCACATTAACTGCTCACTTCAGGTCCTTCCACAACATTTCAATTGGGTTAAGGTCAGGACTTTGACTTGGCCATTCCAAAACATGAACTTTATTCTTCTTTAACCTTCTCTTGAGATTCAGTTCATGGACAGATTTCCTGCCATTTTGCTTTAGAATTCTCTGATATAATTCATAACAAAAAAATGATCTGCGTTAAAATATTAACACTTTACCTTTGACCGTTCTAGAGCAATTACAACTTTGAAAGTGAGCAGTGGATGAATAAACAATGCAATATATTTTGAGGATATGCTTTAGGCTGTGGCTTGCTTGCTACTGCACAGAAGGCAATGGGCACAAATATGCTGTGGAACAACTGTATATCAGAAAAGGAGAAGAAAGGAGTATTGGATATGATGTGATCTACAGATTTAGAGAATAATATTTCTTGAAGATGATCAGATGAGGTGCTTCTGTGCCTATTTTTGTTGTGTAATTGCCATTTTGGGACTACAATACCAAACAATATTTTATTTCAAACAGGAAAATATTCTGGTCTTACAAACAGTATTTGGGTGATGGGTTTATATTCCAGGCACAAAGAGAGAGGGGAATGAGAGAGATATAAGAAAGAAAGAGAATGAACAAAAGAGAGGGAAGGTCTACCTGAGCAGCATACATATGAGTCTAAAATGGGGAGGAGGCTGGTTGGAAACGTAAGTGTGTACGTGTGTGTGTGTGTGTGTGTGTTACTACGCTTTTAAGAACCTTCCACTGACTGCATTTCTTTACAATAATACAATACAATAATACAATAATTAACTTTGCTCCTAACTGCAACCTAAAGCCCAATCCTTAGTAATCTACACCATTTTTCTTCCTTTATTCCTCGTACTCTATCCCACACTTTTACGTCAATCCTCCATGAATACGCTTCAAATAATCAGCCAGCTACAGGGGACATACAAACATATTTGACCATACAAAGGCACGCACACACACAGTCTGTATTCGAACGTAGTAGAGTTCATTCACAAACTGCAGCACAGGGGCGATGAATGGGGGGCGGTTGTGAACGTATGAGAATGAGAGCGAGTGGGGATAACCCCGAAAGACTGCAGCATCCTCTGCACTCCCTCGCCCTCCGCCAATCCGACAAGGGGAGAAGAAAAATGTGAACAAAGCAACAGGATGGGCTGGGCTTGGAAACTCCGCATAAAACACACACCTCCACACACACGCACACACAACACTCACACTGTGCAGCCCACTCATTCATCCTCGAGGCAGCGTTCATTCACCCGCTCATTCATAACGTGTGTGGCTGTGGTCCAGCTCGACATGACGCACTTGCGCTCGCCACTACAGCAGCAGTGTGTTGCATTGCACATTTGACTGTGACAGGAACACGGCACTGGATTACAACCTGAAAAACCATGAATCATAGCTACAGAACTAAACGCCCTAATCAATGGAGGCTTACTAAACACAGACAGTGATTGGACCGTTCATTCACAAATTCAATCACTCGTGTTCTTGCTTTATAGCTTTACAAAGAACAGGCCTGTCTCAATTACGTAATGGTTAATTCTCGTACGAACAAAAGCAATTACAAGTACGTGCCGTTTAATGTCCGCATGACATTCTGTGAAACAACACGCTGACCAGACATTACCATAATTACACATTCTTTTCAGGCTACTGTAATGTAAATATAAAGTGTATTTTCACAAGGTGACTGCATGCAAACCATACACAGAATTTCCATGAATTAGGGGTGATGTATACAGTGATGCTTGAAAGTTTGTGAACCCTTTTTTTATTTTTCTGCATAAATATGACCAAAACATCATCTGATTTTCACACAAGTCCTAACCGTAGATAAAGAGAACTCAGTTAAACAAATGAGACAAAAATATTATACTTTGTTCATTTATTTATTGAGGAAAATGATCCAATATTACATATTAGTGAGTGGCAAAAGTATGTGAACCTTTGCTTTCAGTATCTGGAGTGATCCCCCTGTGCAGCAATAACTGCAACTAAACATTTCCTGTAACTGTTGATCAGTCCTGCACACCGGCTTGGAGGAATTTTATCCCATTCCTCCGTACAGAACAGCTTCAACTCTGGGATGTTGGTGGGTTTCCTCACATTAACTGCTCACTTCAGGTCCTTCCACAACATTTCGATTGGATTAAGGTCAGGACTTTGACTTCACCATTCCAAAACATGAACTTTATTCTTCATAAACCATTCATTCTAGAACGGCTTGTGTGCTTAGGGTCGTTGTCTTGCTGCATGACCCACCTTCTCTTGAGATTCAGTTCATGGACAGATGTCCTGACATTTTCCTTTAGAATTCTCTGAAATCATTCAAAATTCATTGTTCCATCAATGATGGCAAGCCGTCCTGGTCCAGATGCAGCAAAACAGACCCAAACCATGATCCTACCACCACCATGTTTCACAGATGGGATGAGGTTTCTTATGCTGGGAAATGCCAGTGTTTTTCCTTTCTCCAAAAACATAACGCTTTTCTTTTAAACCAAAAAGTTCTATTTTGGTCTCATCCGCCCACAAAACATTCTTCCATTCTTCCTTCTGGCTTGTCCATGTGATCTTTAGCAAACTGCAGATGAACAGCAATGTTCTTTCTGGAGAGCAGTGGCTTTCTCCTTGCAACCCTGCCATGCACACCATTGTTGTTCAGTGTTCTTCAGATGGTGGACTCATGAACATTAACATTAGCCAAAGTGAGAGAGGCCTTCAGTTGCTTAGAAGTTACCCTGGGGTCCTTTGTGACCTCTCCAACTATTACACGCCTTGCTCTTGGAGTGATCTTTGTTGGTTGACCAATAGTCTTGAAATTCCTCCATTTGTACACAATCTGTCTGAATGTGGATTGGTGGAGTCCAAACTCTTTAGAGATGGTTTTGTAACCTTTTCCAGCCTATTGAGCATCAACAACTCTTTCTGAGGACCTCAGAAATCTCCTTTGTTTGTGTCATGTCACACTTTCACTAACATGTGTTATGAAGAGCAGACTTTGATAGATCCCTGTTCTTTAAATAAAACAGGGTGCCCACTCACAGCTGACTGTCATCCCATTGATTGGAAACACCGGACTCTAATTTCATCTTCAAATTAACGACTATTCCTAGAGGTTCACATACTTTTGCCACTCACTAATAAGTAATACTGGATCATTTTTCTCAATAACTAAATGACCAAGTATAATATTTTTGTCTCATTTGTTTAACTGGGTTCTCTTTACCTACTTTTAGGACTTGTGTGAAAATCTGATGATGATGTAGGTCATATTTATGCAGAAATATTGAAAATTCTAAAGGGTTCACAAACTTCCAAGCACCACTGTAAATCTGTTAAAGCACCAAGTTAGAAATTCAGACTTTTTTATTAATTAATACCACATTGTGTTGTTCATGATGATCACCTTTTTCACTTGCTTGTATTTGATATTGACTAAAAACAAGATGTAGTGATGCGGCCACACTAGTACTTGAATTTAATAATTACTACAAAAACACAAGTGATAACCAGAACAATACCTATTTAACACAGTGTATTCATTTAATCAGGAAGATTATTAAAAACAGCATGCTGACAAACGATATGGTCACACTGGAGTTGGAATTGTATCACCTTATAGTAATTGCATTCTGCCAAGCTTCTAGAGACCAGGAGTCATCTTGTCAGCCAGTAGTTTGGTATATCCACAGGCACTCATTGTGCCATCTATAAATGTGATCTCCCCAAGACCTTTTGCACTTATGCAGCCTCATATCATCACGCTCCCATGTCCGTACTTCACTGTCGGGGCTATGTTTTCATTTTGGTTTCATTTTGGCCAGGTTCACGCCAAACATGCTGGACCCATCTGAGCCGGACACATTTATCTTGGTCTCATCAGACTAAAGAATGTGCTCATAATATTTATCAGGCTTCTTTTTATGTTCTTTAGCAAAGTTTAATCTTGCAATTTTGTGCTGAGGAGTAAGCAAAAGTGTTTTTTTTTTGGACGTTGTCCATAGAGGTTGACGTTATGCAATGTCCGTCGCACTGTCTGAGCTGTCACAGAAACTCCTATTTCCATTGATAACCCCTGTACCAAGTCTGAAGCACTTGCCCATCTGGTTTTGAGAGCTAGTTTGTGCAAGTAGCGCACTGTCCGTAGGAGACCGGCCACTGCTGCTCTGATTAGTGGTACTACAGATCGTTCTATGATTACTTCTGCAACTGTTTCGACTGACTTTCAGGTCATAACGGATCTTCCTATATCCTGTTCCGTCGTTGTGAAGTTTCACAATCTGATTTTTCAGTTCTTTTCCATGTGGAGTCATGATGCAGACATGCTGATGGACCCAGCTTGTAGGACCAGAATTGATTTTCTACTTTGAGGTCTGTATTTTCAACATGTTTGTTCTAAAGTATGTGTGTGTGGGGGGTTTTTTTGTGCTTCTGCTCCATTGTGAGCCCATCCTTTCATGAACACTAGGTGCAGTGAGTCTGTTATGCATGGCAAACTGAGTTACTCGATGTCCGCCAATGCTTTTTAAATATTTCATGCATTTACATGCACTAGCTGTATGTTGAAATCCTCACTGTAACTGTTGGACCCTTATGCAAGTTCCTCAACCGGACAGCCCTGGCTCATTTTATAGCCACCAAATTTGACCTGACTAAAACCATTTTCCCGTACTTGTCATTGAACTGGGCTTAGAACCAAGTGGTTCTGAAGAGAGCAAGATGAAAAACACGAAGAACTGGCGAGAACAAGTGAGAGAAGTTTGGGGGGAGGGGGTGTTATGAAGCAGCATCAAAAGCCAGCTGTAGACACACACACACACGCGCACACACACACACACACACACTTTCCACACCGTCAGCAATAAGGGTAATGAATGTGAGTTTGTCCTCTGACTGTGCGGAAAAAACATCTAAGGACACAGAAGTCGCAACTCAATGCTGTTAACACAAGTCTTCACACATTCACAGCTGATGATGTCTGAGCAGTAGCTTGTCCACAAACTACCATCTTGTCCGAACTGTAACCAAGACACAACTAAATAATGGTCTTTGACATCACAAACAGCATCAGAAAACTAAAACAACAATGTGGAATCACCAGTGGTGGACAGTAACTAAGTAGACGTGTACTTCATTACTATACTGAAGTAGTTTTTTCGTGTATCTTTACTATACTGAAGTATTTCCATTTTGGGTGAGTTTTCACTTTAATTCCACTATATTTAAAAGTCAAAAAAGCATCTTATAAAAAGTATCTTTTTACTCCACTATACTATTTAAAATCTGTCGTTCCTTCTGACTTATGTTTGCATAAATACTTAACATATAAAAATGAAAGAAGCGAGTATCAAGCACACCAATCAGGGTGTAGCACAGACTTTGTTTTGAAATTGTTTTGACCTCTTGGACTAATTAATAACATTCTGTTAAAAGATGACTATACCAAGAGTTACACCAGAGTCGTTTCACCTATGACTAGTCGATTAAAAGCAAGTGTCTTGTTACAAAAATGATAATAGGACATTACAGCCATAATAAATAGTAATACTTTTACTTTCGATACTTAAATACATTTGAAGGCAAATACTTTAGTACTTTTAATCAACTGGAGCTCTAAAGGGAGGACTTATTTTACCTTTGGTGTCTCTACTTTAATTCAAGTACATGGTTTGTGTACTTCTTCCACCACTAAGAAACACCGATCAATAAAATTCAACTGAAAGTTTATAAATGCAGGACGGAGCTACACCATAAAACGTTACTGGGGCACCGATTGTTCTGCTGCAATTTGCCAAAAAGAACAATTGACATGCACTGTGGAAAACTGAGATGGGATAATCTTAAATATAATCAATATATTCATAAATCACATAGGGTGGGTGGTATTACTGGTTCTCAACGGGTTTACACCAGTTGTTATTTCCCTTTATTGGTATGCCATATTTTCATATACCTCCATTACCGGTGTTGCGCATAAGCAGAACACGCAGCTCCGCTCCAAACAAATTAAGCCCACATCATATTAATTTTCGCCACTATGACCCAGAACGAGAGTGAACTACTCACTGAAACAGGCAGGCTGGGGTGGTTTAAAGCTGCTAGCCCAGGGTAGCCAATAGACATACAATCACAGGCGCCTAGAGAAAGAGGGGTCAAACCAAGCTGGGGAAAGGGCTCCGTTTCAGATTTAAAGAAACCAGGGAAAAAACAAACAGAAGGGATTATTAATTAAAAAGTGAGAAGATGGAAGAGGCAAAAGAAACACCCACTATGAATTGCAGAGTAGTAACTCTGGAGGGCAGTGTCTGTGGCCGTGGAACGAGTTCAAAAAAAGAACGCGTACAATTGAACACGCTCATTTTCGGTTTGAACTGTTGGAACTGAAACGCAACAACATTTTTATAAAGAAACTTGAACGTGAATTAGTTCACATTATTGTGTCATGAACGGGGGCAGACATCACTGTAAATGAACGTTTGGAAATTTGTTTTCATTGAAAAAAAATTGAGTGACATCTGTTTTCTCTTTGAAACGCAACGAGGGAGAAAGTTTCTTCCCTCCTGTATTTCTCGGGGATGGTGCCGCTTTTCTTCTTAAAATCATGTTCACGGGACAGAAATGGTTTTTGAACATTGTGTGCGCCAATGAATTTTGCGGGCAAACGTATGGTCCGGCTGAAGAAATAGTTAACATTACTGCTACTTAGTTAATAAAACAACATAAAAACTTGGATTCCGGCACGAACGACACGTTACCCGTGATTTGAATGGCAGCAGAGCGGGGTAGGGCCATAAGCAACGGGCCGCGTACACAATTGGCGTTTGTCATGAGGGCAAATGTTCTACAATGATCAGTTCCAAGAAACGTTATTAGTGATTTTTAGGGCTTGTTAGTGTGAAAAAAAAAAAAAAGTACTTATTTGGAATTCTCCGAAAAAAAGGTAAAAAAGTAAAAATGAAAAACTGAACTTGAACTAGTTCAAAATTAAAATTGTGAAACTTTGAACGTGAAAACTGTTCACTTTGAGCATGTATGAACTTGAAACCTTGAACTGGGTTCAGAAACAAAAGCTCTGTGAAACAAACTGGCCACAACATGTATCTGGGAGAAGACTAGTCCAGAGTAGTAAATGATTAAACTTACCAGGAATTCGGGGTAAGTCTTACCGAGGCAAAAATAATCCAGCCCAAAAAAAAAAAAGGCACCTCTGTCTTTTTAAAACTCTGTCTTTTTAAGAGGTTTGCAGATTTCACAATTAAAAAAATTTGTTTTTTACATCGAGCAAGCTGTTTTATGCATCTGTTTTTGTGGTTCATTTTTGTGGGGCGAAAAGTAACCCTTATAGCAATTTTTTTAAAGCCTTCATGATATATTTCTATAAAACGGATTCGATACAAATTTTTGACTACCAAAGCCGCCCCAGCCCTAATATCCCAATTGTTTATTAGACTGGACTTGTTCTGTGTTTATACAAATTTAATTATAGTGAACTTCCCAACAAAATGTTGGGAAAACACACACATCACCAACAGGTGTATATATACATTTACATTTACAGCATTTAGCAAGATGCCCTTATCCAGAGCGACTTACAATTGGTACAGTCTTTACAATCCAAGCAATTGTGCATTTAGGGGTCTTGCTCCCAAGGACCCAACAGTGGCAGCTTGGTGGAGGTGGGATTTGAACCCTGGACCTTCTGGTCGGCAAAGTCCAGGTACCTTACCCCACTAGGCTATATCCCAGTCAGTCCCAATAACACAATAGTAATATTGAAAAAAATATGGTTCTGATCTCCAATTTATGAATTAATTTTGGACAGGAAAAGGCAGAGAGAGAAAACAAGAAAAGCTAGAAACAAGAATAAACTATTTATAGAAGTCACTTAAAACCCTAATTTTCTACCATTTTGTTTGGGCATCATATCCTTGGCCAGCTACAGTGATACAGCCAACAGTAGTGTCTTTCCAATGCTTAACTTTTTTCACTTTTTTTGACCACTGTTCCACACATGCATGGCTTTCAGAAATTCTACTCTTTAGAGTGCTACCTTTCAAGGGTGCTGCACAGGTTAATTGCTTCCACTATGCATACCCCAAAAAAAATATTTGTCCTGTCTATGTAAAATCCCAACTACTTCCCTGTGACTAATAGTGAACTCTAGTCACCAGCTCCTTAGTGAGTTGCCAAACAAATAAGGATGTTATTTATCCTAAGGACCCTTCTGCTCTGGGTTATTATTGGCTTGATGTGCATCTGCCAGGGTTAATGTGAGCTGAACAAGCGAACAGAAAAGAGTCTGGTTATTTGCATTGCCATATTAGTGCTTTCAGCTAAAGTAATGAAATGCGTTCCTGGAGGTTCTCGCAGTGTCTCGGTTAAAGCACAGATGGTGAAGACTTTGTATTCATTCATGACCTAAATTGTCATTGTGCCCACTCCTACTCAGACTATAACTGTAACCCCAGACTATATAGCATGGACTGTTAGTTATCTGTGGTGGCACAGTGGTTAGCGTGGTAGTGTCACAGCTCCAGGGTCCCCTGTTCGACACAGACCTCGGACTCCGTCTGTGTTGTTTGCATGTCCTCCCTGTGTCCGTGTGGGTTTTGTCTGGGTACTCTGGTGTCCTCCCACATTCCAAAGACGTGTTAGGTTAACTGGGGTCTCAAAAATGTCCTTAGCGAGTGAGTGTCTATATGAGTGTGTGAGTGCATGTGCCCTGTGATGGATTGGCACCCTGTCTAGGATTGTTCCTGCCTTGCACCCTGTGCCGCTGGATAGGCACAGGCTTAGGGGAAAAGAAAAGAAATGCAGGAATGTTAGTTAACTGGATATGTTTCTTTACCCTACCCTCACAGCAGAACTTATTCTTTCAATATATATTTCACTAAACACAAGTATCAGAGACTTTGAAGCCTAATTTGAGATATAACCAGCTTCCTCTCTACACACTCCAAAGCTTCAGAAACACAGAGCCTCAGGCTAAAACAGACCCTACAAATCTCTCAATAATGAGGCAGATTTGCACAACTAAACCTGTGTGTTGGAAATAGTGGAAAATAAAAGGTGAAGACCATTTTTATTATTTCATGAAAACTTTAATCTCAAAGGACATCACATGCTCCGAGCTACAACGTCCAAGTGTGTCATTTGTGGAACATCACCAAGCCTACAGGTTTCACAGGTAAGTTTCGCTGGAAGCAAATGTGGACACTGGAATCACTCTTAGTATTTAGTTAGTGACTGGGGAACACTGCACTACAGGTCAGCGGAACAGCATCTAACTCCTTACGCACAAAATACACCAATAGAAAAGCTCATAATAATTAGCATTTAGTTCAGTTATTATTACAATACAACTCACTCACAATCACTTGAGCTAACTGTGATTATCTGAAGTTATGGCAATATACTGTGAGATTCCTATTTTGTATGTAAATATGTAGTATAATTATATGTAGTTATATATATATTGTACTCCCTCCTCTCTCAGATACAGTTTCAAAGAAAAACTTGCATATCTGAAATTAATACAGGGACTGGATGGTGGAGGGGAACACGTGGACTGGACAACCACGGGGGAATATGCAGGCTGGACGCCCAAGTGGGAACACAGCCACTGGCAATGAAGGGGGAGCATGGGTTGGACGGCTAAGAGGAAACACGGGCTCTGGATGGCAAAGGGGGAACACAGAGGCTGGATTGGGGGGGGGCTGGGTGGTGAAGAGGGGGACACGGGCAGGATGGCAGAGGGCACTGGATGACAAAGGGGGAACACAGGGGCTGTATGGTGAAAGAGGATCACAGACATTGGATTTGGGGGATGTAAAACACAAACTGTTCTTTGGTCTTAGACTCTGACCAGTAAAAAGTCTTTGGTCAGGTCTTGGTCTTGACAGGGACTCATAACTGCAACACTGAATTATGGGTCAATAACAGCAAGTATGCAAAGGCTTCTCTCTCATGAGGCTTAAAAAAAGTACCGTATTTTTCGGACCATAAGGCGCACTTAAAATCCTTAATTTTCTCAAAAATCGACAGCGCACCTTAAAATGCGGTGCGTCTAATGTATGAATTTATTCTGGTTGTGCTTTCTGACCTAGAACCGATTGTAGATGGTACACGGCGCTGCTCATAAATCTGTCAAAATGTTTTTAGCACGGCCTTTTGTAAAGTACGAAGAAGGCCTACGGCCACCGTAGTTGCGCAGCATCGCGGAGTAAAAGAGTACGGTATGTGCTTCAAGCATTAGGGGTGACGTGCATTCATTCATTCATTTTCGAAGCGGATTTCAAACCCCAACGCTATCAGTCACGCAGTGTAGTTACAAAAACACGGTGGGTCATAGAGGGCAGCTGCGAGACACGGTCATAGAGCAGCTGCGAGAGAATTCAACATTAACGAATCAATGATACGGAAGTGGAGGAAGCAAGAAGACGCCCTGCACCAGGTAAAGACCAAACTGAGCTTCCGACGGAACTTAAGAGTTTTGTTTCATTTAATGCGCCTTATAACCCGGTGCGCTTTATGTATGAAAATAGATCCGTTAGCAGTCGATCATTGATATTGCGCCTTATATCCCGGTGCGCTTTATAGCCCGGAAAATACGGTAGTATGAATAGGTCAATCTGAAGCGCATCAGTCCCAGCTTACGACACTGCACATAGCAAGCTTGTTACATTCAGGCCATTACCAGATTTCATCAAGCATGACTCACTGTATGACTCAGTATAATTGTACATTGAAACACTACGCAGTAAGTCAAATTTGATTAACAGTATGCAAATGGATGCTTTTAACATGGATGAACCAGCAGCGGCTCCCACATCCCACCTTGCTTTCAACAATTTCTCATTTTGCCCTCTTCTCTTTTTAGTTCTTGCTTCTTGTCACTCGCTCTGCATCACTGCGCTCCCTGATGGCTTCGTATAATAGCGATGTGCCAGTCTGAGGCTGACTTCCAATTCTCATCTCTCTGCATTTTCACTGGGAAACACTGACATACCATGTCTCCTCTACTGTCAGCCCATCCAATGCACATTCATATAGAAGGGCAGGTTACCTGGCTGCAGCAGATTTATGTGTATTGCATTAACGTGGGTTTTGTGGTGTGTTAGTATGGATCTGTGGGTATGGAGCTGGGCAAGTTAATTAAATACCAACACTGCTTCAACTTTCATTGTCACAGGACTGTATCGGGCTTAAATCGTTTTAAGATGCACATTTTCCATGTAGCATATTCACTCACCTGTCACTTTATTAGGTACACTTTCTTGTTTCTAAACTCATTGTCCCTTTCATCCATTCCTCTTACCATGTAGAAGCACTTTGTAGTTCTACAGACTGTAGTCCATCTGTTTCTCTACATACTTTGTAAATCCAAGACCCCCACAGGACCACCACAGATCAGGTTCTATTTGGGTGATGGATCATAAAATCTATCATTATCAGCACTGGAGTGAGACTGACATGGTGGTGGTGTTTGTGTGTTGTGCTGGTATGAGCGGACCATACACAGCAGTGCTGCTGGAGTTCTTAAATACCTCAGTGTCATGGCTGGACTGAAAATAGAATATCCAAAAATATTCAGCCACCAGTATCCTGTAGGTCCTGACCATAAGAGAACAGAGTAAAGGCGACTAACAAAGTAAGTAGAGAAACAGATGGACTACAGTCCATAATTGGTAGAACTACAAAGTGGAACTGATAAAAGTCCCGGTCTTGGTCTTGACTCGGCTCAAGAGGTCTTGACTAAAACATTAGTGTGTATACTAAACAGACACTTACTGTAAGTATGTGTACACAAATATATAATTTCTTACAGTCTGATAGTCTAATAGACTTAACTCTGAACTTATTATTATTAAGTGACTTATTGCAACTTAATAGCCAATAGTTGTAAGAACTTACAACCTGATTCACTAAGACATACTGTAAACTTACTAGCCAATAACTTTATATAACCTTTATATAGCCCTAGACATAGACGCACTGTATCTTATTAGTCAGTTGCTTAAAGAACTTAGACTTATAGACTTCCCGCAAACTTATTAGCCAATAGCTTACAAAACTTAGTCTTACAGATTACTAAGCTTAAAATGTATTAGCCACTAACCTAAACTTACAGACATACTGTAAACATATTAACCAACATATAGATGCAAAGTACTGCCAACATATTAGTCAATAGCTTACAGAACTTACAGACTAACGGACGTACTGCAAGTCTTACTAGCTAACAGCTTATGAACCCTAAAACCTTATGAACGCACAACTTATGATCCAAAACATTATAGGACTGACAGCTTTATAGGCTGAGAAACATTTTGTATATTTAAGAGCATACAGCTTAGAGAACTTGGAACCTTATAACCTTATGGATTTACTGCAAAGGTATTATTCCATAGCTTACTAACTGCACAACCAATCAAACTAAGTCATTAACCATATCCACCAATAGCTAACAGAAGTTACAGCCTTATAAACTTACTGCAAACTCATCAGCTAACAGGACTTATAACCTTATAGACATTATAACAGATGTACTGCTAATATATACAAAAATACCACATGGAACTTGCAGCCTTCTAGCCTTAAGGACATACAGCAAAACTTACTATCCAATGACTTATGAAACTTTTAGACTTCTGAACTAACAGACCTATTGATCATGAGTGGTTTAACACAAAACCTTGCAAACAGAAGGAGGAAAATATCTAAACTTTTTCACACATTCCAGTAACTGTAAATGTAATCTGAGTATTCAGCTCAGCCATGGGCAAACTAGAACCTACTGGAAGGACATAAATGCATGCAACCTCCTGTTCTCAATGTTTGGTTGTTCTGGTACACTGCCCAGGCTTAAGCACATTCTTGAGCTTGGAAGACATGATCCTAGTAGTAGGTGGAGTTGGGACTGAAACAAACTACAAGGCGGAAACCTTCTAAACACAGCTAATCACCAAAAATTGTATACGCTGCATACTGGTGAGCTGTATACTGTCATATTAGCTAAAAACTGCAGACTCCAGCAACAACCGGTGTGAATATTTAGTAAAAACAGTGTGTGTGCAAGGGAGGAGAGTGTATGAGTAAGTTCGTAAGTGAGAAAGTAAGTGTATGTGTGTGACCTGGAAGCTGTTATACTCGTGGGGACCACGCATGTCCCGTGAAGTATAGACAGATTGGATATTTTTGATCTTGTGGGGGCATTTTTCTGGTCCCCACAGCTTGTTTGTTATTTTGAAAAAACAAAAGATTTCCTCTTGGTTACTGATCTTACAGTTCAGTTTAGATGTAGGTGTAGACTTAATAAGCTACAGTAAAGCTTATGTCAATGGAAAGTCCCCATAAACATACAAGTACCAAAGCTGTCAGACTGAAAGAGCATGAACGAGTGAGTGAATGAGTTAGTGTGTGCAAGACAGAATGTGTGGGTTGAAGAAGGAGAGTTAGAGAGACAGAGTCAAGAATGTGTGCTTTAGAGAGTAAATGAGAGAGTAAAAGAGCTAAAGAACGTAAGAGAGGAGACAAGCTGTTTATTATAGAGTATTGAATAAGAACGTCAGATTCAGATCACAAGACACTTGATTAGCGCTCCTGATCTACAAACACTGGTAGAATGAAGTCATGTATTTGTATATAAACTAATTACCAATTGTGCATATACACATTGACAAAAAATGAAGCAGATAGATAGAAATGTGGAAACTCGGCATGCAGTTCTGTCCCAGGCAGATATGTAAATGATTATGGGTGTGGTCTGATTAGACACTGGGTCTTGCCAAAAAAGGGCTTAAAAAGTGCTTCCTCGCTGCTCTATAAAAAAGATCTCAGAGGCTACTTTTGGGTAGTGTACTGCTTGGTGACAGATCGTTGACGGCTAGACATGCATCTGTGAGTGTCGATTGTCTAATCAGACTACACCTGTAATCATTTACATATCTGCCTGCCTACTTGGTAACTGTATGCCAAGTTTTGCAGCAATCCAACATTTCTACCTGGGTGTTATTTCTTTTTGTCAATAGGTGTGTGTGTGTGTGTGTGTGTATATATATGTATATATATATATATATATATATATATATATATATATATATATATATATATATATATACACACAGGAGGATTTTGACCAGCCAGCTAACCAGGGTCTTAAATGATAATAAGCAAAAAGCATTTTTAGCCAACATCGGCACTAGATCAAGTCACTGGATTTGTGCAGAAAAAAAATCAGAGCCATGGACTTTATCAAAACCGGTGGTGTTTTTTTCCATATTTGTGTGATGTATGGATTGGAAATGTTAATTTAACGTTGCATCAATGGCTATTTAAGCAAGTTCAGTCAGCCAACATTTTCCCCAACATTTTCATTAACTACATATTATCAGTGGCAGTACAAGGCCAGGGTTACAGTGTGGGCTAGTGACCATGTGACAAAATGATACCCCCCCCCCCCCCCCATGGCCCCCTACATGAGGACTGTAAAAATTAGAGATGAACCGATTTCGATTTTCTTGGCCTTTCCGTTTTTTAACAAATGACCGGCCAATTCAGATTTTTCTGTCCAAGAATTATAAAAGACAGCATACAGATCTTTTTTTCCTCAACTTTTCTTTTAATGAAAACCTCTTCACTGCTAAAGAAAGATGGCGCTGCTGGCTTGCGTCTTTCTCTAGTCTCAGCAGAGCTTTTAGCTTTTTCTAATTCCACATATTCAGTGAGGTGATGCTGTTTTAATGTCTTATTAAATTTCTTGTCCCGAGTGTTCTCTGAGTTGTTCCTCTGCAGCTTATTTTTGTCACTGCAAACAGCACTCACTTACTATAAAGAACTAGAACGTGAAGACATGGCTGTAACCAAAATAACACTATATCACTGCTCCCTCAAACAACATGCTATACAGGAAGAGACTCTTTAGTGTACCAAGTAGTAGCACTGAAGCACAACTGAAATACAGCATGTCCTTGTCATCAGCTGTGTCAGCACTGGTCTGTCTCATGAACTAACTCACAGTTTAGCTTGAACTGTGTCTAAAGCAGAATTAGATTGTGAATTAATGTTGGTGAAAGCTGTGTGCTTTCCATGTGTGGCTGTCGCTGTTGTGCGGTTCACAAATGTGGCTAAATTTGGCCAGCACAGAATCGGTTATATGAGACTGATCGGCTAATTGCGTCCGAATCTGGTCAATGGCTGATTGATCGGTGCATCTCTAGTAAAAGCCATAGAATACCGTGGATGTAACAGAAACTGAAGACTTTATAAATAATTGTTACACAAAGCAAATAGCAAAGGCCTTCAATTGTGGTTATTTTTTATCTTATTGTAGAAGAAAATGCAGAATACAGGAGAGAGTGAAAATATAAGTGAAAACTCTTAACATCCATCCGATCAACGTCCAGTCGCTTTTGACGTGCCAGGTTTTAGGAATTGTAATAGGAAATAAAAATCTGTCTTATATGCATCTCATTGACGTCTGAATGACAGAAAACTAGGACTTACGACATCTGCTGACAGAAATGAGAATTACAGTCTTGAAAGGCATTAAAAAAACAGGATCGTTCTACTTTCTTTTTTCATTTTCGTCTTCAGTAGGTGTTTCAAGTTTTATAAAAGATACAAAGTTAAGAAGTACTGTACTGAACAGCACAAAATGAACGGCGCTAAATGTTTTCCTATTGTGCCATAATTCATTAAAAATAAAACACTATTTGCAAAGTGTCTAAACTACTTTGTAGTTACTATGTAGAACTATGGTAATGTCCCATCTTTGTCAACATCCTGTTTTACATAACATAATGCAGATACTAAAAACAGCATATCCCAGTAAAATGTTTAATTATAGCGAACACCGATTATTTCCTCTTAATATCTTCAATGCACATTTAAGGTAGAAAGTAACTGACCCATGTAGCATAGCCACTGCCCCCGACTTTAAATACTTTAGAACCTCCACTGCACATTACACAGCTGGTTACATTATGAGATTAACAATGTATTGCTAGGCATTACAGCAACAGTGTATCAGCGCCCCCTGTCGCCTGAATCCGTGAAGTACACATCGCCGCCTTTAAACTCAGCTGGCAATTTTGGTCAGTCATATGACTTGGTTTGTATTGCAAAGTAGGAGAGTAGGGCAGTGGAACTACATACCGAGCATCAGAATGTCTTCGTCCTTTCTCACATGTTGATCCAGTAGGTGTCGGAATTTAGAAAAGTCCCCAAACCACTCGAAACTGTCCTCGGTTTTGTACCGTTCATTCCAGTACTCTACGTGTTTATACTTGTTGTTACAGTCCGGTAAATACTCCATCCTTCTGCCAGAGGAACTGCTGTAATCAGCAATAATACGGTCACACAAGTCGGCTTAGGTTTACAAGATGTTTATAAAAATTGTCCTTTTAATGAACTGATAAAACTTACGTGTGCTTTATTGAATTACATAAATCACACAATTTGTTTTACACTACTGCATAGATCCCTGCACACTAACGCCATTAATAAAGAAACAGTATGGTATCCTTTTCACTGACCATTATAGCAGCGCATTATTTTCCACTACCATTTCAGCACGTTAGTTTGGTTCTGGTAGTAGACACGTGGTTTTCAACACCGCGTTGGAGTTTTCAATATAAAAGTCGTACGGGCGCCTCAGAAGACGCGACCAATTTAGTCACACTGCTGCTAATAGTAACACATTACTGCAGGGCCTTTTCAAGACTTCTTGTCATACTCGGGCACAGACAGAATTTAGAGGGGCACAGCTGTACCCATCTGCTGGTCAATCAGTTGTAGGGGCACAACTGCGCATAAAAACTAAGCACTAAATAGATTGTGATCTACCGCTGAAATGTGTTACACTGCAAAGAACGAGAAATGAAAAAACAAATTAACACTATATTTTTTGGTGTTTTTATTCTTTGGTGCTCTAATATGTACGTTTAGGTTATAAGTAGCTAACCAAAACACATAGCTATGAGCTAGCTGAAGCTCTTCTAAATATTTGCGGATGTCCATTAATTCATGCTAAAAATGGCTCTACTTGAAAGTGTTAGTTGCTTAAGGTTTTGGAATGATGCTGGGGAATTATGAAAAATGTAGTGCCTGTAGTTACGTTGTGTGCCATGTCCTGTATTGTTCTGTGAAGGTATTGCACATTTTAATAAGTATATATAATATATATATAATAAGGTCATAAAAGCAATTTTACCAAGGGTTGTAATGCATTCCCTAATTTAAAAAAGCAAAGATCAGCATACATTGTTTTTTGGACACTGATGTACTGATCAAACAACAAAACCATATGGATTTTGTTGGACCATGTTGGTCCAAGCTGGTCGATACTTTAGCTGGAGAACATTTTCTTGCTGGTGAAGCTGGTTGTCCCTGAATTGGATTTAGCTAGTTTGGCTGAGTGAGCAAACTGGACCTCATTATAAGCTAAAGCAGTTACTTATGTACTTTTGTTCAACATATTAATTGTTGGTGTAATGTATTAATAAAACACTCCAATGATTCTTTGGATGCTGTTTCAATGCCTCATACTAAAGATAATTACAGTTTACCTCGATTAGTGTTGTAGTAAAAGAATATTTACATTTTAAATGTTGTTCTGATCATGTTGCTAACATGGTTTGAGAGAGTCGTTAATTTGCTTTTTTGATTTAAGTTATTGTTAGAATTTCTCACCTCCTTAAAAGCCCAGTTTACACATCCAGGATGTTTGCAGTCTCCATTAACAAGACAAAGGAACAGAGTTGATGTGGCTCTTCTCATATACATTTCAATGTGCTGTTAAAATATTTTGCATGGCTTAGTCACTGCTAACGTCACCTGCAAGAACACAGTTAAAAACTTAATTACAGTGCACTAATGTGTCATCATTTAATAAATACATTAATAATATTTTAATACAATGACCTTAGAACAGTGTTGGTCCAGTGTTTAGAGCTTAGGGCTACGGATTGTAGGGTTGAGGGTTTAATTCCATCTCCTCCAAGTTGTCACAATTTGGCCCTTAAGGAACAGTGGGGGTGTTAGGTCTTAGGATAAAACATGCATGACATATCTTACTATAGCCACTTATTGCTAGACATAAATGTAAACGGTGTTCCCATGATTGATTGGCTCTGGATCCTTTGTGATTATTAAAGATGAAAAAATTTAAATGTTTTATTTAATATTGTTTCAGTGCAAGTTTCATTTCTCTATTTAATGAATTAAGGCAAGGCAATAAAATGACCAGAAATATGTAGTAGATAATATACACACTCCTAGGCAAAAACTGGGGCAAACTCAAACATTGCAAAATCAGTGTTGGTCCACTCACTGGTAACTATGGATTCAAAAATTTGATGGGTAGTTGAAAAATGTTTCCCAGTTACTTTGTGTTTAATGAGAGATGAAATATTCTCTATAATGTTCAAAAACAAGATAGAAGATATTTTGGAAGATATTGAACACTTTGAGTTCAGCCATTTGACTTTTAGATCAAACATTTAAATATATTTTTAGCATTTTATATTTGCCTACAAAAAGACTGTGCAAGTGAATTTCTCCAAACAGTTCACTTCAGCAATGAGCACTGACAAATTGTGGTCCCATGTCCCAGCAGTGTATTGTCTTACTTTATGCAAATTTTCTGACAAATTATTTGTTGTTAGAACAATTAAAACCTTAATAATTAGCAATTTTTGGTTTGCCTCATTTTTGACCAGGAGTGTACAGCATAGTTCGATTCTTGGTGGTGGCTGGTTAAGTTATTTGAATGTAGAAAAAGAACAAACTTCTGTGAGATTTGAGCTAGCCGTTATTTTTGCGTAAAACAGTTCACAGGCCTTTATTATGTAGAGTGGGCGGGGTTAAGATCCACTTCCTTTGGCGCGCATGTTGGTAAATTCAAAGCTTCGGCCCTAACGGTCGTCAGAGGCGTTTTTATGAACTCGGGGCACTTCGCTCTTTTATTGTTTTGTTATGTGCTGAAGCTCCTCAAACAGTAAGTGTATTTGTATGTTGTGCTTGATTTGTGTCGTTTTATTGAAATTTGTATGGTATGGGAACTGGTTAAAAGAGTTAAGTAGCTAACGCGTTGTAAATAGCTAAATTTAAATCGAGCGTAAATCTAGCATGCGTACTAACGTACTACATAGTGTGCAAAGTCACTGAATTACTGTACAGTCTGTGTAGGTTACATACTCTGTAGTGCAGTACGTAATCGTACGTTAGAAAGTCCAGTATGTAGGCAATGGTTGTGAATTTTTCCCCCCACCTAATGCAGCTCATAGAAAATGCGAATTTATAAAGGTTAGGGAGTACAAAATGTATACATTTGCAAAGTCGCAGGTCAACAAAATGTCAGTGTATCGTAACTTAAGACAGGGTGTATTTAGCTATAACTTAACTACAATTCTGTGTGAAAATTTATGGGCCGAATCCATAACTGCTAAATCAACTTTCTTCCACTCAATGGTAATGGCTTCAGACAGTTGATGTGTAATTGAAAAGCTGTTTCCCAGTTAGTGTTTATTGTAAGACCAAACTTATCTACAGGGTTCGAATCTGGGCTCTGGGGAGGCCAAAACATGACTGATAAATCCAATGTTGTGTATCAAACATTTAAATCTTGTCATAATGTTATCTATGTGTACAAGAAGACTGTTTAAGCGTGTTTCCGGTATTCCAGATGTGTCTACCCCCAACAGTTTTGTATTTAGTAATTTAGAAAATGCTCTACAGTATGTAGTGCTTTTACAGCAGAGTATTGTCTCAAATTAGCTTTACAAATATCTGGATGAACAGCATGAATTGAGCAAGCATAAGCTGGTAGTGGCACGCAATATGCTAAGGAAGAAATGGGCTTGTCCTCCACGGTCCCCACACAGTGCAGTGGCTACCAAATGGTGATAGGACATTCAGGAGTGCATTTGCTTAGTTCTTGCTCATTACCAATGATTTATTGCTGGGACCATTAAAAAGTAAATTTAAAAAAAATGTCCAGGAGTCACACTTATTTCTTTCTGCCACATGTCAATGCTTTTCTATGATTTGTGTTGCCAGGGATGTCGTGGGATTTTGCTGTGCCAGTTGCTTTGGGGGATTTGCTGAAATCAGGAGCAATTAATCAGTATGTGGTGCAGGATGTGCTTTCACCTAAACAACTGCCTTCTCATCTCAACAGTAAGTACAGTTTAATGATTGTTTTAAGTATGTCGTTGCTGTGTGCATAACGTAGCATTCTGAACATAAACCTCTCAATGTTCTAACATCTGACTGAAGCTTGGACACAATTAACCAAGCGCTTGCTTTTCCCAAGTCAGGATGTGCCAGAGATTCGCATGTAAAACCCCAGTAAATAAAATGTAAGGAATCAGACTGTGAACGGGGACTGAACTAACACTACAGATTAACCAGACCTCTGTATGCAAAACACACAACACACCAATTTAACATGTATATCAGGTTTTCTTATTCAACAACAAACTTGTTCTTTCAGTGTTGTGCATGTATAATTTTAGAAAAGCTCCCACTGATGTACAACTGTTTGTCATTCTGTGAAAACAGTAGGATTGTCACATTAATAACATCGATGAATCTGAATAAATGCAGGTTTCAAGGCTGCTCTGAGGAGCCAGGGTCCATTGTGTGTCTTGGAACATTTTGACACGGCATACAGCATTTTACAGTGAGTACAGCATGTGATTTCTCCCGTGCCTTCATTAGACAGGTTTAAATATGTTTCAGGACATGATGTATTTGCTTGTGGTTCTTCTTGATCTTCATTTTTAGGCATTGTCGCACAGTGGATGTGGTTTTGAAAGAGGATACTCTGGAGCTGCTCATAAAAGGTATAAGCTGTCTTCTAATTACAATGCACATGTAACTATCAAGACTGGTTGGCTTATGAAATCTGATCAAGTCAACTTGATTTTAGCTCAATCTGGTACTCGGTGGACTCAATTGATTTAGACTTACAACTTAACACACACAAAATGTTGGCTTGAGGCTGTGTATAATGTACAGTGGGGCAAAAAAGTATTTAGTCAGTTCTTTTACTTAGAAATATGAGAGAGGTCTGTAATTTTTATCATAGGTACATGTCAACTATGAGAGACAAAATGAGAAAAAAAATTCAGAAAATCACATTGTAGGATTTTTAAAGAATTTAATTGTAAATCATGGTGGAAAATAAGTATTTGGTCAATAACAAAAGTTCAACTCAATACTTTGTAACATAACCTTTGTTGGCAATGACAGAGGTCAAACGTTTCCTGCAAGTCTTCACCAGGTTGGCACACACTGTAACTGGTATTTTGGCCCACTTCTCCATGCAGATCTCCTCTAGAGCAGTGATGTTTTGGGGCTGTCGCTGGGCAACACGGACTTTCAACTCTTTCCACAAAGTTTATATGTGGTTGAGGTCTGGAGACTGGCTAGGCCACTTCAGGACCTTAATGCTTTTTACGGAGCCACTCCTTCGTTGCCCGAGCGGTGTGTTTGGGATCATTCATGCTGAAAGACCCAGCCACGTTCCATCTTCAATGCTTTCACTGATGGAAGGGGGTTTTGGCTTAAACTTTCACGATACATGGCCCCGTTCATTCTTCCCTTAACATGGATCAGTCGTCCTGTCCCCTCTGCAGAAAAACAGCCCCAAAGCATGATGTTTTCTCCACCATCATGCTTCACAGTAGGTATGGTGTTCTTGGAATCCAACTCGGCATTCTTTTTCCTCCAGTTGACTTTTTACCAAAAAGTTCTATTTTGGTTTCATCTGACCACATGATATTCTCCCAATCCTCTTCTGGATCCTCCATAGATTATCGATGGTCTTGTAAAGTCTTAAATTTTCTTACAATTGCTCCCACAGTTGATTTATTCACACCAACCTGCTTGCCTATTGTAGATTCCCTTTTCCCAGCCTGGTGCAGGTCTACAATTTTTCTTTATGGTGTCCTTCAACAGCTCTTTGGCCATGGTTGTTTGGAATCTGACTGTTTGATGCTGTGGACAGGTGTCTTTTATACAGATAACGAGGTCAAACAGGTGCCATTAATACAGGTAACGAGTGGAGGACAGAAGAGCTTCTTAAAGACGAAGTTACAGGTCTGTGAGAGCCAGAAATCTTGCTTGTTTGTGGGTGACCAAATACTTATTTTCCACCATGATTTACAATTAAATTATTTACAAATCCTACAATGTGATTTCCTGGATTTTTTGCCCCTCATTTTGTCTCTCATAGTTGAAGTGTAGCTATGATAAATTACAGACCTCTCTCATCTTTCTAAGTAGAGCACTTGCACAGTCAGTGGCTGACTAAATACTTTTTTGCCCCACAATGTACTTTGTAACCCGAATGGTTCCTTTTACAGCGTTGATAATCTGTTTAGCTGTTCATAAAACTAGTGATTCACTAAAATAATTCTTGACTGACTCTACATTCCTGGCTCTTATGGACTAACCTTTTTAGGACCTATTGAGACTTATTTGCACTAAGAATACAGCACTATAGATGTAAAAATAATGCCGATCTTCTCACTGGGTTGCTGTGAACCTGAATCACTGTGTATTGAATAATGACTTGTGAATCGAGTTTCGGCCCGAAACAAGTCGCGCAGGTCGACTCATACAAGTTTAAGTAAGTGTGCCGAGTACTGAACAAACGATGCGGTCGGAGACACCTTTTCTGGTCAAACTGTGTCAAGAACCGAATTTGATGAGTTCCGAGGTGGTTGAGAACCGAGATACCACTGTTAAAAAAAATATCATGAGTTAGTTACATGGTTCAAGTACAATTCCACTGGAAATCACACAACTGATAAAATCTGATGTACACACACACGGTCATGCATTTATGACATAGATCAGTGGCTCTTGTGGTTTGTCTTCTCACAATTATAATAATTATGTCAACAATTTAATTAAAGATTCCTGCCCTGCTCAATCACTTTGTCATTATACATGTCAAGACCATGTATTGATTTTGAATATGTACCTACCATATAACCCTGATGTCACTTCCCGTTCTCAGTGGTCCAGGGCCTGTCCATGTCCTTGCCGCCCCTCCTCCTGTCTGGTTCGTTGTCAGCAGCAGACCGCAAACAGCAGCTGAATGCAGTGAAAATGAACCAGCGACACGCCCAATCACAGCAGCTGTTTCCTACTTGGCCCACGTGGAAATAATGAGTGTTCTTCTTGCTCGTAAACTCACAGAAGATCCTTTTAGAGAGTGACTCCTGCAGGCGAGCCGCCCTGTCATTGACTGCACCCAGCAAACGCTCACTCCTGTGCGGACTATAATGTAACAAGTGACTTTCAAATATTTTTCATGATGTGTAATACAGTTGAACCTCATGCTTTAGACTTGATAACCAAGTCCAAGCACAACAGTAATGCCTCAGTAAAGGCAATTTTATTTATTGCCAAGTTTCTTTATATGGAAGATGGTCTATATCAAAACAACTGGCACAAGAGTCGCATTTAGTTTTAGTCACAGCTTTGAGCAGCTTCTGTGGCCATTTTAGTGTGGCCAGTCTTTGGCAACACCCCACCATGTTCCCCTGGGTTTGAGGCATCTCCCTTGTGTGTCAGTGTCTCTCCACTGTACAGGAGTTACGACTTGGTTTCTTTATGTGCAGGTCAGCAGGAATGCTGCAGTTGTTCTGAAAATGGTGTTTGTGTGTTTTAGGGCCGGAAGAAGGAAAAGCTGACTGGTAAGGGCTTGCTGCAGTGGGACAGCGAGAGAGAGACTGTGCTGCAGAGTCTAATCCAGCTGCTTCAGCTGGATATTCGTTCTTTGTGGAGCCTTTCTCTGGTGGAGGAAGAATTTGTCAGGTAACGGTTAATTAGGAGGTAGGCCATGCTGTGTTAATAAGAACAAAGAAGGGCCCAGATGTCATCCTTTTTAAAATCCAGTTGTGGGTTTGGTTGTCACGTTTTATGATGGGGATACATTCCAACAAATTTATTTAATTCCTTACACATGCTTAACACTACACGACCACAACCACGGCTTTTCCTCACTCCATTTCCC
The DNA here is from genome assembly GCA_025084515.1 of Ancistrus triradiatus. NCBI lineage: Eukaryota > Metazoa > Chordata > Actinopteri > Siluriformes > Loricariidae > Ancistrus > Ancistrus triradiatus. The sequence goes on from JAJAGP010000295.1 coordinate 375,935, forward strand.
AGCGTTCATCACTAGCATCACGTGCCTCCCTATATTTTACATTTACAGCATTTAGCAGACGCCATTATCCAGAGCGACTTACAATTGATACAGTCTTATAATCCAAGCAATTGTGAATTAAGGGCCTTGCTCAAGGACCCAACAGTGGCAGCTTGGCATAGGTGGGATTTGAACCCTGGATCTTCTGGTCTGTAGTCCAGTACCTTACCCACTAGGCTACCACAGTCTCGTATATCATGCATTGCAACGTTCCAAATAGAGCTTAGGAGAGTCCTGTAGTGCATAGCGTATCTTAAACATGCTTAAAACATTAACATTAAGCTTATTGTATAATAAAGTAGCAAATATCTTGTAATTTATTGAGTAGTGTATTGGAAGTGGAAAACAAACGCGATTATTGCGTGACCGCAGCTTTTCTTCTCTACATTTCCCAGCGCTAATCACTCCTGCCACTTGACTCCCTGTGTCACGCACTGCTGAGTTTCTCATTCAGCACCGAAGAGCCATAATGATGTCTCTTGCTTAGAGTTGCTCAGGTCTTAACTTTTCTCCCATAACCAGGACGTCAACAATGAGGAGCAGCTGTTCACATAATGTGTAGTGTATCCCAGACCTTAACATGTGTTGTTGCAATGAGATAGTCAACATTGTTATTTGGTCTGTGTATGGTTTTAATGTTTTGGTTGATCGGTTTGTATTTCCATTGTTTACTACCACTTGTAAAAAATAAATGTGGATTGTTCCATCTTTAGTTCTGCTAATATTTCAAACTCTTTTGTAGCTGTGTGACATGCTGTTGCTATAAGCTGTTGGAAAATCCCACTATCGGACACATGAAGAGCAAACCCACCCGTGATGCTATCATCCATGTATTGGGAGTAATGGTGAAGAAATACAACCACATGCTCGGTTAGTGAACGTTCTCACATATCCAGAGCACCTTGCATAGGAACAGATTGTCTGTTTAATTTGCATCTCTGTTTTGGATATAAAGGTACCCTCTTTCAAAAGGTTCAGGTCATCGCCTGACTTGTCAGAAAGCTTTATCTTTGGGTATTTACTGACGAAGTGTACAAAATCAAACGTGTGTAAGGAAATTCCTTATCTTGGTTGTGTGTTGCAGGAGCATGTGTGAAGGTGATTCAGTTGCTGCAGCACTTTGAGCAGCTCTCGTCAGTGTGTGCACAGGCAGTGGCTGCATGGAGCTCGGAGTATGGAGTCAGGGCCATTGTAGGAGAGATCATGAGGTGAGACTTCTGTGCTTTCTGCATTAAGTGTTCTAATGGTCGAACTAGGGGTGAGCGTCGTGGCAAAAATATCATCACGATTGAAGGCTGACTCCTGAGCCACGAAATTATCCTAACTGTTTTCCTGTTGGTTTTTAATGCTAATTTGCAGTGCTTCCATATGGGTTTCTCTTCTAATTAAAACCTAGCTCCCCAAAAGGACAGAAATAAGAGCCCATGAGGAATGGATTTCCCCAAAGCATCACAGCAGAATGACCACTGTTATGTAGAGGGAGGTTCACATTAAACGATGGTCAGTGTGATGCAGTGCTTTCAGGAAATCCTCCCCAGGCATGTAGTCTTTGTAAACAAACTTTAACAAAATGTACTTCCCAACGAATGTAAAAGCGTTCCATGGCCATCAACCTCACCATATTCTGGGTGTCCACAAATAATATCATAAATAAAAATCTGATATGGTTTTGAAGTCCAGATGGACCATAAATCACTGAACAGGCAAAAAAAGAGACAAAGTTTGGATTTTGTGTACAGAGGTATTGTGGTATTTGATTTGCAACATGGCAAATCATAATCTAATCGCATCAACAAAACTGGCATAGCTATATTCTGGGATTTTGTTGCTAACAATAATTGGACAGTGCATTGGCAGTCTATACCATGGGTCTAAAGTATTCAAAAGTTATCTGAACCCGTCTCTCGCAACTGCCTGAATTGGCAATGTCACAATGTAATCAATGAAAGCATTCATGGTTTGCCATCTGTTGTTCTTGTTATTGGGAACTTTTTTTTTTGTTTTGTTTTTTTCCTCTGAATGATTCTGCTACATCTTGCTAAATGTGTATGCACTGTGGTGGACAGCTGACTCCCAAGTTTTTCCATAATCTTCATGTTCTGCACAGTGGTTACTTCCCAGATGGTGAAATAAGTTAATCATCGAGCTAACTTGACTGCAACCGATTTCAGACATAGTTTGTAGATTGGTGTCTAGCAATTAAATCTAACGATATAAATGGCGAGACTGGTAGTGTCTGTATTTTGGTGCAGTTTGTTCACTCAAATCTGATCCAATGCTGTCAGTGTAGCTACCCCACCTGACTTTTGGCATCTTTGAGTCTTTGTTACAATAATCTGAAAACCTTTTTAATCAGTCCAGTTTTATGGTTATCACAGTTAACAAGAGATACTAGGAGCTCGTGTGTCACACCACCATAATAAACACCATATTTGTTTATAATCGGTGCTCATTTGCGTTGCCCAGTGATGATACCAAGGCAAATGTGAGCTCACTGGACAAGAGTCTGAGTTCTTCTGTGTTCCTTTTGGCTGGTAATCTTGACAGGGCAGTGGAGATTTGCTGCTCTGTTGTAAGGGCCAGCCTATAATCACAAGCTCCTCCTCCCACACTCTCCTCTAAAGAAATATAGGCGAGAGAGCGCAAGGAGCCTACATTTTGTGTGTGTGTGTGTGTGTGTGTGTGTGGGGACACAGTAAGAACCTCAACTCTGTTTTATCCAGTTAGCTATGAACGTTCATCTTTGGTAATCTGAGGGTGTCGGACTAAATAATGTCCCTCCCATACTCCTGTAGAGAAATACAGGAGCGAGAGCGAAAGGAGCCGTCATTGTGTGTCTGTGTGTGTGTGGGACACGGTTAGATCCTTGACTTTGTTTTTTGCAGTTAGCCATGAACATTGATCTTTGGTAATCTGAGGGTATCATGTTCTTGACCAGAAAAATGTCACTGGTCTTAGAAGCCTTTATTTATCTACCTCATACCTTTGACTCTGTTTCAACTGTCATTTGTGCAGTGGAGTTAGCCATGCTACTGTGTAGGGTTGGGCGGTACACTGGTGTTAATTTCCCGTACGGTATGTGTGTTTCATACACCTCCATACATAGGGGCTGCATCCTTCGAAGGACGCGGTCTACGAAGGTGTGTGCTTGGAAGGCTGGGTAGACCGCGGCAAAGACGGAACCGAAATGAGACGGTCTACTCTGTATTGGATTTCCTGTTTGCGTCAGGAACCACCCGCCCGCACCGTATCACAAAACAGCAATAATTGTTATAATAATGCAGACAGAAATTTTGAGTTTAGTTTATATGCTGTTTTTGGTTTTTCAATTATTGGAAGAATGCTTCACTGCAGTTCACTGGCATTTATTTTCCCTCAAGCAGTTTAATAAAGGTCTCCGTTTGCTACTTGCTCCCTAAAACAAAACAAAAAATGTTGCGCTATTGCTTTTTAACATTTACCTCTTCGCGTTTTTAAATCCTTACATTTAAATAAAGTATATTCCCTCAGCCAATCGTTTGCATATCCCTAATTCCCCTCAGGCGCAATGCACCTCGGGATATGGTAGGTCGCGAAGGATACATCGGATGTATCCTTCATTTTGAGGGAAAAGAAGGACGCATTTGTAGGCCGCATACGAAGGAGCCTTCGGAATGGGACAGCCTAGGCGCGCCGCTATGACGCAATCGGTCTTCAAATGCGTCCTTCGAAGGACGCAGCCCCTGAAATGGGATACACCCATCGTGTAGCACAAACACAGCTCTAACTAATAGGTAGCAAATTATATCATTTTCGCCTCTATGAGCAGAATGAATTGAACTACATCACCGAACAGCATGCTGGGTAAAGCTTGCTAGCCTGATGGCATCACAGCTTAGAGGCTTCGTCAGCTTAAAGAACAGAACACAGAATTGGAATATTAAGCGAGGTCGGAGATGCAAAGAAGAACCCCATTATGAATGCAGTAACTCTGGAGACTGATTCGGAGTAATGATTAACTCACAGAATACGGGGGATGTCTTACAGGAGCGAAAATACTTCAGCCAAAAAAGGCACCTCTGTCTTTTAGACGCTGCAGGTTGCACAATAAAATCTGTTTACGTTCAGCAGCTTTTTCATGCTTTCTGATTTGTGTAGTTTTGTGGGGTGAAGTAAACCTTTATAGTAATTAAAGCCTTCTGTGGGACTGTGGTAGCCTACCGGTTAAGGTACTGGACTCTGAATGAATATAATATACAAGTTTCACTTTTTGAAAGGAGTTACTGAAATAAATCAACTTTTTCATGGTGTTCTAATTTTATGACCAGCATCTGTATATAAAATGGATTCGGCCGGTTTTAGCGTGACTGGCTTCCGACTTCTCATATAACAGATTCTGTGCCAGTCAACCACACATGAACAGCAGAGTGCTTTTACTAACTTTAATTCGTAATTCAGTTCCAGTCAGTCCATGATTGAAAGTTTCAGACACTCGATGGTTTGTTTGAGACATGTGAAGTGCTACTTAGCTAGTGAACTAGATAGGCTCCCTAAATACCACATTACTGATTGATTGGACTAGGGACATTACTAAGGGCTTTATCTCTTTCGAACACAACCATGTCTCCGGCATGGAAACTTGGAGCTTGCTGCTTGGATTACATAGGTGGTGAAAATAATCCGTGAAGGATCAACTCCAAAAACAACGGAAATTTATTTAGCATGACATTGTCAGGATCCCTTTTAAAGAAAGTCATGTATTCAAGAAAAACTTGCCTCAATCTAGGCCCCATGAGGGAGTGGGGTTATTAATGATCATCAATGCTGATTGATCGATTGGTGCATCTCTAGTATACATTTACAGCATTTAGCAGACGCCCTTATCCAGAGCGACTTACAATTAATACAGTCTTACAATCGACGCAATTGTGGGTTAAGGGCCTTGCTCAAGGAGTCAACAGTGGCAGCTTGGCATAGATGGGATTTGAACCCTGGACCTTTTGGTTCATAGTCCTGTACCTTACCTGCTAGGCTACCACAGTCAGATTTATTTCTATAGTGCTTTTTTTTAATAATGGAGCATTGTCTCAAAGCAGCTTTACATTTTTATATCATCTTTTAATATCTTATTTTGTCTTCTAATCCCAAATTATTGCTTTTTTATATAAATAAAGCAAGCCTAGGACGACAGTGGAAAGGAATAACTCCCTTAATGTTCTAAGGAAGAAACCTTGGGAGGACTAGTCATGAGCCAATGGAATGAGAGAGAACACAGTACATGATCATTTGCTGAAATATGTATTATGGCCAATTGTATTTTCATATTTTGATGTAGATTGTTGATTTTGTTTGTCTTTCAGAGAGATTGGACAGAAGTCCAGTGAGGAGTTGGCCAGAGAGGGCTCAGGTGTGAAGGCCTTCTCCAGCTTTCTGTCTGAACTTGCCACCCTTGCCCCCGAAGCCATGATCCCTAACGTCAGTGTGCTCCTTACTCACCTGGAGGGAGAGGTATGTATGAGGTGTACACACACATGCAGAAGTTCTGCAGTGCCCAGTGATGATACCAAGGCGAATGTGAGCTCACTGGATGAGGGTCTGAGTTCTGCTGTGTTCCTTTTGGCTGGTAATCTTGACAGGGCAGCGAAGATTTGCTGCTCTGTTGTAAGGGCCAGCCTACAGTACCTAAGCCCATCCTCTTATGCTCTCCGTTCAAGTAAGCAGAGAGTGAGTTTGGAGGGTCATGACAGTGTGTGTGTGTGTGTGTGTGTGGACGCAGACAGATTCTCAGCTCTCTTATGCATCCGTGTAGCTCTGAACTGCATCTTTGGTAATCTGAGGGTGTTTTTGTCTCATACTGGATTAAGACTGGCTTTGCCGAAGTGTGAGTGCTAAAAATAATTAGCCGTCATCTCTTTCAGAGCTCCAGTATGCGCGTGGCAGTGTGCGAAGTGTTGGGGGAGGTGCTGGTACGCGTGTTAAGTGGCGACAAGTTGGACGATTCAGGCCGGGCGGATCGCGATCGTTTCCTCGACACACTGCAAGAACACATTCATGACACACACTCGCATGTTCGGGCTCGTGTGCTGCAGGTGTATACACGCATCGTCAACAGCAAGGTGAGTGAGAGTGTGAGGACAGTAACTCTTTACGTACTGTGTTTCCAAGCTAACGGGTGATTATTAATCTTTCAGGCTTTGCCGTTGTGTAGATACACTGATGTGATGGCGCTGGCTGTTGGTCGTCTAGGTGATAAATCGGTCAATGTGTGTAAAAGTGCCATCCAACTCGTGGCAGCTTTCATTGCACATAATCCCTACAGCTGCAAGGTAGATATGCCAGCATGATGCTGTATGGTCTGTAGCACAGGTCTGTGTATTTAATGTTCATTTTTATTTGTTCAGCTGAGCAGCGTAGACCTGAAAAAACCTCTGGAAAAGGAGGTGACCAAGCTCAAAGAGATGAGGGAGAATATGAGGGAGAAAGCAGCAGGTACGTATGTCATGCTGACATGATGTGGATAGTTTAGAGTGCGCAGAAGCAAGGATGTGGCAGCAGGTTTTATTTAATGGGTGTCATGGTGGCTCGGGCATCCAGAGCTGACTCCTCACAGCTCCAGAGATCACTGGTTCGATCCTGACCTCGGACTCTGCCTGTGTGCATGTCCTACCCGTGTGTTCTGGTTTACTCCAGGTACACCAGCTTTCCTCCCACAGTCCGGAGATGTATTAGGGTAATTGATTATGCTAAATTGGCTCGGTATGAATGTGTTCAACTAGTGTCAATGTAACCTTGCTCCTGTCATGAATAGCTAATGATGCTGGTGCGAAGTTAATTAAACAAATAAAAAAAAACAATGCTCATTTAATTCGAATGAGGAGATATGTATAGCAGCAATAATGAGACCCTTTTTGAATCGGTTAAATTTGATGGGACTACTTGCTGTTGACTACTGGGACTGTGGGAGCCTAGCGGTTAAGGTACTGGGCTATGGATCAGAAGGTCCAGGGTTCAAATCCCATCTCTGCCACCTCTGTGATACTGAGATACTAGGAGCTCATGTGTCACACCACCATAATAAACACCATATTTGTTTATAATCGGTGCTCATTTGCATTGCCCAGTGATGATACCAAGGCGAATGTGAGCTCACTGGACAAGAGTCTGAGTTCTTCTGTGTTCCTTTTGGCTGGTAATCTTGACAAAGCAGTGGAGATTTGCTGCTCTGTTGTAAGGGCCAGCCTATAATCACAAGCTCCTCCTCCCACACTCTCCTCTAAAGAAATATAGGAGAAAGAGTGTAAGGAGCCTACATTTTGTGTGTGTGTGTGTGTGTGTGGGGACACAGTAAGAGCCTCAACTCTGTTTTATCCAGTTAGCTATGAACGTTCATCTTTGGTAATCTGAGGGTGTCGGGCGCTTGTCGGACTAAATAATGTTGGATTATGTTTCTTAACTCTTTCACCTGTGTGGTGTCTGTAAACATCTATAAACATCATGTCCCCTTTTCGTTTTTGTTTCTATCCGTTTTAGTCACTGTAATCTCAGCAAAAGATCTATGGGCTGCAATGGAGCCAGAGGTCTCACAAACAGTCAGGGCCCACCTGGAAGCTGGCAGTGATGCTGAGGCAGAGGAAGAAGAGAGAGTGGGTGAGCAGGACCTCAGTGATAGAGACACTGCTGTCCAAATTGCCCAGTACCTCAGAAACAACAAATACAGGTAACAATTGGGGTTGAGACGATACTGTTTGCTTTGCTTTATTTTAAATGCAGACAGAAGTCTTCAAGAGCCGACATCAGCAAAACAACATCCCCACTTCAAATGTCTTAACAAGAAAACAAATGAATTGATTGCGTGTTTGAATGCTTGACATTTTCGGGAAGTTCTCTTGTGGTTGTAGGAAATGCACAATATTGGTAAAAGAGCTCTACTATTTTGTAGCAGCAGTCACTTGTAACACCAGTTGTAAAGCAGACATTTCTAGATTCTCCAGAAACCGTGGCAGAAGAATGGGATGTATTGATACCCCAGTGACTCTCAATATGACACATTTGGTAGAAGTGGAAACCTATAAGTCAGTTCATCAGCTTTCTGCCCTGCTGTCCTTAAAGTCCATAGAGAATTGGTTTACCAGCTTTGTTTGAGAACTTGGCTGGCTTGCACAGAATCTTGAAATGTTCATCAGACACCTTGAAAATGCACTATAGTGCCAGAAGTGAGCCAGGGTTTATTGTCTGAAGTCAGGAGCCAACCTCATGGTCTTGTTCCAAAATCTAGTGGAAAGCCCTTTTAGAAGAACAAAGGCTGTTGTAGCAGGTGGGGATGGAGGGCAAACCATACTAATACCCACGTTTTTAATTAAATCTTTTGGGTGTACACAACCTGTCTATGTGGTGTAACTTCTGCCACACTGCAAAAATAGTTCAGGACTGGTTTGAGGATGTGACTAAGGTTTCATGGTGTTGAATTCCGTAGACCTCAAGCTAATCAAGCATCTATAGGATGTGCTGGAAAACACATTCCGTTCCATAGAAGCCCTGCCTTGCTACTAGCAGACATAAAGGATCTTCTGGTAATGTTTTGTTGTCAGATACCACAGGACACCTTTAGAGGTCTTGAGTCCATGCTGTGATGGGTCAGAACCGTGGCAGCTCGAGGGTGACTAACACAATATTAGACACGTGGTGTAACGTTATGGACCGGCGTATAGGACATGGATATGTGAGAGTCAATCTTGAAACGTGTTTGGAGTTCAAATAAGATATAGGTTTTGTCAGAGTACACCCATGCATCAAACACCTGCCTTCCCCAAAGAAAGAAACTTGTATGCTGTATATATTTTTTTAAATAGCCAATATTATGTATAGATGCAAGAATTTCAATATCCTTGGCCAACTCCGATTTTAAAATATCGAGACAAAATGAGGGGGAAAAAAATCCAGGAAATCCCATTGTAGGATTTTTAAGGAATTAAATTGTAAGTTATGGTGGAAAATAAGTATTTGGTCACCCACAAAGAAGCAAGATTTCTGGCTTTCACAGACCTGTAACAACTTAAGAAGCTCTTCTGTCCTCCACTTGTTACCTGTATTAATGGCACCGCGGCACGGTGGCTCGGTGGGTACCAATGTCGCCTCACAGCAAGAAGTTCCTCGGTTCAATCCCAGGGAGGAGTGGCATGGGTCATTTCTCTGTGGAGTCTGCATGTCCTTTGTGTCTGCATGGGTCTGCTCTTGGTACTCAGGTTTCCTCCTGTAGTCCAAAGACACGCATGTTAGGTTAATTGATTACGCTAAATTACAGAGTAATTTAGCGGAGATATATAGATCTAAATATTTTTGTTCAATTACAGTACATGGAACTGGGTAATGTGAGCCTTTTTTTTTTTTTTTTTTTTTTTTTTTTAAATAACCTTTTTTCTCTTTGGTTGAATTTTCTTTCCTTTCTCTTTTCTTGTGTGTAGGCAGGGCGGTTGCAGCTGTGTGTTCGAGCCTACACTCTATACCCTGAGTCGTTCATTCTTTTCTGCTCTGTCTGATATGAATGCAGACACCATAATCAACACGCTGGCTTCACTCTTCAAAAGGTAAACGTGTTGTTTGCCTGAGGCTTGGTTGCTGAATGTTGTAAAATGTTTTAACCTGCGTGATTGATGGAGATTATTGCTCTCTGATTTCTCAGTGCTTAATTTCTTCTTTACTGATATTCAGGACCTGAGGAGGAGCAGGCTTCAGACTCTGGAGCAACTGATTCAACCTTCCCACACCGCAAAAGAAAAAGAGGTGAGGGGGATGAGAAGGAGAGTGAGCTAAAGAAGCAGGAGATGTTGGTGCAGTACCTGAGAGACACCGAGAGCTTTGCCCTGCAGGTGGAGAGAGCCATAGCAATCATTAACAACATGCTGTACTGGAAAACCACTACAGGTAATCATTTGTACTTATTGAAGGTGCCTAAAGAGCATTGCTTGTTCATGCAACCACTTCACCTCACGTTCTTAATAAAATATTATTTTTAAACACAGTACACATACATGCTGTCAGGGTGTGTAAAGTTCTGCTTTCTGGCCAACCTGGCATGAACCTTTTCTTCTGTCAGAACTTTCTTTTTACCTATTTGGCCGAAAAACAAGTGGTGTTTTTTTTCCATTATACAGGAGTGGAGTGAATTGTTGTTTAGAAAATATGTTGTTTGAATGATCATCGACATAATAATAAATCTGTACAAGTATTAGAAGGTGTATCTGTCTTTCACACTTGCAGTGGTTCAGGAAGCAGTTCAGTTCTGTGTGACAGCGTGTGAGTTCAGTGTGGCAGACTCTGTGTGTGGAATAAGGAAAATGCTGCCCCTCGTCTGGCCTCCGATGCTGCAGTTAAAGATGCTGTAATACAAGCTTACAGGGCGGTCTCTATCTCAATCCTCAAGGAGGGGACAGCACAAGGTGTGTGTTTCTTTCGGTGTTCCTTTCCGAACTGTAATCAGAAGTGGAGCTTTTCATTTTCCGAATATTTAGCAGAAATCCTTAATTCCATCCTTCCTTTTCTTTCTGTTCCTGCCAGACACAAGTCCCAAGCTCTTGTGGACGCCGGTCTGAGTGAATGCTTGATGCCTCACTGGAACCATCCAATGTTTAGAGGAGATAGTGAGTTAACGGTGTTTACAGTATACAAGTGGTATGTAAAAACTGTAAAATGCTGGCGGTATGATTTGTTTTTTCTTTGTGAGGTGAGCTTATTTTCTTAAGTCAGGTTCAGTACTTGCAAAAGTTCACTATTGTTTCAGTATGAGCTTTTACTAGGTAATTAGTTTCAGCTGAGACACTCTATACACAGTAGTAGGAAAAACACTGAATGGGGTCTTTTTATCAGAAAATTAGACATTCACAATACTTCCGTAATGCTTGTACAGGAAAAGTTGATGTTAAACCTGCTAAGGTCTTTAGCAGTATGCAATGTGAATAGATGCAGGTTTTCAGGTCACATGGACAAGATCGTGATGAATGCAGATATTTTTTGTAGTAGAGATGCTCCGATTTCAATTTTCTTAGCCATTTTGGGGTGGTGGTTTTTTTTTTTTTAATTGTTATTTATTTATTTATTTTTTATAAATGCATGACCAGCAGATTAAGATTTTGGCTGATTCCGATTATAATAATTATAAATGACAGCATACAGAAACAATTGACAACACAGAATCAATCGTTCAATCATTTGTCTAAATATCATTATGGTCCAAACCCTGTTACAAACTTCTGTTATATCTGCAATGTTGTCCTTTACCATCCCATAATCAGACAGCCTGTGTGCATTTCCCCAGGTGCAGGAATTTTTCAGCACTGAGAGCTCTCTGCAGGCAGCTGTAGTGCAGGCATTGTGGGAGAGATTCTCAGGGAAGAGAGAGACCGCTGCTCTGTACAGGAGAGCTGCAGTACTTCTGCTGGGAATGGCAGCAAGGTGAGAGATTTTTAAAAAACTGCTAGTCTGCTGAGATCAGTGTCTGGAATGTAATAGGTGTTCGACAAACATGATACTGATAGGAATTAACAATACCTGTTGTCTGTGGGGTTCGTTTGTCTCCCTTCAGTGTTTAATTAAATGGTTGACGTCCTTTTTATTTTTGCTTCATAGTTACTGATTTTCCTAACTTAGAGGACCACTGGGTGAACAAATTTGAATTATGTTTTCAAAGTCTTATATACGTTTGTATGCCTCTGTGTGCTTTAAGGTCAGTTGGAAAAGGATGTTTTAGCTGCATAAAACATAACGTAAATATTTTACTCACGTTTCCATATGTGCCATTTTATAATTTTCTGAAAGCTCAAGCAACATTTTTCTTAGTGGGTAAACGTAAACACACTTGTAGTGTAAGCACAAGGAAACAAAGTACATGACTCAACAATTTTAATTATAATCATTTTTAGGAAGGTTAAATGCAAAGTGACCTTGAGGATAAAAGATTTTAGTACATTTGAGCATAACTTGAGGGGCAAGGACCTGTCCCAATCAGTCTCAGTCCAATTAGTTCCTAGATAATAATAATTGTAATGATACATTGCATTTATATAGCGCCTTTCACAACATCCAAGGTCGCTTTACATTGAAATTATAATTTATACAGAGGTAATAGAAAATAACAGAGGAAGAGTGAAAATAATATATTATTTTTATAGGTTTTAGGTCATATTTATGCAGAAATAAAAAAAAAAAAATTCCAAACTTTCAAGCACCACTGTATGTCTCATGATTTAGTTGCGTAGTTAAACTGTGTAATCACACCAGTTTTATCGCTTTGATTGTGACTAGTCACATTGTTGCTTGCTTGCTTACATGTATTAAATGAAATTCATTTGCTTGCAGTTCCATTCATTATATAAAATATGCATATGCGCACCCCATACTACACTCTGCATGATATTTACCTTGTGTGAATTAAGTGCGTGTCTCTGTGTCTAGAGCTGAGAGGGAGGTGGTACTCAGTAATTTGGACACACTTTGCTCTGTGGCTTTGGGGGAGAAGGTTACTGAAGATTATCTGTTGGCCAGAGACACTGTAGTTACCATCACCAATATTACCGACCATATCAGGGTACGATAATGGGCATTTAATGCTTCAGTTTTTAATCCAAAGGAGATTTCACATCTTTGATTGCAGGAGTATTTGTGTTTTTATGACTATACTTTTGTTTTTCAGCAATGTAAAGGCGTTCCATTCAGGCTGCCTCTGGACCACCATCTCTTCAGCTGTCTAACCCAGGCCATTGCCGATGGTACACATACTAATGCTTTTGTTTGGGCTTCTCAGAGTGGAATGGCTGTGCAGGCTGCAGATTTGGTTTTCGTATATTTTGTTGTACTGACAGCTGAGCAAAGTGTTGACAGTCGAAATGCCCTGATGTGGGAAATAATAATACAATGTAGTTGTTTTTTTGCTGTGTAAAACAACACTGGGACAATTTTTGTAAATCCCTGAAGTCAAGTCAATTTTTTTTTTATAAAGTCATTTTTACAATGGAGCGGTGTCTCAAAGGAACTTTATAGAAATCTAGGCAAACAATCTTAATTGAGCATGCCTGGGGTGACCGTGGCAAGGAAAAAACTTCCTAAATAAGGAAGAAATCTTGGGAGTATCAAAAAGGGACCTCCTTGAATCAAGTTACCTTTTATTAATAAATTTACAAAAGTAGTTTAAATACACAGATGCTAAGTTGCAAGACGGAACCTATTTACTGAAAATATGACAGCATATCAAATAATGTGTAGACTATAATAAAGTATGCAGAATACAATATTATGAAGAGTATAGCAAAACAATATAAAACAATTGTGTTTATGTATAATACATATAAAACAATGTAGAGAATGAGTGAGTGTTGGTGTTATTAACAGGTTTAGTTTGATGGTGTTATGCAAACTCAATCTTAAATACTTTCTTATTTTTGTAGGAGTTATCTTGGCTGATCCCCACTGGCAGACTTTTATGGAACAGGCCATCCGTCTTATCTATTTCCTTGCCGAATCACCTGATCAGCTGTGTGCTCGCCTCCTCCAACGCTCTGCTCGTCTTCTCTTGGAGCAGACAACAGAGGGTGGAGAGCCCAACCAATCCCAAATGTCAGAAGGATCCCAAGACTCAGAACTGCAAGGTACATTGGGGGTTTGAGTCTGTCTCATTTTGTTGTCTTAGACTGTTCCATTATTTACCTTTATGGGGTGATCGGGTGACAGTGGTCCATTACCCTAGCCCATGCAAACACAATTGGTTGCGTCTGAGGAAGGGAGTTCCGATGAGGGATAGAGTGTCTTAGTGCTGAAACGGTGCTGCACCCTGTTTTATTGGCTCAGAAAACCCTATGACTCTTATCAGGAAAAGTGGGCTAAATGTAAACATATAACATTTACTGGTGGTCTTGGGGTGGGATGATTTGTTTGTATGTGAGGAGATATCTGCCGTTGTAATGTGTGGAGAAGAGTCTATTGTTTCTGCTATTCAAGTTGTGATGGAAAAGCATGTCTGTGTTCCTGTTGCATTTGTCAGAGACTTAATTCAAATAGGGTATTATGTAGTTTGTTACAGTCCAGTTGTGTGCCACATAACCTCTGTTTGGACAACATTCGTTTGCATATGTCCATCGTCTGATAAGGTTATTATCCTTACTATTAAGGTTATTAACCTACTTAATATTGCCAGATACATTAGCTATTGTAAGCACCGAGATGATGGTATGATGAGCAGGTCTTAACATTCAGGTGAATTACGTGCACCAGATCTATGCACAGAGATTTAAGAACTGTGCACAGATCACTAGATGGTTGTGGATTGGTTTCCGTTTGAGAATCAGTTTCTATTTGTGGTGGAACGCTGACGCTTGCTGCACACACCTTTACAGGGAAATAACTTGTTACATCAGTATATGGGAAACACTGCAGTACCATGGCTATTTGGTCAGTACTCACTATACTGCAGTATCCCATATAGCACTACTATGTAACATGTAGTATGTTAATATAGTGTTTGGGTATAGAGGGTGCATATGATCTGAATACCTGAGGCACTATTGCTTTTCCTGTTTCTCCCATTTAATATATGCTTAACTCTCCAAGCACAAACTGGTAAATCAGTTGAACAAAGCTAGGCATTTATCAAGAACAGTGATACTGTAAGGCTAACAAGGCCGGACATTTAACGGAGAATATTCCTGAAGCTGTTTTTTGCATTTGCAGCATTTTTACTTATGATCTCTGACTTCCTGCACTGTGTAGTTTAGTTAACATTATCCAAATAAGGTTTTTGATGCTGGAGTGCTTTGGTGTGTCAGGGTTGGGCATTTAATCCTCAGCATATAAAATTGTCTTCTTTCTGATTCCGTCTGATTCACTCTCCTCGTCTCTTATTTTTTATTTTGCAGTGAACTGTGTGAGTCTGGCACAGCTTCTGTCTCTGTCTGGGGCTGTGGCTTTCTGGCAGGTGTCTCACCTGGAGAGGAGCGTGAGCACTGAGCTCCGGCGGCGGAGAGGAGAGAAGGAAGAGAAAGAGGAAAAGGCACCTGCCAGCAAAAACAAGGTTTTAAAAGTTTGTTGGGTTTTTTCCCTTTGCTGACAGGTTGTTAATCCAGGACACAATCCTGGTAATTAGACTTCTTATCTTGGGTTTGTATGTTCCTCTGTAGGAATCAAATGACAGTTGTGTGGAAGAGGAGCTTGGATTGACTGGTGCATCAGCAGAGGACACGGAGGCAGAGTTCATCCGTAAAATCTGTGAAACAGAACTACTGGCTGGTGAGTCTTCTTCATTTTGTTATACTTGACTATTAAATCCTTTGGGCTGCTAAGTATTCACTTAATCTTTCTTCTCATTTAATCTGTTTTAAAAACATAGTGTACATGTGATTACATCACTCTAGTTCATGCTTTATTGCAACAAAAGGTTCTCAGATTAAAGCAAGCTGTGTTTGTGTGTACAGAAGGGAACATGCTGAGTGTGTTTCTGCCTCTGCTGGTGAAAGTGTGTAGCTCGCCTGGGCGATACTCTCACACCCAGCTTACAACTGCTGGCTGCCTTGCTCTCTCCCAGTTCATGATGATCAGGTAAAGCGTGATGCACCAAATGAGTAACACTGAACGAAATGTATTGTTAATGCTCTGTAGTTATACAGCGAGTGTGTTGTAGTTCAGTCCTGTTCGCTGTAGTTTGGATATTTGAACAGTGTTTTAGTATCTTGTCAAATGTACAAACTGACATTGTAGATAAAATTACTGTTTTAACTCCTAATGATCTTTCTCCACATCTCTCTTTACTCTAGCCCTGCAGTGTGTAAGGATAACATCCGCTTACTCTTCACTTTGTTGGAGAAATCTACTCTCCCAGTGGTGAGGGCAAACACTATCGTTGCCCTCGGAGACCTGACAGTTCGCTTCCCCAACATCCTGGAACCCTGGACCCCCAATCTGTATGCCAGGTATACCACCTAACCTATACTTACAACTTGAAATACATGGGTACCTGTAGCTTCCTAAATGACATGGAGGTATGTGAAATATCTGTGGATCAGTCTTGGGCTGACAGTGCAGTTTAATAAAATTGAACCATAATCACCTGAGAGATTCTCAAACCAGAGTTTCTTACATGTGCATATATCTCAGCATCCTTATGTGTAACAGTCCTTCCAGGTAGTGTTCCAAGTTTGTATGTGAGTTGTTCAGTTTGTATGGTGTATAATTAAGTGCATTTTTTCCCTATTGCATAAATTAATCAAAAATATAATACAGGTAAGCACCGTTTCGTGACTGCATTATGATCTGTGAAATGGGTTGTTGATCTAAATTGTCATTGACAGAACATTTGCCATAGTTTCAGTCTTTGTAAATTCGGTATGTAAATTCATCAGAGATGTGCTGAAAATGCACCTGGAACGCTACCATCCACACAGCATTCGAAGCCTAAACTGTTATACATATCACTCCCTTTAGGAAATACAAAACATTGTGATTCTTCAGTTACACATTAACGATTACACACACTGTAGAAACAAAATATAAATGCGCACAATGGAATATGAATATAAATAAGCATACCTCACTGGCTGCACACAACCAAGAGGGAATGAATCCACTTGAAGAACCACTTATTTCTAGAACAGGCAGTGTAAGATCCCCTTTTAATCTCTTTATACCTTTTAAAGTGGGTAAATCCAGCTCTGCATGTCCTAAAATTGTCCATGTGCAGCCAGACGTAACATGCTTCCTCCTTACACACTCGGTTAATGCAAAGTAAATCAATATTCATGGTAATAAATATATAAACAAAACACAAATATGAAATAAACCATATTTATGGTGATAAATACACATGCTAAACAACCTGAGCAGCTGATTATGCTGCAACATCTGGAGTTCATAGACAGATTTGTTTCCTATTAAGACCGGACGTTGATCAGATTGTCGTTAAACGGCGCTTACCTTTATAGTAATGCGATTCTGAATGATTGATAAAAGCACTGGTTAAATATAGCTTCAGATGAACACAATTGGTCCACTGCGAGTACACCTCTTTTGCATGTAATGAATTCCACATATGGTGTCTGTGCAGGCTCTGTGATGAAAACCCATCTGTACGCCTGACAGCCATCACTGTTCTCACCCAGTTGGTGCTAAAGGATGTGATGAAAGTCAAGGGTCAGGTTAGCGAGGTTGCTGTGCTCCTGCTTGACCCGGAGCCACACATTGCCAGCCTCGCATTGAACTTCTTCAATGAGCTTGCAGCGAAGGTAGAACCTCAACTCTTGAATTTTGCTTTGACGACTCTGCTGCATTGGGGTCACTGGTGTACAGTAGAGATGTAATCATGCTGGTTGAGCTCAACATGGTTGCTTGTGTCTGGACCACAAACTTAAGTCACTCAGGGTTCCTATGTGCTGAGAAAGACCTTACCTTGGGGGAAATGAATGAAAAAGTTTAAAAGTTCTTTTGGTGGAACAGCACATATAGTCATGACAAGATATACTGTCAGACCCCCTTATCCGAATGTACCTTATTTGTGTAAAGGAATCTGGAACCAGGGTCCATATATCAACTATTTCTTATGTTAAAAATCCCCATTTCTTTCTGCCATCTTCAAACCCTTCATACTTTGTCAGCATAATATAGTGGCACATATGATTTTCATGCTTGCTCACTAGTGCTCTCTCTCCCTCATTGGCACTATTGATCACATTGATTTTCTTGATCAGGATAATGCCATCTACAACCTGCTGCCAGATATTATTAGCCGACTGTCAGATCCAGAAAGAGGGATGAAGGAGGAGGACTTCAGTACGGTTATGAAGTGCGTTTCCTTCCTATGAACTTTTCTTCTTTGCTGATTTTTCTCTGTGATTGATGAGTTACTTTCTTCGTCTCGCAGGCAACTCTTCTCTTATATCACTAAGGAAAGACAGACTGAGAGTTTGGTAGAGAAGCTCTGTCAGCGTTTCAGAACTGCCAAGTAAGCATTTTTCTTCTCACTACTTCAAAAGGTTGCACACAACCTCCTAGAAACTAATTTTAAATAACTAGTGAGACTATGTTTTTCCTCTTAAAACAGCTGAACCAAAGTTACTATCGCATGTCTGTGTATGTGCTTTCTGTCAGGACTGAGCGGCAGTGGGCGGACCTTGCTGTGTCTCTGTCTCTGCTGTCTATGTGTGAGCGAGGCTTTAAGAAGCTGCAGGAGTGCTGGGAGTGTTACAGTGATAAGCTCACTGAGGATGCGGTTTATCAGCCTCTGCTCGCCATCTTGGCCAAACTCCGCCGCAGAGCCAAACTCCAGTTTAAGGTACTGTACACACCACACTGCACCCAAAACTTTCAGTGCAGTGTGACATGGTAGATTTTGTAATTGCTTTCATTAATAAGTGACCTGTACCTTAGCCGAACAGTCTGGATACAAATAGTAGTGAAATGGTCATGTGAGTAGAACTGGAGTGCAGACAATTTGGACAAATGCTAAAGGACAGTATAAACAATACTCTGAATGGGGCACTAGTCCATATTGGGGCTAGGTTGGGGTGGATGTTGCAGCCCCAGTCCTCGAACCCCGGTCACAGTGCTGATCTTACGAAAAGCACCACCTGAACATCTGTAGTGTGTTGCTTGTTTTTTTTTATATTGTGAAATATAATGATGAAATGCTCATCTGCGGTGTTGGCTGGTCCAGTCTCAGGTGGAAGAGTTTGAGAAGAAGTTGACTGCGGTGCACATTAAAGGTCTGGAAAATGTGGAAAACGAAGATGGAGAACAACAGTTAGATGAACAGACCAACAGACGGAGCACTCGCATACCTGTGCCCAAGAGTGCACGCAGACCGACACGGGGTAACATGACATCATGTGCTCATTACTCTTTCTCTAGAGTGCATTTCTTTCACACAATCTGTGTTCAGTTGCACCTAATGTTTATATACACACAACCAGTGTTCACTTTTAGTTCCACCTACCATAAAGATGCACTTTGTACAGTCTATAATCAGACTATAGTCCATCTGTTTCTCTGCATGCTTTTCGTCCCATTTAATCTGTTCTCCAATGGTCATGACCCTCACAGATCAGCTACTATTTGGGTGGTGGATCATTCTCAGCACTGCAGTGGCACTGATGTGCTGGTATGATCAGATTACAACACAGAAGTGCTGCTGGAGTTTGTAAACGCCTCACTGAGTAGTCCACCTACCAAAAATGTTCAGCAACCAGCATCCTGTAAGTACTGATGAAGGAATAGAGGATGTCTAACACAAACTGCTCAGCAATAGATGACCTACTGTCTCTGACTTTACATCTACAAGATGTACAGTGTTTACAATCTCCAACAGCACTGCTGTTTGTTCCAATCGTACCAACACAAACACGCACTACCACACCACCACCACGTCAGTCAGTGCAGTGCTCAGGATCATCCACCACTCATAGTCCCTGATCCATTCTGGTTCTGTCGGGTCCTGATCATTAGAGAACAGAGTATAGGGGACTAACAAAGTATGTGGCTACGCCGCCCAAGGAGGTTGGGTCCCTCTTTTGAGTCTTGGTCCCCCCAAGGTTTCTTCCTCATAACACTTAGGGAGTTTTTCCTTGCCACTGTCGCCCTAGGCTTGCTCAGTTTAGGATTGGATGTAGATATTAGCAGATAATCTAAATTTGTAAAGTTGCTTTGAGACAATTGTAAAAAGCGCTATATAAATAGATCTGACCTTGATTTGACTTGACTATGTGGAGAAACAGATGGACTGTAGTCTATAATTGTAAAACTACAAAGTGCTTCTGTATGGTAAGTGTACCTGATAAATTGGACAATGAGAGTAGAAACAAGGAGGTGTACCTAATGGACTTTACTAAAGTTACAAAATGTGCTCCAAATGAGATCATCATTCAGTTTGATGTCAACAACGTGAATTATGTCCGTATGAGGAGTCTACGTGCAGTATATTCATACCGATGAGTTCTCTGGGAAATGTGATTCTGATTCTGAAACAGCCTGTACTATCTGCTGTTTGCAGCCCCAGTGTGAACCGTTGCTTCAGCAGCCGTTAGCATCAGTAACCTTTAACCATGGGTATGGCTTACTTACTGAATATGCAAATGTAAGTTCTCCTAATTCTTTTTTTCGCTGTTTTAGGGCGTACAAAGTCCAAGATGGACGACAGTGACTTGGTCACTCCAAAAACCACGCGCGCTCGTCCCAAAAAAATCATTTCCTTCAGCAGTGATGAAGAGGAGGAAGAAGGTAAGCTTTGTGTAGCCTCCCTCCAGCACAATGTCTCCTCTGATATTGAAGTTGCTGGCATCATTTATAAACCAACCTTGCCATGTTTGAGGTTCTGGTTTGTGTACCAGTCCCTGTCTTTGTTATTAATCCCTTTGTTTGTTTGTAATGTTTAAGTCGGCTACTTCTGACAGTAACCTCAAGTAGTAATAATCAGTCTTAATATTTTGAGTGTGGTTAATTGATCGCCTATGGGGCACCTAACGGGCCACAGGGAAGCGTTGTAATGTGTAAGTCAGATCACAACAATTGATTTGAGTCAACAGGACAGATTATCCTCAAAGCAGTACTTTAGTCATCTTGTAATAAAATGGCAGATCTCATGTGTTAAGTTATTTGTGGTCAGGAGACCAGGACAGCCGAGGTTATCGACATGGTCAGGCTTAGCAGTCTAAACCAGGAGTTTCCAGAAAGAGGAAAAAGTCCTCCTACTTACATTCTGAGGTAAATTTGCCAAATGCTGGCTATTGATTCATCTATTCAGAAAGACAGGATCCTTCACATGTTCTGGGGATTTAAAGCCATTTCCTCCTGTAGCTCCTTATTGACTAATTTACTGCCCCAAGTACATTGTAAAAATCAGCCTTATATTTGTTTCCCTGGAAATTTCATGTCCTCTGTTTGGGTTTACTTCAGTTTCCTCCCACATAGGTTAACTGGCCCAGTGTGAATGTGACTGACTAGTATTGACTTAACCTTGTTCCTGTCATGAATAGCCATTGATGCCGAAAGCAATGTTGAATAGTAGATGAACAATTAAACATGGCATCCCAAGGTGTTTTAACAGCCAGGCGCTAGCACGCTTTTTCCCCTGACAGACATGCGGTTTAACCAGTAATCTTCTTACAAACATTCTTATTAAAGTGGTTTAATAAGCTTGTACTAGTTCAAGTGGTTACTGATATTTCTGTTCTTATGTTGAGCTAGATTTTTATTAGTAGATAAATTTAGTTTGGTTGCGCTATTTAGTTGTAGGTTAGTTTTTAACACCAACATAAAATCGAGATGATGTGGGTCATGATTCAGCCTTAAACTGTGATATGGTTTCCCCAGATTGTCCACAGCAGCTTTCATGCATACAGGCATCTGATATTGGATCTATCCTGCTGTAATCCGTGTGACGTCGGCCACATTATGGCTGTTTCTCTGCTCATTCGTGTTAATTATTCTTTGTTTAGATGCTGTGATGGCAGACCATGAAACACCAAAAGTGACGACACCCATCTCTCGTACCCGACGCACTCGTCTGCGTCACTGAGCCTCCCTCACTTGTTATCCCTATATATTTTTATTCTTTCTGTTCAGCTATTTTACTGTCCCATGAGTCATCTTTCATGCTTTAATTCCTTTTAATTATTTTTAATAAACCTACTATGACCTAAGCTTGGTTTTGTAATCATGATCTAAATGGAAATGTTTAAAATGTCAC
The DNA here is from genome assembly GCA_025084515.1 of Ancistrus triradiatus. NCBI lineage: Eukaryota > Metazoa > Chordata > Actinopteri > Siluriformes > Loricariidae > Ancistrus > Ancistrus triradiatus. The sequence goes on from JAJAGP010000295.1 coordinate 397,665, forward strand.
TTGAACCGAGTGATGCAACAGCAGACACACATCCACATTGTATTATTGAGCTGGAAATAAGGCAAACCATTTAAACCAAGCTTTTTAAATATACAGTTTGTATACATTTGTGCTCATTATTTAGGCCTAAATTATTGCAATTCTCACAGGCTGTGGTGTTTCGGCTGTCTGTGGCTACTTTGGAAGGTTGTTGCCCAAATCTTGCAAAATAGCCCAATGGTAATAAAAAAAACCACATTTTTCTCTTGGTGGTTTATTTGCAATGTTAGATGGTTGTTTAGATTATTATTGGCCTCCTAACAGCCTTTGTTAGGGTATGAACAAACAAAATAAATTATTCCATATCCCCAGGGTCACCATTGTATGAGTGAAGTATTGGGCTTCCTTGAATTTGCATGTGACTGAGCCATGATGAGTAGGACTGTCAAATTTAACACATTTTTAATCTGCGCTAAATTGTGCAGAGCAGTGGGGTGCCAGGACCAGGATTGAGAAACGCTGAAGCAATTGAATGGCTCTGTCACATTGGCTAATGCTCACGAGTCCACCATCAGAAGAACACTGAACAACAATGGGGTGCATGGCAGGGTTGCAAGGAGAAAGCCACTGCTCTCCAAAAAGAACATTGCTGCTTGTCTGAAGTTTGCTAAAGATCACATGGACAAGCCAGAAGGCTACTGGAAGAATGTTTTGTGGATGGATGAGGCCAAAATAGAACTTTTTGGTTTAACCATGCCGCAGATGCGCCCCCTTTCTGTGGCGTGCACGGTCAAAAAAGTTAAATTGTTTTAATAACTTCAAATACTCTTAATACATATAATAAATATACTAATACAAATATTTAATACTATTATGACTACCTGCATACCGATTTTCAACCGTCTACATGCAGCCGTTCGCCAGAAATCACGTACCGAACACAGCTGCCCGCCATGTTCTTTGCGCAAAACATCCAACTATTTTGCCTTTTAAAATATACTTAGGATGTAAAATAACTTTTTATTTTATGATAGAAAATTCACTTACCGTCCAAAAAGAAGTCCATGGATACCGTTACATTGCAGATAAAACGTCAGTAAAGTACTTTTTTGCATGGTTATTGGTTGCGTAAAAATCCATTCGTTCAAAAGCAATCTCTCTTTGGACCGTTTTACATTCCCAAAACAAAGTTTCCCTTTTCCCAAAGGGCACTTGATATGCCCCCTATCTGGGTGTTTGTGACTACTAAGTTATTTAGTGATTCAAGAGCTCGAAAGTGTATTGGTTTTTGCCAGCGGTTTCTACACCTCCCAATTACACCAGCTGGATATGGCTAGACGACATATATGCAAAGACCTGGGTCTGTGTGAGGCTGAGTGACAGAGCTGTGTTCCAATGGAAAGCTAAGAGTTCTACGGTCATATAGAGACCAACCCAGGACACGGCTCTCAAAAACAGAGCGAGGAAGAGGGGTTGGAAATCTCCATTCTTGCCTGGCAGAACCAATGTTGAAGGCCTCAATTCTGGTGGATGTTATTCCAATAAAAAGCAAAATAACACTGAATTGTGACTAATATTTGTTTATTCTATTACAGAAGACATAAAAAACTTGCAACCACTAGATTTATAGTGACAGGCTTCTTTTTATTTGCATTTTTAGAGGTTGTATCAAATTTTGAGACGAATACTGACCCTTGATAAAAACCTGTGTAACTCTTAAACTTTGTTGTATCTGTTCCAAATTTTGGATTTAGCTTTACAAGTCCCTGCTGAAACAGAAAATGTGCAGCATGGAAAATGTTCAATCACCAGCATCCACACACACATTATAATCTCAAAAAATTAAAGGCATTTTTTTATTTTCGACTTTTTTTGTGTGTTTCATCTTCCCAAATATAACCTAAATGATGAAAATAGAAGCCTGGAGGTGAATAAATATGTTGGCCCAAGTGTTTACTTCAATTTAAGCCCTGAATGATCATCGTGCTATATGTAAAACCTAAAATAAACAGTGTTTAAATGCAATAGTGCAAATCGCTTGCAAGAGCTTAAAATCGCATCTGTGACATTAAAAGAAAAGCATTATGTTTGGAGAAAGGAAAACTCTGCATTCCAGCATAAGAACCTTATCCCATCTGTGAAACATGGTGGTGGTAGTATCATGGTTTGGGCCTGTTTTGCTGCACCTGGGCCAGGATGGCTTGCCATCATTGATGGTACATTGAATTCTGAATTATATGAGAAAATTATAAAGGAAAATGTCAGGACATCTGTCCATGAACTGACTCTCAAGAGAAGGTGGTTCATGCAGCAAGACAACGACCCTAAGCACACAAGCCATTCTACCAAAGAATGGTTAAAGAAGAATAAAGTTCATGTTTTGGAATGACCAATTCAAAGTCCTGACCATAATCCAATCAAAGTGTTGTGGAAGGACCTGAAGTGAGCAGTTAATGTGAGGAAACCCACCAACATCCCAGAGCTGAAGCTGTTCTGTACGGAGGAATGGGCTAAAATTCCTCCAAGCCGGTGTGCAGGACTGATCAACAGTTACAGGAAACGTTTAGCTGCAGATATTGCTGCACAGGGGGGTCACACCAGATACCGAAAGCAAAGGTTCACATACTTTTGGCACTCACTAATATGTAATATTTTGTAAAATGTTTAACTTGGGTCTCTTGATTTACGTTTGAGACTTGTGTGAAAATCTGATGATGTTTTAGGTCATATTTATGCAGAAATCTAGAAAATTCTAAAGTGTTCACAAACTTGCAAGCAGCACTGTACACAGATATGTTTGTGTAATCTTTCAAATGGTCGTCCTTGGGTTTAGTGTCAAAACCGTGTTGCCTGGAGGATACGGAGTACTTATAGTGCACTTTACAGCTAGGGAATAGGGATTAGTATGTTATTTCGGACACGGTTGTTTCCTTGAGGGCTCGTTCATGGCGACACCCCTGCCTCAACAAAATTGATAACGTGCAGAAGTAACGCGAGAAAAGTGAATTATTAAAGGAGATCACGAGAACTGATTTAAATATATACTTGGTGGAGAAACGGATAATGTTAAGAAGATTTTTATTCATTCAAACCCACGGGACTGTATAGGAGCGGACTCGTTTTCATGTAGCTGCCTGTATTGTTTCAGTTTGTGTGTTTCTTATGGTTACTCTTGGTGTTAAACAATGCATTTGTTTGTGTTCCGTTACCGTGTGAGTTTTAGACGAGCGCAATGGCTGCAAACAGTGAGACACAAAACATCCGTCCCTAAAAACTTCAGCGACTACGACAGTCTGAAACGCCTTTATAAACCTCAAGTTCCTGCCTTCTTTAACTTCGCCAAAGATGTCCTGGACGTTTGGGAAGCAAAAGAAAAGGTAATGAATGCCAGTGAATGCGTTCAAGTGTTGAAAATAAAGTAATTTACACCGTGTTTATCCGAATGTTTGCATATAAATTACGTATGATTTTGAGTGGTTTTTAAATGTAATTGAACTCGTATGATATCAAGTCAAGCCTGTATTGTTCTACAGGGATGTGACATGATACCGTTTTGTCGATGATAAAGAAATCCAGATCTTCCTTTACATTTGGTCATTTAGCTGGTTGGTGCATACAGCCAGGTCTATGGTAACAAGCCCAAAAAGCAACTTGACTCAGAGAATTTCATAATAAACCATTTTAAAAATACTGTATCTTGTATTGTTGCATTTTTTTAACGATAAACAAAACCAACTGGTCAACAGAAAATGAGGTGTTATTGTGTTTCTCCTGTATTTTGCCAGTTAGTTCCTGGCATGGTTTAAAAAAACTAGCTAAACAAACTGCATCATCGATGGACCGTCAGTTGCACAGTTTTGCTTTATTTGGGGAAGGGGAGGGGGAACAGGATTGTGGATGGAATGTGCAACAGGGCAAACTAGAAGTTTTGCTTTATTACATAGCTATTAGTGTAAAGAGACAGGATCAGGGAGCAAGCCCAAATAAGTAACTACACTTTAGAAGCAAGCCAAAAAAATTTGCAACCTGTTACTACTAATATCTGTAAGTGACTTCAAAGAAAAATCCCAAAGTCACTTAGAATATGTGGACTTGGCAACAGTGCCCTAGACCCTTCTGGTCCATAGTCCAGATCTACTATTAACTGTAAGCTATGCTGAGCTTATGACATGACAGACGTTTGTTATCTAAGGGAAATATTTGACCAGCTGAAAGAGTAATACATATAATATAATGTTCACATAGTGACCTCAACATCTTGGTGTACCAGACAATTTATCATTGAACAAACACATAACACCTCTTCTAATTAAGTAGTGAAATATATTTCCAGACAAGCATACGTGCGTAACAGTAGACTTTTGGTGAAGTTTGAATAATATCTGGTATTATTAAATAGTGCAAACAGGGTACCAGCGGAAATTGGACTACTGTTTGCCGAAGAGGAGGGAAACGTGTGAGGAGACAGAGAGAAATCTGGAGCTGCAAGACTATAGCACTGAGGGTAGCAACCCTAAATGTAGGGACGATGACAGGGAAAGGTAGAGAGCTGGCTGATATGATGCAGAGGAGAAAGGTCGATGTTTTGTGTGTGCAGGAGACAAAGTGGAAGCTTGGCAAGGCTCGATGCATTGGTGCAGGGTTTAAACTGTTCTACCATGGTGTGGATAGGAAGAGAAATGGAGTTGGTGTGGTCCTGAAGGAGGACTATGTAAAGAATGTCATTGAGTTGAAAAGGGTGTCAGATAGGATAATATGTTTAAAGCTGGAAAATGAGGGTGTAATGGTGAATGTTGTTAGTGGCTATGTACTAGTTGGCTGTGAATTAGAGGAGAAAGAGAGATTCTGGGGGGAGTTAGATGAAGTGGTTGAGAGCATTCCCAGGGAGGAGAGACTGGTGATTGGTGCAGATTTCAATGGCCATGTTGGTGAAGGTAATAAAGGAGATGAGGAAGTGATGGGCAGGTTTGGTGTTAAGGATAGGAACCTAGAAGGACAAATGGTGGTGGATTTTGCAAAGAGGATGGAAATGGCTGTGGTTAACACATATTTCCAAAAGAAGGAGCAGCATAGGGTGACTTATAAGAGTGGAGGGAGGAGCACACAGGTAGACTACATCCTATGTAGAAGAGGTTGCTTAAAAGAGATTGGTGATTGTAAGGTAGTGGCAGGGGAGAGTGTAGCTAGGCAGCATCGGATGGTGGTGTGCAGGATGGCTCTGGTGGTGAGGAAGAGGACAGGAGAAGGCAGAGCAGAGGAACCAAATGGTGGAAGTTGTGAAGGAAGATGTTTGTAAGGAGTTCAGAGAGGAACTGAGAAAGGCTTTCGGTGATAGGATTAGAGCTCCCAGATGTTAGTAGCAGCAACAGTGATTTAGACAGACGGGTAGAAAGGTTACTGGGTGTGTCTTCTGGACAGGCAAAGGATGAAAAGGAAACCTAGTGGTGGAAACAAGGAAGTGCAGGAGGTTATTCAGAGAAAAGAGGGCAGCAAAGACGAAATGGGACTGGGAAACAGGGACTAAAGAGAGTAAGCAGGAGTACAAGGAGATGCGACACAGGGCAAAGAGAGAGGTAGCAAAGGCCAAGCAGAAGGCCTACGATGAGTTATATTAACAGGTTAGACAGTAGAGAAGGAGTTGTATCTGCTGGGCGAGACAGACGAGATAGAGCTGGAAAGGATCTGAAAACATGTCAGGGTTGATCAAGGATAGAAATGGAAAATGTTACTGTCAGGTGAGGAGAGGGTGAGGGGAAAAAAATGGAAGGAGTATTTGAGGAGTTGATGAATGTAGAAAAAATGAAAGGGAAAGAAGGTTGGATGGCATAGAAATTGTGGAACAGGATTTGTAGCAAAGATTAGCGAGGAAGAAGTGAGGAAAGCTTTGAAAAGGATGAAGAACGGAAAGGGCAGTGGGACCTGATGACCATACCGTTGAGGTATGGAAAAGTCTAGGAGAGCTGGGAGTGGTGTTTTTGACTAGAATATTCAATGGAAATTCTGGTAAATGAGAGTATGCCGGAGGAATGGAGGAAAAGTTTTCTTGTACCGATTTTTAAGCAGAAGGGTGATGTAAGCAGAGTTGTGGCTCTTACAGGGGCATAAAGTTGATGAGCCACACAATGAAGATTTGGGAGAGAGTTATGAAAGCTAGGCTCAGACAGGAGGTGACAGTGTGTTGAACAACAGTATGGTTTTTTTCATGCCAAGGAAGAGCACACATGGATGCGATTTTTGCTTTGAGACTGATGATGGAGAAGTATAGAGATGGTCAGAAAGAGCTTACACGGTGTCTTTGTTGATTTGGAGAAAGCTTTTGACAGGGTGCCAAGGGAGGAACTGTGGTGGTGTATGAAGGAAGTCTTGAGTGGCTGAAAAAGTACGTTAGATTAGTGCAGGACATGTAGGACAACAGCGTGACAGCGGTGAGATGTTTGCTGTAGGAGTGACAGATAGCTTTCAAGGTAGAGGTGGGACTGCATCAAGGATCGGCCCCGAGTCCCTTCTTATTTGCTCTGGTGATGGACAGACAAGTCAAGTCAAGTTCAGATTTATTTATATAGCGCTTTTTTACAATGGAGCATTGTCTCAAAGCAGCTTTACAAGTTTTAGATTATCTCCTAATAAAACTACGTCCAATCCCAAATACCAGACCAGACAGACTAACAGATGAGGTCAGACAGGAATCGCCGTGGACTATGGATGTTTGCAGACGACATTGTGATCTGTAGTGAGAACAGGGAACAGGTTAGAGGAGAACTTGGAGAGGTGGAGGTATAATCTGGAAAGGAGAGGAATGGAAAGTCAAAACTGTAGTAAGACAGGAATACATGTTGTGTAACTGAAAGGGAGGCAGGTGGAAACAGTCAGGCTCCAGGGATCAGTGGTCCCAAAGTTCCAGGAGTTCAGGTACTTGGGATCAACTGTCCAAGGAAATGGGGAGTGTGGAAAGGAGGTAAAGAAGAGAGTTACAGGCTGGATGGAGTGGGTGGGATGGAGAAGAGTGTCCAGGAGTGCTGTGTGACAAAAGGGTCGCAGCAAAAGTGAAAGGAAAGATTTATAAGAGAGTAGTGAGACCAGCCTTGTTGTATGGCTTAGAGACAGTGGCACTGACAAAGAGACAGGAAGCAGAGCTGGAGGTAGCAGAACTTAAGATGTTGAGGTTCTCTTTAGGAGTGTCTAGGGTGGACAGGATTAGGAATGAGATCATAAGAGGGTCAGCACAGGTTGGAAAATTGGGAGACAAAATTCGAGAGGGAAGACTGAGATGGTTTGGACATGTGCAGAGGAGGGATAGTGGATATACTGGTAGGAGGATGTTGGAAATGGAGCTGCCAGGCAAGAGATGGAGAGGAAGACCAAAGAGGAGTTATTTGGTTGTGGTGAATGAAGATATGCAGGGAGTTGGCGTGAGAGTAGAGGACGTGGAGGACAGGGTGAGGTAGAAACGTTTAACTCGCTGTGGTGACCCCTGATAAAGGGAGAAGACGAAAGAAGTTGAAGAAGAAGAAGATTATTAAATAATGTGATGGAATTATTGAAAACTTACAACTGGTTTAATCCTAACTGTTTGTTACTTGAGGATGTACATGTAAGGCCACAGGAGCATCTGTGTATCAGTTGACTGTAATGCTCGTGGCAATTTGCTGTTGTGGTGCTGCGATGATCCAGGTTGATGTCGGCCATCACACAGGCATGATTGACTGTTTGGAGTAGGGCATTCGAGACTGACGGGCTGCAACAGTGACCCTTACTGTGTCCTGTTATTGTCCTTATTTAGTTATTTTGATTTAAAATTAGTCTTGTATTTATTATTACAATAATAAGTTGATTTACATTTAATCCTGAAATGTTTTGTCTATGCCAGTCATAATGGAAGATGTAGTGCTGTAGAGCTGACTTATGATAAAAAGCTACCATGTTGTCATAAGAAAATCCAGGAATGAATGTTATTTAGTGTCATTCTGTTTAATATAATATATCTGTGAACTTTATCATCATAATTTCTAATAGTCTAATGCAAGATATATAGAGCTTTTCATACTATATACAAATAAAGTGCAGTATATTCTGTTCTAACTCTAGGAAGGCAAAAAGTCATCTTGTCCCGCTCTGTGGTGGGTGAGTAATGAGGCTCAAGAGATCAGATGGGGCTTTGAGGAGCTGGGCTTTCACTCTAGAAGACTGGCCAATGTTCTGATTGAGGAATGCCAGTTGGTGAGAGAAGACCGAGTCCTTCTCATCCTGCCCCGTGTACCAGAATGGTGGCTTGTCAACATTGCATGCCTCAGAACAGGTAAATCCTCTTCTAAGACCATATTCCACAGGGTTCTCATGGTCTTGTGGCATTCATGGACATTTTTTTTTTAGAAATGATCTGGGAAGTAAGAAAGCTATTAGCAATTTGAAAAGGACACAATTTTTCCAACAGCAACCATCTGATACTGAGTGTCTGTATCACAGTGCTTAGGTATTAAAACATTGCCACCATATTCAGGCTTAATGTAGGCTGGAACGGTCCGGTACTGCCTTCCACTAAAAGATATGCAGTACTGGAAAGACGGGAGAGCAGCTGCCACATTCAAAACAGGTCACAGTCAGAATGACCGAAGTACAGAAAAAGGTACTAAGTACAGAAAGTTGCTAAGTTACCCAGTTTATTCAGTCCACCATAGAGAAGATACTATCTGCCATGTTTCAAATGATGCCTATTTCCTACTTGCTTTGAAAATAATAAACATTTCAGTTAACAGGCATCAAATGTTATATAAGGAGTTATCTAAACTATTCCTGAATATAAATGGGTTTATATAAACTAATATTTGGGTGATGTCTTGTCTAACATAGTGCACTACATAGGCCGGAGGAAGTCATTTGAGACAGTGCCATTAGTCTTGGCACTTTTGTTGGCTACTGTTTGTAATATGAAATTCAACATGCAAAGTTTCATTCAGGAGATTAAACTTTATTAGTGATTATGTGAATGAAACAGTGCTTATTGATATTCAGAAATATACCCAGCAGAACTATTTAAGAAAATTCATGTTTAATGATTACTGTAGACATTTTAATTGTTTGTAATAGATGGATATTGTGGTGGAAAAATTGCAAATGGTGAAGAACAGGCTTTTACGCTCCTCACCTTTTATACTAGAAAAATAGGTTCTTAAACGTGCACGGTGTCGATTGTAATAACTTGGAGACTGTAATAACTTTTCTTGCAAAAACACATAGACACTCTTTGTTCTCCCAAAAACAGTATGTCCTGGGAAGGCCATGCCATTTATTTGCTCCCTTCCACAACCATTTTTTTTGGTCTCTGAGGTGCTTACTAAAGTTTGGAGGCAAATTCCTGATACATTGTGTTCTACACTGAAACTCAGCATTTGTTCCCTTACTGCAATGATCAGCAAAAACCAAGTTTACAAAAGGTTATACTGGCCTAAAGCCTTGATTTTAAAGAGCAATATAAAGAATGAAATAATGAACAGTAAAACTTTCTTTCACAGATATAACTTTATTGAGCCCAATGTGAAAGTGCAGAAAAGATAATTTGCTTTTAATATGGTGTCTGGGTATCCTGATTTGCTTCATTGGTAAGATAGATGGAGACTATCTATAGAAAAAAAAATCTTTACGTGTTAGCGGCTAACATTTTTTTTGTATCTTACTCCAATTCAGTCAAATAAAACACCATTAAAGACAGACTTTAGTTTCTTTGTTAGTCCCCTTTACTCTGTTCTCTAATGGTCAGGACCCCCACCGATGAGGTACTATTTGGGTGGTGGATCATTCTCAGCACTCCAATGACAATGATGTGGTGGTGTTAGTGTGTGTTGTGCTGGTATGAGTGGATCAGTGTCACTGCTGGACTGAATATAATCCACCAATCAAATTATACCTACAAGGTGGAGGAATATGATAGACGTGCCATTTACTTGGGGAAGCGATGACACCACGATGCACTGAGGAAAGAAGATGGCCACTGCTGAACATTTTAGAACTGACTTGAATTTCATTTGTATTTTTTTATGTAATGTTGAAAGATCAGTGTTCAACTGAATGAAAGGAATCCCCTCCCTACACTTGTGGAATTATCATGTCTATTTATTCACTCTGTTCTCGCAGGTACTGTTCTTATCCCTGGAACTTCCCAGCTGACAGCCAGAGATGTCCTGCATCGCTTACAGACCTCTCGAGCAAAGTGTGTGATCACGGATGAAAGTATGGCTCCACTGTTGGAGGCTGTGTCTCCACAGTGTCCCATGTTGACCTCTAAACTTCTGGTCTCAAAGAAGGAACGACCAGGATGGGGCAATCTTACTACTTTGATGGGGTAAGATTGGGATGGGATTATAGGGTCTTGTATCTTTTTAAATGCTTATTTTGTACCTCGGTTCTCGACCTCGTCGGAACTCGTCAAATTCGGTTCTCAACGCATTTTAACTAGAAAAATTTGTCTTGGCTCTCATCGTTTGCTCGTTATCCAGCGCAAATGCTAAAACGTGTGTGAGTCAAGCTGCGTGACTCGTTTCAGCCGAACTCTATTCACGAATCACGATTCCGTACTCAGTGATTCAGATTCACAAAAGCAGTTGCTCAGTGAAGATCTCTGCTCATGTCTTCATCATTATTTTTACATCTACAGTACTGTTTTCTTGGTGCAAATAAGTCCTAATTGGTCCTAAAAAGGTTAGTAATGACAGCCAACTAAAAGGAAAACAGGAACCGAATCCTCTTGGCTTTCAGGCCAAGCAGTTAGCATTAGTTCATGCCCTGAGTTCACCATTAGAGAATTCCTCACTAAATTAAATGAGATTTTCAACCCTTTAATATAAAATAAGCTTTGTGGTAATGATTTTAACAAACTGTAGCTTAATGTAAGTGTTAATGTGTAATAGGTTCTGCTATGATACAGTATAGACTATATTACAATTCTTGGTTCATGATACATTTAACTTATGATGGATTTGTTGGAACATATCTCCATCATAAATCAGGGAGCACCTGTACAATACAACTCCATTAATGCATATAATAAATAATACAGTGTGGATTTTATGGGAGTCTGGAACAGATTCATTCAATTTACATTATTCCTTATGGGAAAAATTTGCTCAGGACTGGAACGAATTAATGATGAGAACTAAGGTACCACTTTACTTTGAATGAATGATAGAAATGGTGAATTACTCTGGAACTTTAGGTATCAATGATTCCCAATGTTTTCTGCAGCATTATGTAACTTAAGCATGCCTCATTCATTTGCCCTGCTGAGCACCCCCACAATAGCTCTCTCAGCCCTCCACTTTGAGAACCACTGAATTAACCAAACATTTTAAGCTAAAATGTTGCCTCTTTTGACTGAATGCTATACTGTTGCCCTTTTTGAAGATATACAGAGAACTCTGGTGCTAAAAGACGTTGAGGTTATAGTTAAATCAAATCTTTAAAATGTGTGTATCTTCATGAACAGGGCTGCTTCATCTGACCATGTGTGTGTGGACACCAGGAGTGATGAACCTATGACTATTTTCTTCACCAGTGGAACCACTGGATCGCCCAAAATGACGCTTCACAGCCACTGTAGCTTTGGCTTGGGACTTGCTGTCAATGGCAGGTGTGTGCAATGAAACGAAAGGAAAGGTATTTAAACACCGGGTCCATCGGAAACATCTTCGATATGGCTTATTTTTGCAATTTATAAGAATGCATTGAAAAGTCCTGAGACCATACAGAACAGAACTGTTTCTGTTTCCCTTTCTGCAATATTCTTCAAGTTGAATGTATTACGATTTGCAATTACAACTAGAAAGTGCAGTTCCTGCAGAAACTGCAAGTGTGTTGCGGCGGTAACAGGATCTGAGCCAGTGCATTTTTGTGATTATAGCTTGAAAATTGACACTTGACAATAACAAAATTTTACTTTCAGGACCATTCTGCCATTAGTTTAAATGGTAGACCAAGTACAAATCTGTGTTGTAGTCGCTAGAACCCAGTCCGAGGCAAGACTGTTTTTTGATAAACCGTAGGCTATTGAATGTTTTTTTATATACCACATGCTCGGTGTCTGTTTAGTATTTGTGCCAAACCACTAGAATGTTCAGTATAAATACAACGTTTAATACACGTGTGGTAGCATGTGATGGTTTCACATTTAATCTTTTTAAATTCTTAATAACTTTAAATATTTTTAATACACAGTCCAAATCACCAACTCAAAATATTTAATACTATTATGACTACCTGCAAACCGATTTTCAACCGTCTGCATGCAGCCATTCGCCAGAATTCACATATCAAACACAGCTGTCTGCCGTGTTTGTTTACATACACAACCACATCTCCCCAACTATTTTGCCTTTTAAAATATAGTTAGGATGTAAAATAACTTTTGATTTTGTTATAGAAAATTCACTTACTGTCTAAACAACTCCATGATACTGTTAAACTGCAGATCAAATGTCAGTAAAGTCCTGTTTTAGCTTGCTCACGTCGTCCCATAAAATTCCATTCATTTCCAATGTAACTGAAGCTTCATGTTCTTTACCTGTGTACTCCCTACACAACGCGAGAGTCCGTGTAAAATCCACTTGAGATTTCAGGGAGGGAAGGGAGGGCTCTTGTAAATCTTCAAGCTCTAATTTGTTCGCGATCCTCCTATTTTCATTGGTTAGCGGTTTTAGTCAGCCTGTCACAGATAGAGGAGCTCTGCTCTCACTAGGGAGAACAACAGCAGGTGGGCTCTGTGTGAGAACAGAGTGACTGATCCCCCCCTTCCAGTGGAAAGCAGACACACCCAGAGCTTTAGAACGACACGTCACACACAAACGGCTTGCTGCAGCCTCACAGAGAGCGAGGGGGAGGTGTTATATGGCCAGCACACAGCTCACTGATAGAGAGGTGTCTTTTTCCAGGCCGGTTTATTCATTCAGATAAATAGCAAAATAACTCTGAAATGTGACGTGATTTTTATTTGTATTTTTAGACGTTATGAACAATTTTGAAACGACTGTTGATCAATACTAAAAAAAAGCTTTGTAACTCTTGAATACTTTGTTGTAATCTGTTCCAAATTTTTGGATTTTAGCTTTCCTAGCATCCACACAGACATTTTAAACCCCCAAAATAAAATGCATTTTTTGTTTTTTTTGTTTTTTTCGAATTTTTTGGTCTGTATTTGATGGTTTCTTAAATGGAACCTAAATTATGAAACTATAAGCCTATATAAAGTCATCTGAATATGGCAAACAATATAAATTCTACCCATTCCTATTATTAAATGTTAAAATTATAATAATGATTCTGGATTTTGTAGACACGCTCAAGTAAAGCGGAGCGGGTGAAAATGCACACTTGCATGCTCTTAATGTCAGACTTTTTTCAAAATAAAACTATTTCATTGATTTCAGTTTTTTATACAGTGGAAAAATAAGTATTTGGTCAATAACAAAAGTTCAAACTCAGTACTTAACATAATCTTTGTTGGCAATGACAGAGGTCCAAACGTTTCCTGTAAGTCCTTCACCAGGTTGGGCACACACTGTAGCTGGTATTTTTTTGGCCCATTCCTCCATGCAAGATCTCCTCTAGAGCAGTGATGTTTTTGGGGCTGTCGCTGGGGCAACATGGACTTTCCCAAACTCCCTCCACAAATTTTTCTATGGGGTTGAGGTCTGGAGACTGGCTAGGCCACTCCAGGACCTTGAAATGCTTTTTATGGATCCACTCCTTCATTGCCCGAGCGGTGTGTTTGGGATCATTGTCATCTATCGAGGAAACGCAGGAATTGCAGGGAAAATACTAAATTAATGAGGTTTATTAATATTACGCTCACTCATTTAATATAACGATAGAATTTAGACAAGTTCGGCGGGCCGGATTAAAAAGCCCAACGGGCCGTATATGGCCCGCGGGCCGTAGTTTGCCCATGCCTGGACTAGAGTGACACAGCGGGTAGAGCACCGGTTCCCACTGGTGCCGAGTCCCTGCTTCCGAGTCGTGTCCATGTACCGGTGTCAGGTTCCTTTCCAGTTCCTCTCTGTCCATCTGGGTCTCCTCCAAACAGGAGCTTCCCAGTTTCAGAAATCCCTTGGGTCAAGGGAGCTGTGTCGATGCTGGGATTTTCCTACTTGACTAGTCTATGGGGTCGGCGTTGCGACCATTGGGACCTTGTTTGGACTTGTAGTCAGTTAATAAATAAATACACAATGCAATTTTTGGCAGCGTTTATTGTTTTTTAATTGTTCTTATTTTTGTTTACGTATTACCCTCATTCTTTTAGCTGCTGGACCCCGGAACCCCGCCACCATTTCCCCAGTCGGTTGAGGCGTGCACTCTGTACCCCGTAGGCCCAGGTGCACTGCCTCCCTCCTGTCCTTCTGTCCGGGGTCCAGCCAGCTTCCTCTCTAGGCTTTGATGTTGTGGTGGGCGGGGCCTCTGCAGAGGTCCGTTCCATTAATATCACCTGTGCAAACGAGAAAATCATTCAGAATCAAAACATCAACGTCTAGACCAAGAGAGAGATTACAATATAACAGATGAGCAGGGTTCTTACCGGTGTTCGTTTTGTAGTGTATTTTGCGCCCACGCCCTCTGGTCCCTCTCCTGACCTGCTTTTTCTTTTGGTTGGGAACCTGTTCGGGCGTAACGGGCGCGTCATTCAGCTTCTTGTAGATGATGCCTTGGGCTTTGAGGATGGTCATTACAGAAGCGTCAATTGGACGTGGAGGATCTCCGGAGGCTTCCGGCTGAGCTCCAGCTCTAGCGGTCGCCTCTGCCAGATCGTCTTCTCCGGCTTCAAAAATATCAGCGCTCACTTCTAGGTATGCATTATATATTTGTCATATACAGTCCAACATTTCTGAAACTGGACTCACCTTGGTTGTGCTTCCTGTACTGTGTTTTATGTCCTCGCCCTTGGGTGCCTCTCCTGACCCTCTTCCTTTTTGGATCTGTAACAAACATCAGTATGAACAGCCGTCCAGATTTGGCATTACAAATCCTGAATACACCCGAATTGCTTGCGGGACTCACCTAGGCGTTGGGCAGGAGAGTCCGGGCCATCTCCGTGGGCGTTCTGGATGTTCCCCGCAGCTTCAGCATCAGCTTCAGCAACAACATCCACGGAGGTATCATCTGAAACAAGCAAATAGGTTTAGAAAAGCTACTTTTTTTCATGAAACATGAGAATCATATTTATTTCTTACCCTGAGAGCCAGAGGGTTCCTTCTTAACCTGGTACTCCACAATCGCTGGATCATCCCGCCGGATGTCCCAGAGTTTTTCTTTAGGATCAGCTGCCACCTCCAACCCTGGATCATCCAGCTGGATGTCCATGGGCTCCCTAATGAGCCTGGGAGCTTCAGCGTCCGCTTCAGCTCCAACTTCGCTGGTGCTATGTCCTGATTGAAAAAAAGAGTAGCAGAACAATTCAGGAAATCGCCTTTAGACGGGAAATTATTTGCTTGAAATTTTTTGTTTCATTTCTCATTAAATCCTTACCCTGGTAAGTGGAGATTTCCTTCTCTGCCTGGGTGTTCTGCAGGGCTTCAGCTTTGTCCTCCAACTCAGGATCACCCAGCTGGATGTCATTGTCCTCCTGCAACTCAGGATCATCCAGACGGATGTCCTTGTCCTCCTCCTTCAACTGAGGAACATCCAGCTGGATGTCCTCCTCTTCCTCGAACTGAGGATCATCCAGCCGGATGCCCTCCTCCTCCTCCTGCACAGTGTTATCTCCTGATTGAAGCAAAGAGGAAGCAGAATGGTTCAGGAAAAACGCCTTTAGATGGAAAACTATTTTGCTTTGCAGGCCATAGTGTCATTTCTAATAAAATCCCTACCCTGGGAGTTGGAGACTTCCCTCTCCACCACAAGAACATCCAGCCGGATGTCCTTGTCCTCCTCTACCACCAACTGAGGATCATCCAGCTGGATGTCCTCCTCCTTGTCAAACTGAGGAACATCCAGCCAGATGTCCTCCTCTCCCTCCTCTAACTGTGGAACATCCAGCCGGATGTCCTTGCCCTTTCCCTGCTCCTCCAACTCAGGATCATCCAGCCGGATGTCCTCCTCCTCCTCCTCCTCAAACTGAGGATCATCCAGCTGGTTGTCCTCCTCCTCCACTTCCACAATGTTATCTCCTGATTGAAGCAAGAGGAAGCAGAATAGTTCAGGAAAAACACCTTTAGACGGGAAACTATTTTGCTTTGCAGGCCATAGTGTCATTTCTAATAAAATCCCTACCCTGGGAGTTGGAGACTTCCCTCTCCACCACAAGAACATCCAGCCGGATGTCCTTGTCCTCCTCTTCCACCAACTGAGGATCACCCAGCCGGATGTCCTCCTTCTCCTCCTCCTCCTCCTCATCCAATTGAAGATCATCCAGCCGGATGTCTTCCTCCTCCTCCTTCTCTTTCTCCTTCTCTAACTGAGGAACATCCAGCCGGATGTCCTCCTCCTCCTCCTCCTCCTCCTCCTCCAATTGGAGGGTCATCCAGCCGGATGTCCTCCTCCCCTCTCCCTCCTCCTCCTTCAATTGAGGATCATCCAGCCGGATGTTCGTCCTCCGCCTCCTCCTCTTCCACCAATTGAGGATCATCCAGCCGCGATGTCCTCCTCCTCCTCCTCCTCCTCCCTCACCAATTGAGGATTATCCAGCCGGATGTCCTCCTCCTCCTCCAATTGAGGATTATCCAGCCGGATGTCCTCCTCCTCCTCCTCCAAATTGAGGATCATCCAGCCGGATGTCCTCCCTCCTCCTCCTCCCTCTTCCATTTGAGATCATCCAGCCGGATGTCCTCCTCCTCCTCCTTCAATTGAGGATCATCCAGCCGAATGTCCTCCTCCTCCTTCTCCTCCTCCTCCTCCTTCAATTGAGGATCAATCCAGCCGATGTCCTCCTCCTCCTGTCTCCATCCCTCCCCTCCTTCAATTGAGGATCATCCAGCCGGATGTCCATCCTCCTCCTTTCTCCTCCTCCTCCTCCTCCTTGTAATGAGGATCATCCGCTGGGATGTCCTCCTCCTCCTCCTCTCCTCCTCTCCTCCTCCCTTCCATTGAGGATCATCCAGCTGGATGTCCTCCTCCTCCTTCTCTCCTCCTCCTCCTCCTTTCAATTGAGGATCATCCAGCTGGATGTCCTCCTCCTCCTCTCCCTCCTCCTCCTCCTTCAATTGAGGATCATCCAGCCGGGATGTCCTCCTGTCCGTCCTCTTCTAATTGAGGATCATCCAGCCGGATGTCCTCCTCCTCCTCCTCCAATTGAGGATCATCCAGCCGGATGTCCTCCTCCTCCTTCTCTTCTCCTCCCTCCTCCTCCTCCAATTGAGGATCAGTCCAGCCGGATGGTCCTCCTCCTCCTCCTTCAATTGAGGATCATCCAGCCGGATCCTCCTCCTCCTCCTTCAATTGAGGATCATCCAGCCTGGATGTCCTCCTCCTCCTTCTCCTCCTCCTCCTCCTCCTCCTTCAATGAGGATCATCCAGCCGGATGTCCTCCTCTCCTCTTTAATTTAGGATCATCCAGCTGGATTTCCTTCTCCTCCTCCTCCAATTTGAGGATCATCCAGCCGGATGTCCTCCCCTCCTCCTTCCTCTCCTCCTCCTCCTCCTCCAATTGAGGATTCATCCAGGCCGGATGTCCTCCTCGTCCCTCCTCGCAACTGAGAATCATCCAATTCATCCAGCTGGATGTCCTTGCTCCTCCCACCTGCACAGTGGTAATCTCCTGATTGAAGCAAAGAGGAAGCAGAAATGGTTCAGGAAAAACGCCTTAGACGGGGAAACTATTTTGCTTTTGCAGGCCCATATTGTCATTTCTAATAAAATCCCTACCCTGGGAGTTGGAGATTTTCCTCTCCCATCACAAGAAATCCAGCCGGATGTCCCTTGTCCTCCTCCCACTGAGGATCATTTCCAGCCGAATGTCCTTCTCCTCCTCCTCCTCCATTTGAGGATCATCCAGCCAGATGTCTTCCTCCTCCTCCTCCCTTCTCTAACTAACGAGGAACATCCAGCTTGGATGTCCTCCTCTCCCTCCTCCCAATGAGGATTATCCAGCCGGATGTCCTCCTCCTCCTTCGCTCCTTCTCTAACTGAGGAACACCATCCACCGGATGTCCTCCTCCTCCTCCTCCACATCCATGGTGTTATCTCCTGATCTGAAGCAAATATTACGCAGAAATGGTTCAGGAAAACACCTTTAGATGGGAAATCATTTTGCTTTGCAAACCAGAGTGTAATTTCTAATCAAATTCTTACCCTGGGAGTCGGAGATTTCCCTCTCGGCCTGGTCTTCCTGGATGTTATCCGCTTTGTTTGCCACCACAAGAACATCCAGCCGGATGTCCTTGTCCTCCTCCTCCTCCCACTGAGGATCATCCAGCCGGATGTCCTTGAGTGCTGCAATGACCAGAGCCTCCTCCTTCTCCACCTGTGGATCATCCAGCCGGACATCCACAGTCGCTGTAACAGGCACGGCCTCTGCTTCACTCTCCTGAGGAAAGCTCTTCCAGCCTCCTTCAGGTGTTTCAGGCTTCTTTCCTAGATCCGTCTTCCTCTTCCTCCTCCACCTAAACCTCCTCTTCCTCCGCACTCTCTTTTTCTTGCCCCCTCTGGGCTCCTCCTGCTCGGGTTCCGAGTCGCTCTGCTGGGCCTTGGGCCAGCACCACAAGAGACAACTCATATTGCTGCTGCTCTGTTCGACGTCTCGATCCTCTCTGAGCTGAAAGAGGAATGCTCGTGCACGCACCTGCAGCAGCTCATTATGACATCATAATCAGCAGCCTGTACACTGTAACGTGTCATAGAGACACCCTGATGCCCTGCTGAAGCCACAGCACGTTAACAAGCCCAGGGCTTCACAGACTTGCGTCCAATCACACCTTTCAGCAGCATTTATCGACCACACGTTCATCAATCAGATCAATATTTAACATCAGCAGTAAATAAATCACACATCTAATCATCAGATCAGGAGTTATCCTGAATTATTTATGTTTAGTCCAATAAATTCACAGTTTAAAGTGCTTAAAGTGCTACAGAAACACTCCAGTTTCTCACTTTCATAAGCATTTGATTAATATCTATTAATATAAACACTTTTTAATAAAATTCTAAATAAACGTTTTATCTGATATGAAGGGACTGATTAAATGCAAAACACAAACCATGACAGTAAAAACAAGGCATGTTTTATGAACTTGATTTGATATGAGCATGTAAATAAACTCAAATAATTATAATAATATTAACTGTATTTTAAAAATAATATCAATAATAGAAATACTACTGTATTAAACATTTATAATGTCAATAATAAAACACTACTACATAATACTACTTTTAAATAATAACAACAGTAAGCGATCTGCTCTCCGTGTGTGGGCGTGGCCTGCGTGTGTGTGTGTGTGTGCGGGTCAGACAGGCGCCTGTGAAATCGTCACAGCCATAGAATCTCTGTTTCTGACCTATCAAACAAACGGTCATAACTCCACAAATAACTAACCTAAATAACTAACCAAATCTGAAAAGCTTGTGTGGGAGAGGACCCCTTGCTGATCGTTATGACATACTATGAAATACTTGGATGGTTTATGAAGGGGACGTGTCTCTACCATTTGCAGTTTAAATGCAGTTTCTAGGTGAAAGTATCAGGGTTGTAGACACATTTGTGCAGTGAAAAAGTGAATTAATCGCTTTTGACTTCAAGGTACAGTGCCACACTCTACCAGGGGCCATAGAGAATGAATGGAGTGATTTTAAAAGAGTGATAGAAAGTGTTGAAAGAGTGCAATCTGTGCGAAAGTTGACCTGAGGGTTCTTGGTGGACCCAGGTCCGAGCATGCCGAGTTTGGTGTTTGTAGCTCAAAAATTGACCGAGTTACTGGAGTTTTAAAAAAAATCCCATGCAAGTGAATGGGACTTTTTTTCGCACAAATGCAAGTGTGGCGTGCGAATGCAACAACATTTCTCTTAGCTATGAACAAGCACACTTCTCCGGAACATCCCGGACGTTTTGGTGTTTGTCCCGTGTCGATATCGCGAAAACTGTAGGAGGAGATACGCGAAGAAATTTTGGTGGAAAAATAAAAATAGAAGAACAATAGTGTGTTGCTTGCACAACACACTAATTAATCCCAACTTTGCCAAGCTTCCACTTTGGGTCCTTGAGCAAGAACCTTAATCCACAATTGCTTGGATTGTAAGATTGTATCAGTTGGAAGTCGCTCTGGATAAGGGCGTCTGCTAAATGACTAAATGTAAATTTGCAGAAATATATTGGAGCTTGTTCCCAGCCAAAGCTATTACAGGAAAAAGCATGTACAGCCTCTCCCTATTTTACGACGATCCAGTTTACGATTTTTCAACTTTATGATGGGACTTTGATAATACACATAAATAAACATTCAGCATAAATCATACTCTGAATTTTTTATTTCAATTTTTCCCCCAGGCAAGCTATATGCAGTATGATACTCTCCTGTGCTAAATGAGGAAATCAGCAGTGTGTGACGTAGGGAGCGCCGTGGCGCGAGTGATGAGCGCTGGGAAATGTAATGAGGAAAAGCCCTCATTGTGGCAATAACAATTTTGTTTTTCACGGTCAATCCATTTCAGTTTCAATACACGAGAGCCCACAGTGACTCCGTTGGATTAAATGATGCCAATTCACATAGTCTTTATGTTATTTTATTTAATATTTTATCTGTATGCGTTTATTACTGTCTTATGTTCCCTTTTTTATTATACTCTTCACAATACAGTGTTCTGTTTAATTTATTATAATATATATATTTTTATAATGTATTTTGTTTATTATATTTTATATTATATTTATCTTCTGTGTATTTAAACAATTACTACAAACTTATTAATTAGGTAAATTAGTTAAATTGGTACATCTAGGCGGTTTGTTCTCTTTTGGACTAATAGACATTTACATTTTACATTTACAGCATTTAGCAGACGCCCTTATCCAGAGCGACTTAGAATTGGTACAATCTTACAATCCAAGCAATTGTGGGTTAAGGGTCTTGCTCAAGGACCCAACAGTGGCAGCTTGGCAGAGGCGGAACCCTGGACCTTCTGGTCCATAGTCCAGTAACTTAACCACTAGGCTACCACAGTCCCACAGTCCCATCCAAGGATTCTTCCTTGTAACATTTAGGTAGTTTTTGCTTGTTGTAGTGCCCAAGGCTTGCTCAGTTAGGGTTTTGGGCCTAGATACAGTGGGGCAAAAAAGTATTTAGTCAGCCACTGATTGTGCAAGTTCTCCTACTTGGAAACAAAAGAGAGGTCTGTAATTTTCATCATAGGTACATTTCAACAATGAGAGAGAAAATGAGAAATAAAATTCCAAGAAATCACATTGAAGGATATTTAAATAATTTAATTGTAAACTATGGTGGAAAATAAATATTTGGTCAATAAAAAAGTTCAACTCAATACTTGTATTTTAACCTTTGTTGGCAATGAGGTCAAACGTTTCCTGTAAGTCTTGACCAGGTTGGCACACACTGTAGCTGGTATTTTGGCCCATTCCATGCAGATCTCCTCTAGAGCAGTGATGTTTTGGGGCAACACGGACTTTCAACTCCCTCCACAAATTTTCTATGGGGTTGAGGTCTGGAGACTGGCTAGGCCACTCCAGGACCTTGAAATGCTTTTTACAGAGCCACTCCTTCGTTGCCCGAGCGGATCATTGCCATGTTCCATTTTCAATGCTCTCACTGATGGAAGGAGGTTTTGGCTTAAAATCTCACGATACATGGCCCCGTTCATTCTTCCCTTAACATGGATCAGTCATCCTGTCCCCTTTGCATAAAAACAGCCCAAAGCATGATGTTTCCACCCCCATGCTTCACAGTAGGTATGGTGTTCTTGGCATGCAACTCAGTATTTAAACACGACGAGTTGAGTTTTTACCAAAAAGTTCTATTTTGGGTTCATCTGACCACATGATATTCTCCCAATCCTCTTTTGGATCATCCATATGCTCTCGGACAAACTTCAGACAGGCCTGGACATGTACTGGCTTAAGCAGGGGGACACGCCTGGCACTGCAGAGTCCCTCTCGGCGTAGTGTGTTACTGATGGCAGCTTTGTTACTTTGGTCCCAGCTCTCTGCAGGTCATTCATCAGGTTCCTCCATGTAGTTCTGGGATTTTTGCTCACCATTCTCATGATCATTTTGACCCCACGGGATGAGATCTTTTGTGGGGCCCCAGATCGAGGGAAATTATCAATGGTCTTGTGTGTTTTCCATTTTCTTACAATTGCTCCCACAGTTGATTTATTCACACCAACCTGTTTACCTATTGTAGATTAACTCTTCCCAGCCTGGTGCAGGTCTACAATTTTATTCCTGGTGACAGCTCTTTGGTCTTGAGTTTGGAGTCTGACTGTTTGAGGCTGTGGACAGGTGTCTTTTATACAGATAACGAGGTCAAACAGGTTCCATTAATACAGGTAACGAGTGGAGAACAGAAGAGCTTCTTAAAGAATAAGTTACAGGTCTGTGAGAGCCAAAAATCTTGCTTGTTTGTGAGTGACCAAATACTTATTTTCCACCATGATTTACAATTAAATTCTTAAAAAATCCTACAATGTGATTTCCTGGATTTTTTTTTTTTCATTTTGTCTCTGATAGTTGAAGTGTACCTATGATGAAAATTACAGACCTCTCTCGTCTTTCTAAGTAGGAGATTTTGCACAATCAGTGGCTGACTAAATACTTTTTTACCCCACTGTATTTGTAAAGCTGCCTTTAGACAATGCTCCATTGTAAAAAGTGCTATGTAAATAAATTTGACTTGACTTCATTAAATTACATGAGATATTCAACATTTTATTATAAAATAAACTTTCTGTTAATGATTTTGCCCACTTGTAGGTTAATGTAAGCATTGTAAGCATTTTTAGGTAGGCTACGCTATGATACATAAAGTTTATATTAAACTTATTGCTTTACCATAAATTTGTCGGAATGTATCCTCATTGTAAATCGGGGACTACCTGTAATTTGACCAAGTGTGTACTAAGCATTGGGTATGACTTTAATTTTAATGTATGTGTGTGTATAGGTATTGGTTAGATCTCACTAACAATGACGTGTTTTGGAATACATCTGACACCGGCTGGGCTAAATCGGCATGGAGCAGTGTATTTGCTCCATGGATACAGGGAGCCTGTGTGTTCACACACCATATGCCACGCTTCGACACCAACACAGTACTCAAGGTACATTTAATATAAGCAGAAAAGTAATTTTTTTCACGCAATGCGAGCTTTTCAGATCTCACCATATAAGAAATAGAAGTTGCTAATATTGTTGAATCTTCTGAGTAGTATATGGGTATGTCATTAGGTAAAGGCAGTTTCTGTGAAGGTACTTTCTAAAACTGATTAACAGTGAGCCAAAACATTGTGATCACTCCAGGATGAAGCCAGTAATGCTTATATCACTGTACATGTCTAAGTCTGTGATACATTAGATGGAAAGCGAAAAGTCTGTTCTTGTTCAAGTAGACTTGTAGGTGTAGGATAAATATGAAGATGTTGCGACCTGAGTGACTTTGGCATGGGCCAGTGTTTTAGGGCTTGTCTGAAACGACAAGCTGTAACAAAGGCTGACCCATCTGGTCCGAACTATTACATCTGAGGCTACTGTGGCACCAAACCACACAAGTTTTTCCTGTTGATTACAAGAGGAGCGTGTCACATCCTAATGAGTATGGGGCTGTGTACAGTGGTGCTTGAATGTTTGTGAACCCTTTAGAATTTTCTATATTTCTGCATAAATATGACCTAAAACATCACCAGATTTTCACACAAGTCATAATAGTAGATCAAGAGAACCCAGTTAAACAAATGAGACAAAAATGTTATACTTGGTCATTTATTTATTGAGGAAAATGATCCAATATTACATATTAGTGAGTGGCAAAAGTATGTTGAACCTCTAAGAATAGCAGTTAATTTGAAAGGTGAAATTAGAGTCAGGTGTTTTCAATCAATGGGATGACAATCAGGTGTGAGGTGGGCACCCCCTGTTTTTATTTAAAAGTCTGCTCTTCACAACATGGTTGTGGAAGTGTATCATGGGTACGAAAACAAAGGAGAATTTCTGAGGACCTCAGAAAAAGAGTTGTGGATGCTCATCAGGCTGGAAAAGGTTACAAAACCATCGCTCTAAAGAGTTTGGACTCAACCAAACCAAAGTCAGACAGATTGTGTACAAGTGGAGGAAATTCAAGACCATTGTTACCCTCCCCAGGAGTGATCAACCAACAAAGATCACTCCAAGAGCAAGGCGTGTAATATTTGGCGAGGTCATGAAGGACCCCAGGGTAACTTCTAAGCAATTGAAGGCCTCTCTCACATTGGCTAATGTTAATGTTCACGAGTCCACCATCAGAAGAACACTGAACAACAATGATATGCATGGCAGGGTTGCAAGGAGAAAGCCACTGCTCTCCAAAAAGAACATTGCTGCTCGTCTGCAGTTCCCTAAAGATCATGTGGACAAGCCAGAAGGCCATTGGAAGAATGTTTTGTGGATGGATGAGACCAAAATAGAACTTTTTGGTTTAAAAGAAAAGCGTTATGTTTGGAGAAAGGAAAACACTGCATTCCACCTTTTAAACTCCAGGCTGCGAACAGAATCAGGGAGAACATGCAACTCAACATAGTCAGGCTGGCTGAGGACTTGAACCCCGGTGTCTGGCCCTGTGAAGCAAGCGTTAACCACTGCGCCACCATGCCACTGATGCCATTGATAGAGGGTGTGCATGTGTGTTTTGTGTGAACTGTGTGAGCAGCTGAAAAATACGTGGTAAGATTACATGTTTCACAGGAAGCATGTGTTACACCTCAGCCTACAGTCAGGTATTTGTCATGTGATAAGAGGATTCTGAAGCAGGTGGGATTTTGACTATGAGTAAATTTGAAACCACTTCCTACCCTTGTTTTTCAGACTCTCTCCAGCTATCCCATCACCACTTTCTGCACTGCTCCAACAGCTTATCGGATGTTAGTCCAGGAGGATCCAACGAGGTATTACACCAAAGAGTCACTGAACACAACTTACTTCGAGTTCATGTTAGTCTCATTGTTATTGATTCCACAAGGAAGCTTGTCCACCTAAATGAAATAGTAACTGGATTAGTGCACAGTGTGAATGCACAGTAAAGGCTGCATGATCGACTAGATATGGCCAATATGTTTAGCAATAGCATGACTTAGAGCAGTGGATCCCAAACTTTTTCTGGATCAGACTAAATAATGGGGATATGCATATTTTTTACGTTATTCTATTCAGTATTTCTCTTCATTACTGGCTTATATGCTATCGCTTTTATATTCTCTGTTTTATTATAATTTTCATAATATTTTCTCTGAAATGTTAGTCTACCTGTTGTTTTAATTATTACATTTTTAAATATTTTGTCTCTGCTAATAGTTATTTAGTTTCTGTTTATTTAAACTATTACTATAAACCTATTAATTAAATAACTTGGTTAATTCTTACATAATTCATCTAATTCGCCCAAGGAGGTTGGGTCCCTTTTTGAGTCTTCCCAAGGTTTCTTCTTCCTTGTAACGTTTAGGGAGTATTTCCTTGCCACTGTCACCCCGGGCTTGCTCAGTTTGTAACTGGACTAATAATTCAGAAGGTAATCTAAAATTGTAAAGCTGCTTTGAGACAATGCCCCATTGCTCCAATAATTCGTGGAATTATTACAAGTGATATTCAATATGTATGTTAAATTGCTCTCAGCATATTTTCTCAAAATTGCCCCTCTGCACAAAAATGGCTATAAAACTTAAGCAGCCCTAACTTGAACTGAATTGGAATGGCCCATTCTATAATGATCTCATCTCATTGTATTCTGTATCTACTTTAACCATAACTGTGAATTTGTACTATTTACTAGTTTGTACTAGTTACTCAAAGCTACACAAAACTATTAATAAGACTGGGTTGTGTATGACAGGTTCCAGTTTCAGGCTCTGGAGCACTGCCTATCTGCAGGAGAGCCCATTAATCCTGAGGTGATGAGTAAATGGACAGAGCTCACAGGCTTGGATATCTATGAGGGATATGGACAGACGGAGACAGTAAGTAAAGCGAGATTCTAAAATGCTGCTTGTAACCATGTTTAGAAATGACTGAAAACTTTTATGATGGACAAATGTCAGTTAGGAGTCATGGTAGTCCACAAGTGCAATTTAGTGCAATGTTTTTCAGTACAAATCATATCATCAGCATAACAATTAGTGTTTGTTAAATTTCTGTTTTGTGAGTATTTGGTACTATTTGGGTGGTGGATCATTCTCAGCACTGCAGTGACACTGACGTGGTGGTGGTGTGGTAGTGTGTATGGAGCTGTTATGATCGGATCAGACACAGCAGTGCTGCTGGAGTTTGAAAATACTGTTCACACATTGTCCACTTTATTAGAGACAGTCACCTTATTGCTGCACCTGGTAGGTGTAAAGTCAGAGACAGTAGCTCATCTGTTGTTGTACAGTTTGTGTTAGTCATCCTCTAATCCTTCATCAGTGCTCACAGGACGCTGCCTACAGCATGTTGGTGGCTGGAC
This sequence comes from Ancistrus triradiatus, assembly GCA_025084515.1. Lineage (NCBI taxonomy): Eukaryota > Metazoa > Chordata > Actinopteri > Siluriformes > Loricariidae > Ancistrus > Ancistrus triradiatus. The sequence continues at coordinate 424,253 of JAJAGP010000295.1, forward strand.
ATTTTTGGCTGGTGGACTATTTGTAGTCCAGCAGTGACATTGAGGTGTTTAAATACCCCAGGAGCACTGCTGTTTCTGATCCACTCATAACAGCACAACACTCACTAACATCAGTGTCACTGCAGTGCTGTGAATGATCCATCACCCAACTAGTACCTGATCTGTAGTGGTTCTGTGGGGGTCCTGACCATTAGAGAACAGAGTAAAGAGGACTAGAAAAGTATATAGAGAAACAGATGGACTACAGTCTGTAATTGTAGAACTACAAAGTGCAGTGACCACTTAAATAAAGAAAAAGTAGGATATACAGTCTCATCATTAATTCATTCCAGAAGGCTTATAGAGAACCAAAAACAACGAGTACCAAGCAAAATTTTCATATAAGGAATAATGTAAATTGAATTAATCTGTTCCAGACCCCCAGGAAATCCACACTATTTAAGGCGTTATATGTATTAATGGAGTTGTATTGCACAGGTGCTATCTGATTTACAAAGGGGATATGTTCCAACAAATCCATCATAAGTTAAATGTATCATGAACCGATGAGTTTAATATAGTCTATACTGTACAGTTGTGGAACCTATTACACATGAACACTTACATTAATCTACTGTTGGCCAAAACTATTAACACAAAGCTTTTTGTATTATGAAGTGTTGAAAAATCTCATGTAATTTAGTGAGTAGTGGATTGAAAGTGAACAGTAAAAGCAAAACACTTACTCTATTGGTGAACTAGCTAGCTGCTAATGCTAACTTTGCAGTGTGAAATCCAGTTTTCCTTTCGGTTGGCTGTCTTTACTAACCATTTTAGCACCCATGGGGACTTATTTGCACTAAGAACACAGTACTGTAGATGTAAAAATAAAGAAAAACACTGAGCAAGGGCTATTTTGAATCCGAGTCACTGTGTACTGAATTGTGAATCATGAGTTGGGAATCAAGTTTCGGCTGTAACGAGTCGCACAGCTTGACTCATACAAGTTTAAGCAAGTACCGGGCAAACGACGAGAATCAAGATACATTTTTATAGTCATAATGCATTGAGAACCGAATTCAATGAGTTCTGATGTGGTCGAGAACTGAGGTACCACTGTACTTTGAAAAATCTAGAATGCTTAAGACTTTTGCACAGTACAGAATATATTACTGACATGACTTTACCGTGCTTCACCATGTAAAAATGAGTCAGAGAACAACAAGTGATGTGGAAATGCAGAAGCTGCTGGAGGATCCTTTAATGAAATGTTGTAGGGCTGTGTGCCAAGTGTTTGAAATCTGTTACTCTAAATCTATTTTTGTGTTTGGCTCATCATGTGTAATAACTCATTCATGTGTGAAAGCATAGTAAATTTTGTGCTATTTAGATTTCAAGCTCTAATGTGGTTTTGTTTTTTTCCTGATTAGATTTGTTTGTGGTTGTCTGTTGACATGCCTGTTAATGGATGAGAGTGAATATAGTGTTGTGTGTGTGTTTGTGTTTAGATTTTAAATACCCCCTCAGGGAAATAGGAATCTTCTTAGAAATGTGTGGTTTTATTGCCTGTCTGAGAATAGTTTTAGGTGATCTGTTGTAAATGTTAGAAAATGTTCTGTAAACAATCTTGGCAACATCTTACACCCAGTGGTTATGATGGTGGATTACTGATCAAAGTGTTGATGGTTCGAGCACTGCCATTGTTGTCATTGACCAAGGTCTTGACCTCATTTACTTGAATCGTATTTTGTGCCATTGACCCTCAACAGAAGGGTGTTTTCTAACTGCTGTAAATGTTTGAACGTTGATTGTAAGCCACCAAACCTTGCTCCTACAGTTCTAACTGTTGGTTATCCTAATCAGTGACTTGAGCATGTCTTTTTGGTTCATCAGGTTTTGATTGCTGGTACTTTTAAAGGCATGGAGATCAGACCCGGTTCTTTTGGAAAAGCATCACCTGCGTATGATGTACAGGTAAATGTAGTGTGTGCCAAAGAAGACTTATAGCATTTCTAAGACTTATAAGTAGAGATGCACCGATCGATCCGCTGGTTTTCAGTGTGATAGGCTGTGACCGGTGATCAGCCAATCTGTCTCATATAGCCGATTCTGTTCCGGTCACATTTACATCATTTACAGACTTACAATTGGTACAATCTTACAATCAAAAGCAATTGTGGGTTAAGGGCCTTGTTCAAGGACCCAACAGAGGCAGTTTGGCAGAGGTGGGATTTGAACCCTGGACCTTCTGGGCCAGAGTCCAGTACCTTAACCACTAGGCTACCACAGTCCCCACACATTTAGCCTACACAGCCACACACATGAACAGCACAGTGCTTTGACTAACATTAATTCATAATTCAGTTCATGTGTATAAGGAATCTTAAACTTAAACAGTTAATGCTCTGTTTGTTTCCCGGTCCCAATGTCTAACAGTCTGTTTATTGTTTTATGTGTATATGTCTTTTTATTAGTTCACAATCTCACAGTGCGTGTTTTTAATTGTGTTGTACCATTTATACCCAAGATTTAGCGTAAGAGTGTGTTTCTACCGCATTCAGTACGACTTACCGCCTTGGTTGTGTATGCTGCTACAACAAGGGGAGTGAGTTGCAATTGCCTGTATGTGTATCCTTGCACTAACTGGTAAAAGTCTCAAGGCTGTAATAAAGTACAATTTGAGCAAGTTTGCAGTGATTGGTATTTGTGTGGCCAACGCCACAAAGCTTAAGATAGTGAGGGAATAGAGCCAGGTACAAGCCAACAGCCCTTGCTGTCTTTCTTTAGCAATTGTTTCTATATGCCGTCATTTATAAGTCTTAGACAGAAAGAAGATCGGCCAAAATTGGAATCGGCCGGTCATATTTTAAAAACTCAGGAATTGGCCAGGAAAATTGCAATTGGTGCAGCTGTACTGATAAGTAGAGACTAATAGTGTAGTATAAATCTGATTTCAAATTGATGGACCTTACCTATACAGTAACTTGTTGTACTTGATTTATAATTATCTTTCGCTGATTTTTTTCTTTGGTTGCAGGTGGTGGATGAGGAAGGAAATGTTGTAGCTCAGGGAACAGAAGGAAACCTGGCTATTAGAGTGAAACCTTGCAGACCTTTCTCACTCTTTACTGAGTACTTGGTATCTATGATCATTTCTGTCATAACTGGAATTGAAAATGGTACATGTAGTGATTTCCATTAGAACCTGTTATGGCAATGTTTCCTGTTTAAACCACCTTTTGCCTGTACAGCTGTTCCAGGAGTTTAGACTTGTAACAGGTATTATGTACTGGGAAAGAGGGGAACTATGGCTTATTGTTGTTCTTAGTGTTGTGCTGTGATTTCTGATATTTCCAGTATTTTCTGCAGGAAGAACCACAGAAAACAAAGGAGTGTTTCCGTGGAGATTTCTACCTCACAGGTGATAGAGGTGTAATGGACCAGGATGGATACCTGTGGTTTGTTGGCAGAGCTGATGATGTCATACTTTCAGCAGGGTAAGTGTTTTGAAGATGCCCGGTTTCACCTTTTTTCTGTATGACATTAACATGAATTTCAATTTTATGGGAGCCTGGCTAAAAAGGTACGTGAACCCACCTATTTTAGGTCTAGGAACCCAACACGGACTCACAAACCAGACCAGACACTGGCTGGGAATTAAACATGAAGTTTAAAGAACAGAACTACAGTGGTACCTCAGTTCTTGTCATTAATTTGTTCCAGAAGTCTTAATGAGTACTGAAAATGATGAGTTCGGACTACTATTTTTCCAATAAGGATGTAATAATAATAATAATAATAATGTAAAATTAATATGTTCCAGGCCATCTGTTAAATGTATCATGAACCAAGGAGTTTAATACAGTCTATACTCTGTTGTAGCAGAGCCATTAACACTTACATTAACCTACAGGTGGTCAAAATCATTAATACAAAGTTTATTTTATAATAAAGTGTTGAACAGGCTCATGTAATTTAGTGAGTAATGGATTGAAAGGTGAAAGGTAAAAGCAAAAACACATTCTCTCTCATAATTCTTCTTATAGTTCATTGGCGGTTCTTCTTCTTCCACACATTGGCCAGAAGTATTTGGACACGCCCCCCACGTGGCTAAAAGTATATGGACACCCCCCCGAAATGGCTATAAGTATTGGGACACATCCCCACACGTGGCCAAAAGTATTGGGACATGCCCCATTCTTTCTGTTTGCTACATTTCAAGCACTGTTGTATTTCCTTGAGGAAATGCAGATCTAATTTTTCTAATGCTAACTGCTCAGCCTGAAAGTCTGTTTTGCTTTCAGTTGGTTTGTCAATACTAACCATTTTAGGACCCATGGGGACTTATTTGCCTTAATATTACAGTGCTGTAGATGTAAAAATAAAGAAAAACACTGGGCAAGGGCCATTGTGAATCTGAATCACTTTGTACTGAATCGTGGATCGAGTTACAGCTGAAACGAGTGGCGTGGCTCAACTCGTACAAGCTGAAGCAAGTGCGCCGAGTACCGAGGAAACAAAGAGAACCGAGAGACATTTTTCAAGTCAAAATGCAAAATGAGTTCTGAGGTGGTCGAGAACCGAGGTACCACTGTAAATGTAACAGATCTTGAGTTGTCCTAATGACATGTCTGCTCTGTATAGCATAGTTAAACACTTTGGATGACACCAGACAGTGAAACACTGTAGCTTTATGCTGCACATGTTTTTGATTGTCTGTTATAGCTATCGCATCGGCCCATTTGAAGTGGAGAATGCTCTAATAGAGCATGTGGCTGTTGCTGAGTCAGCAGTGGTTAGCAGTCCTGATCCAATCAGAGGAGAGGTAATGTAATAAACATTTACATTTAAACATTTACAGCATTTAGCAGACGCCCTTATCCAAAGCGACTTACAATTGGTACAGTCTTACAATCCAAGCAATTGTGGATTAAGGGTCTTGCTCAAGGACCCAACAGTGGCAGCTTAGCAGAGGTGGGATTTGAACCCTGGACCTTCTGGTCAGAATCCAGTACCTTTTAGGAATTAGGAAATAACCTCACATTCTCAAAAATGTATCTTCATAAGTGACATTTTCTTTTCGTTCTGTACTGATCAAGGCAAGTTTCTTCTGAAGCCAGAGTGGTAATGCCCTGGTGTAAAAGAGCACTGTTTCAGACCAGTACATTGTTTTACCACATCAGATTGCCAGTGGTTTGTCAGTGATGATGTAAGCGTGGGCGATATGGTAAATGTGTCACGATATTTATCACGATTCATGTGATTCCAGATAAAAATGCATCAGTAGCAAAAGATTTCTAAAAACTACTATTCAAATATTATCCCATACTTACTAAAGTGATTTTTTGGATTGGTGGGGTAGTGGTTGGCACTGGTTCAATTCCCTGTCTGTGCGGAGTTTGCATGTTCCCCCTGTGTCTGCTTTGTTTTTTCTGGGTACTCTGATTTCTTCCCACATTGAAAAGACGTGTTAGGCACTTGGTGTCCCTAAAGTGTCCCAGTGTGTTTCTGTGCTTCCTCTGATGTCCCCTGTTCAGGTTTGGTTCCCCTCCTTGTGACCCTAAATTACATTAAGTGGATATGAAAATGAATGAGAATTTTGTCTTCTTTGTTCTTCCACATAGGTTGTGAAGGCTTTTGTCGTACTTACTCCAGATTATAAAAACAGCGACCAGAATGAATTGATCAGACAACTGCAGACACATGTGAAGGACGTCACAGCTCCATATAAATACCCTCGCAAGGTAAATGGCCTTGGAAGATGCACTCATTTTAACAGTATGCACCTGATTACAGTTTTAAAGATGTAGTCTTATTGTCAGTCTAGTCAAGCAATTAATATTGATTAATAATATTGTAGCAAAGTTTATATATTGAATAAATTATAAAATAATTGAGCTTACAATTACTGTAAATATTTCTAGCTTCATGTTTCATGGAATTTGGGTATTTCAGATAGTTTGTGGTAGAGCATGCTGTAAAAATCTTGGAGCACTTCAGTGTACTCGACAGTTATTGCAGTATATCAGGAAATTCTGTTAGAAGAAAACATCTACTAAATATGTTGTGTTTATATGTTACGTGAGAGAAGCAGACATTTTTATTTCCCATCACTTAGTTTAGCTACAGTGTGCTTGAATAGGTCTGATTTATTAGTATGGCTTTTGCTTACTAGAGTACTGTGACTTATTTTTAAGTGCCAGCACTTCTCAGAATCATTTTACCTGCCAGACCAGATTCTTGAAGAGAGGTGCCTCACTGCAGGGCTCCGGAGGGAATTTACGCAACAGAGCAGCCTGTAGATTGAAATGCCCTTATAAGCAGACAAAGACTCGGCAAGTCCTAAAATCCAGGATATAAAGTGTCACCAGAGATTTATGAGTAATAGTATTGTAATATTTAATACAATTTAGTGGATTTAGGAGGAGCTGCCTTTATAAAGAAATTTCATACACACTATCCATTTACAATGTGTATATAAATATTGGCAGATAAAGGAATTTTTGAAAGTGAACTATACAGCCTATAGCCTCTGTAAAACAGGACTAGTGATGCCAATGATAATGGGCTTGGGATGTTAGACTATTCAAATCAGAATGGGATTGGGAAGGTATGGAAAATGCAAATCAAAACAAATATGCAGTGTTCCTTACATTTCCTTTGCCTTTATTTCATTGCAGACTGTATGAACCCAAGATATTTCATGTTTTTTTCTGGTCAACTTCATTTCTTTTGTTAATAAACATCCATTCCTGCATTTCAGGCCTGCAACGCATTCCAAAAAAAGTTGAGACGTGGCAATTTAGGGCTAGTAATGAGGTAAAAAAATATATATAATGATGTCATTTCAAACAGGTAATGTCAACAGGTGATTATAACCTTGATTTGGTACAAAAGCAGTGTCCTGGAAAGACTGAGGAGTAAAGATGGGCAGAGGATCTCCAGTCGATCAACAAATGTGTAAGAAAATTATTGAAATGTTTAAAAACAGTGTTCCGCAAAAAAAGACTGGGAGGGATTGACATATGTTTTCCTCTACAGTACATAATATCATTAAACAATTCAAGAAATTGGGAGGAATTTCAGTGCGTAAGAGGTGTGACCTCTGATCCCTCAGACTCTGCCATGGTATGGGGTTGTGTCAGTGCCCTTGGCAAAGGTGATTTACACTTCTGTGATGGCAGCATTAATGCAGAAAAGTACAGTAAGTTTTTAGAGCAACATAAGCTGCCTTGAAGGCGACAAATTTTCCAAGGACGTCTGTGCATTTTTCAACAAAGACAATGCAAAACAAGCCAAATCAGAAAAGGTTAGGACTGATATATGGAAATCCCTTCCAGTCTTTCTTTGCGGTACATTGTTTTTAAAATCGTTTTCTTATACATTTGTTGATAAACTGGAGATCCTCTGCCCTTCTTTACTCCTCAAAGACTGTTTTTGTACCAAATCATGATTATATTCACCTGTTTGAAATGACATCATTATTTAGTTTTATTTAATGAATTACTAGCCCTAAATTGTCCCCATCCCAACATTTTTTTAGAATGTGTTACAGGCCTGTGTTACAGCGGGTAAGGTACTGGACTATGGCCCAGAAGGTCCAGGGTTCAAATCCCACCTCTGCCAAGCTGCCACTGTTGGGTCCTTGAGCAAGACCCTTAACCCACAATTGCTAGGATTGTAAGACTGTATCAATTGTAAGTCGCTCTGGATAAGGGTGTCTGCTAAATGCTGTAATTGCAAATGTAATGTAAATGAATGGATGATGATTAAGAAATGAAATGCAGTTGACCAGATAAAAACTGAAATGCCTTGGGTTCATGCTGTCTGCAATGAAATAAAAGTCATGCATTTTCTATACCGTCCCAACTTTTTCCGATTTAGGGTTGTGTTTTATATTATGTATAAGTGGACGGTATAAACTTCAACGGAAAATGCTTAAGTTTTGATAATTCAGTAACATTTTTATTATTTTGATCTTATTTGTAGGATAAGACATGATGTAATCCATGAATGATCACAGCGTATAAGGCAGTTTCTGACTTCATTCATTCATTACCAATGCTGCACCCTATGGATAATAGTGCTCTACTAGTTAATAGGGGACCATATTATTGTGCTCCTCTCAGACTTCTGTAGATCAAACCCTTGAGCATGAAAACTTGTCTAAAGTTAGTATTTAACAAATTAATGTATTATTTCTGCATTAGGTAATGGAAATTTATGCTTCCTAATAGATTGAGTTTGTGGACCAGCTGCCCAAAACAGTGAGTGGTAAAATCCGGAGAGTGGAGCTGAGGAAGAAGGAATGGGGACAGGTGTAATCACGGTGCTGACCAGTGGAACACTCCAGCATGTCTTACACACCAATTCTTCCGTTCTAATGTTTGGGTTTTTCCTTATCCAACAAGCCTCACTAAGATCATGAAGGGCCAAAGAATGAACTTTTTCAGTTCTTTTGGAGCAGGTAACCAAGAACAAACATTTATAGTGGAGTCACAGGTTTTTCTCAAATCTTCGTACATTGTTTTCCCCATTTTGATGTAATGACAGCATGCACTCGAGCTGGCATGATTTCAGACTATTCCAAAGAGCATCATGTGGTCCTGAATGCTTGCCAATCTCTGTCTTTAAGTGCCCCCCAGGGGTAGCACGTTGAAAACAGTGGTTAGCGGGCTCGCCTCATCTCTGCTACGATCACGACCCAGGTTTTAGGGCAGATGAATGTGGAAGAAAGTCTGTGACAGTCAGCACTCCTTGATTTTTCTATGGTTTTGGGTTATGTTTGTAATGAGAAACTCTATTGGAAAAACGTCCCCACTGTACATCATCACCATCATGTTACAGGCCGGTAAAGTGAATTTTTTAGCTTCTATTGTACAGTATAAGGCTATAATGTAGCTTTTTCAGGGTACAGCCTCAATTCTCAGACATTATCCTTCTAGTAGCCACATTACTCTTAAAATTATTTTTTAAGCGAGCAAAATATTATTTCTCTAAATAGTCACATTTGTATGTACACTCAGCAATCACTTTATTTTAACCACCTCCTAGTGGTCCATTTTTATCAGATCGACTTACCATATAGGAGCACTTTGTAGTTCTACAATCACAGACTGTAGTCCATCTGTTTCTCTACATACTTTGTTAATCCTCTTTACTCTGTGTTCTCTAATGGTCAGGACCCCCACAGGACCCCCACAGGACCAGCATAGATCAGGTTCTATTTCGGTGGTTGATCATTCTCCATGCTGCACTGACACTTACATGGTGATGGTGTGTCATGCTGGTACGAGCGGATCAGACACAGCAGTGCTGCTGGAGTTTTAAACACCTCTGTGTCAATTCTGCACTGAAAATAGTTCAACAGCCAAAAATGTCCAGCCACCAGCATCCTGTAGGCAGCATCCTGTGAGCACTGATGAAAGATTAGAGAATGACTAACACAAACTGTGCCACATCAGATGACCTACTGTCTCTGACTTTACATCTGCAAGGTGCAGCAATAAGATAGATGTGTCTAATAGAGTGTACAGTGAGTGAACACAGTGTTTTAAAACTCCAGCAGCACTGTTGTGCCTGATCCACATGTATCAGCAAAACAAAGTATGTAGAGAGACCGATGGGCTTCATTCTGAAGCTGTAGAGCTACAAAGTGCGTCTGTATGGAAAGTGGTACTGATATTAGGAACAGTGAATGTAGAAACCTAATGAAGTGATCAGTAAGTGTAAATGTAATGAGTACATTTATGTAGAGTAAATGCCAGTGAGTATATTTTAATCAAGGCTGGTCTTTATTTTATTAAATCAGAAAGGTGGAGTTATATATTAACTGGGATTTATTGTCTATTAAATCGTGCATGTCTTCTTGTTGTTCCAAAGACCCAGTGTTAACCACAGTACAAAAAGGCTTTAGTTTAACCCATGAGAAAATAATTAACAGATTCAAGACTATTCAGCAAACCAAAGTTTATTTTGGTAAATTGATCCCAGACTGTGGTTAACCCTCAGTCTGGGATCAAGTTACCAAAATAAACCACAATATCTAGTATGTAACGGACCTGCTATTGTTCTTATCCTGTATAATGAGACTTCAATTCCTGCCACTGTAGGACTCGGAACAAGGCCCCAAGCCTCAGTTACTTTAACTATCCTGTTAAAGTTCTATATTGCATTGGATACAAGCAGCTGGAAAGTGAATAAATGCAAAATGTAAATTTGTATATCCAGCTATCCTACGCTACATGACCAAAGGTATGTAGACGCTACTAATGAGTGATATGTTATTTCACCCACACTCACTGCTAACAGGTTCACAGTGTAAAGCATACAGGCATGACATCTCCAGTAACAAACTGTGGCAGTAGAATGGGTTGTATTTCACCTCAGTGACTATTACTATAACACTTTTAATAGATTTCTGTATAACCATTAATGTTCTGTCCTGCCTTCTTAAAACTAAGTCCATAAAGAAATGGTTTGCCAACTCTGATGGAGGACTTCACCAGATGCCTGTAAGACATGTGCGTCATCAGTAAAACAGAATCTATTACAGGCACTACATTTCCCATAATTCCGCAGCATCTTTACAACACTAACGCTTTTAGTCAGCCAGTTTCTTTTGTTGTTTGTTTGTTTTTTCGCATGGAGTAATGGACAACAGCAAATATTTTAAAGAACGTCAATCACGCGGCAGGCAAGGAAAATATAACTCGTGTTTTGGCCATTTATGACCGTGTAACTTACCAAACGTACATATTAGAGCACTAAGGAAAAGGCATTCATTAAATTAGCTGTGGCATCAGTTATATAAACAACATTAATTGTGTTAATTTGTTCTTTATTTCTCATCCATGGCAGAGTAACGCCCACTTTAGTGTTAAATCATGTAATTTATTTTATCAACGGGCTTATTTTATGCACGTGTGCCTCTACGTCTGGAGCAAAGGGGTCCCTAAATTCCCCTCTAAATTCTGTGTATGACAAGTAGTCTAAAAACAAGATGAATTGCAACGCCCACAGTGAGCCAGGGCTTACTGTGCAGTATCAATATAATTTTTGTGTGTCCACAAACTTTTGGTGATTATACTTTGCGTTCTGACGGATGAAAACAAGGACAACCCGAGCCCAGAATATTTAAGGCATTAACTGTAATTTGCCTGCAGAGGGAGACAGTCACTGGTCTTTAGGGCCACTCCAATCAAAAGTTTATTGCTTTCACAGGTATTACAACAATCTGTACAATGTCTTCAAAGATGATTGATTGTTTTTTTTTTTTCTTATAATTCTGCACACAGATCATGATTTTGCAGTCCTAACACTATGTTTTGTATGGGCAGTTTTCCATGTACAATGAACTGAGTACAGGTAAGGACTGCTCATGGGATTTTCACCTGCGAAGGCTTGTTTGATCTATTCCTGAAATCTTGTCCCTTGTGGTACAGTGACACAAAGAGTTCAGGGATTAGAGACAGCAGCAGCCTGCAGTTCTGCACTGCCTTTGATCTGTTATTGGTAGTTGTTATGTAAAGCTTGCATAACAGGATTGATTCATGGTACCAGTGTTATGTCATCTTGGAGCATGAGGCTAATGGGACCTGTGACGATGTGCCCTTGAACCCAGAAATCCCTGGAACTCAATGATGCTCAGTAAGTACCATTTCTGAAAATAAAAAAAACAAACATTTTTCCTACCAACTGTTAGTCAGAAAGTATTTTTAACATATAGGAAATATTATGTAATAGTATGAGTGTTGCCACTCTGTTGCACAGGTAGAAATGAACAGTAAAAAATGTAGGGAAAGCACATTTGTCCAAAATTTGATGGCAAGAATAAAACAGACCAAATTATAATTAAGGCTTCCAAAATCCTATTACAGCTCAGCCAAGCAATGCCAGCAGCTGTGGTTTAAGTGTGCTTAAAAGATTTAGACCCATGTGCAAGACTGCTGCAGTGTTTTACTTGTCCAGTGTGGCCAGTTCTCTAAAAGCTTCATGAAGTTATGGTTCTCTGATAGAGCTGAATAATCAGTGTGATGCTCACTGTACCATCGAACAACTGTCTTAGTGCTGCAAATGCATTTCGGTGACTAAGCCCTTATCAGGTTAGATCTGTCATTGGCTCTAGTTCAGTACCTGGATACCTGCACTCAGGTGGCACAGTGGTTTAAGATACTAGTCCGTGGAGACCTGGGTTGGGTGTTACATGCAGGTGCCATTGTCTATGTCTGCGGGAGGAGAGATCACTTGAGCAATTATCTCCTGGTGCTGCACCAGCGACCTCTGGGTTGGATCCCGTACAGGACATGACCTGTGTCATGTATTATCTGGGTGTGTATGTGTGTGTAGCCTAGGGTCGCACTAAATAACAACTTTTGACTGTAGAAGCCATTTTGTTCTGAATGTTTTTTTGTTTTGTTTTGTTTTGTTTTTTGTAAATTTGTGTACACATACCTGCATTTTCTGCTTGTATCTTAATAAAAAGACGCCATAATTATGGTCATTATTGCATTGGTAAAACAAACAAATCTAATGGTGGCCTAAGACTTTTCTGTATGTGCTAATCTACGTGGTATAATGGAAACAAATGACTTATCTGTGAAATCAGACATACAGTAGCTATAACACAGTGTAAAAGTACAATGTCAAGTCAAATGTATTTTTATAGGGCCTTTTTTATTATTATTATTATTTTTTTTTTAATATACAACGAAACAATCTCTCAAAGCAGCTTTACAACTATATAGACCAAGAGCAGCAATTTAGCAATCCTAGGGTGAGTGGCAAGAAGAGCTCCCTAAAGGAAGAACCCTTGTTAGGACCAAGACTCAACCTACTTGGACAGCCTAGATTCTATATGTAAGAAATAAACTAACTTGCATAAATAATACATTTATAGTAATAATTTATATACACAGAAACTTAATACATAAAACAAACATATATATATATATATATATATATATATATATATATATGTATATGTATACACACATACACACATACACACACATATACAGTGGGGCAAAAAGTATTTAGTCAGCCACTGATTGTGCAAGTTCTTCTACTTAGAAAGATGAAAGAGGTCTATAATTTTCATCATAGGTACACTTCAACTATGAGAGACAAAATGAGGGAAAAAAAAGTCCAGAAAATGACATTGTAGGATTTTTAAAGAATTTAATTGTTAATCATGGTGGAAAATAAGTATTTGGTCACCCACAAAAATTTGGATTTCTGGCTCTCACAGACCTGTAACTTTAAGAAGCTCTTCTGTCCTCCACTCGTTACCTGTATTAATGGCACCTGTTTGACCTCATTATCTGTATAATAGACACCTGTCCACAGCCTCAAACAGTCAGACTCCAAACTCAACCATGGCCAAGACCAAAGAGCTGTTGAAGGACACCAGGAAGAAAATTGTAGACCTGCACCAGGCTGGGAGGAGTGAATGTACAATAGGCAAGCAGGTTGGTGTGAATAAATCAACTGTGGGAGCAATTGTAAGACATACAAGACCATTGATAATCTCCCTCGATCTGCACTATATATATAAAAAAGGAAAAGCCTGTGTTCATAACAGAACAGTATCAGAAATACTCCAGCATATCTACAAATTACGCTTTTGCATTGTGTTATTTTTCCCCATGTTCCTGTGTGCTGATTAAACTAACAATAATGGTTTTAGAATAAAATAGGCATGCCTTACCAAAACCTTACTAAAACTCACTTATAGTTTTACTGCCATTTGGAACAACTGAACACTATGCTAGAAGTAATTCTCATGACTTCTTAAGGTTTTGTGGTACATACTTGATCTGATGCACACAACGAAGCTGGCAGCACAAAATACTTAAGTTTTTAATGTACAAATAGAGCTTACAAACAAGTTACAAATACACTGTATAGACAAATGTTTGTGGAGACTCCTTCTAAATATTGAGCACTGATATCAGCAACTCTCACTTGTAACACTCATAATATAAAGCAGACCTTTCTGCATTCTCCGTAGACAAGCAGTGGCAGTAGAATGCGTTGTACTGATACCCCAGTGACTCATAATATGATACATTTTTATGTTCCAACGAGTCAGTTCATCATCTGTCTGCCATGCTATCCTTAAACAAAGTCCAAAAAGATTTTTTTCCAACTTTGATTGAGAACTTGACTGCCTTTCACAGAACCTTGACCTCAACTTCAGTTTATTGTTTAATATCAGAAGTTGATCTCAGTCATTTTCCAAAAACTAGTGAAAAGCACCGTTAGAAGAGTGTATGTGTGTGTTGGGCAAACTCCATACTAATACCCGTGTTTTGGATGTAAATTTTGGGTGTCCACAAACTTTTTTCTATATACAGCAATGTATAATTGACTAAGAATTAAATGCTGGAAAATGCGTTTGGGTTAGAGGTTTATTTTCTGCTCCAAGTGTCCTTGGTCGTCTGTTATGAATGAGATTATAGTAAACTGGTTTCTGTTCGTTTGTGAGTAGCCTACAGGGAAAACTTATTCACTGTAAGACTGATGAGACTGGAGTGTTTATTTAAATACAAACAGTACTGCCCAGGTAAGGCTGGATGTTTAAATACTCTTTATCTCTAGTACTTACTGTGATATGTACATGTTTGCCTTGTGTGTGCTCTAAAATCTAGTTAATCAGTCCAGTTAATAAAACAATAAAAAAGGATGCAAACAGAGCCGGCGGCAGCAGCCACTGACTAATTGGACCCCCTGAGTACCAGTTACAACCAAAGACGTTCTTGGTATAAATTTGAACTGACTGGGTAACGCTTTTGCACAAAAGATCATCTTAAATGCACCTGTTTTTATCTGATTTATTATTAGATTTATTATTCTAAGGAACGACGTCCCTGGTTGGATGGTCTTCCCAAAATAAAGCACCAAACTGAAACTAATCAGAGAAGCTTCTGTGTAGTCAGGCTGTGGATTTTCCTGCGTCGACTGAAATGTGGGGACAAGTGAGAGCAGTGTGTAGCCTCAACGTGAGGAGTGTGAGGAGTGCCAATTTGCGCCCACAGCGCTCATCAGTTCTTAGGAGCCCGGCTTAAACGCGACAGTCTTTAATGTAACCGATCGCTGTCTTTCGTTTCCCGCTTTCGTTTCTTTTTTCTGTTTTCTTTCTTTTAGTTTGTTTCCTTCTAAGATCCCCATGGCGTGGCCCTGCATTAGCAGGGTGTGCTGTCTGGCGCGCTTCTGGAACCAGTTTGACAAATCGGACCTGTCCGTTCCGCTGACCATCCAGAACTACTCGGACATCGGAGAGCAGGATATCCGCTCTGTAACGGCTCATGTTCCCCCTGACAGAGCACTCAGGACGGATCCGGCCACACCGGAGCTCCGCCACTCTCCTGCTGCGCACAACGGCGGAGGTGCAGGCCGGCGAGCGAATCGCAGGTGCACCGATCAGAGTTACAAACCCCACCAGGACGCGCCGTTCCCCGGCCTGACCCAGTACAAGCAGGACTACAAACCGTGGCCCATCCCGAAAAAGGACAACTATCCCTGGATTAGTAACGGCGGCGGAAAAAGCAGCCCGGTGAACGGTTCCTCCAGCTCACAGCATCTGAGGACGGGAAGAGAAGAGCGTGTGAGCAGACAAGCAGCGCCTGAAACGTCCAAAACGAGTTCATACAGGTATAAGATGGAGATTTGCATTACTGTTATACACTCACAGTCCATTTAATCAGTTCCACTATAGAAGCACTTTGTAGTTCTACAGTTACTGACTGTAGTCCATCTGTTTCTCTACATACTTTGTTCGTCCCATTAAAGCTGTTCTGTAATGGTCAGGACCCCCACAGATCAGGTACTATTTGGGTGATGGATCATTCTCAGCACTGCAGTGACACTGATGTGGTGGTGGTTTGTTAGTGTGTTGTGCTGGTATGAGTGGATCAGACACAGCAGTACTGCTGTAGGTTTTAAACACTGTGTTCACTCATTGGGCACATCTACCTTATTGCTGCACCTTGTAGATGTATAGTCAGAGACAGTAGCTCCTCTGTTGCTGCACAGTTTGTGTTAGTCATCCTCTAATCCTTCATCAGAGCTCACAGGATGCTGCCTACAGAACATTTGGTAGGTGGACTATTTTAAGTCCAGCATTGATTCCAAGGTGTTTAAAAACTCCAGCAGCACTGCTGTGTCTGATCCACTCATACCAGCACAATGCACACTAACACACCACCACCAAATCAGTGTCCCTGCAGTCCTGAGAATGATCCACCACTCAAATAGTACCTGATCTGTGCTGGTCCTGTGGGGGTCCTGACCAGTAGAGAACAGAGTAAAGGGGACGAACAAAGTATGTAGAGAAACAGATGGACCTTTAATACACAGTGGCAACTTATTGCTCTTTACACAGATATGGACACCATATAGAACATGAGAGATAAACAGAATACTAACAGTTAATGGGTGTAACTGAAGTGTGCAGTAGTAAAGCAAAATCTGTTGCACTGCAGTGATTTTGATAAGGTTGGATGAGTGATGCTTTTTACATGGTTCAATCAGTCTAGGCTACTAGAACCTATTGGCTAATACACAGCATCACCTTTCATTTGTCAATAGTAAGTGACTCAGGGAAGCAGATCCAGTATTACACACAGACACACACTACTCATCTCACTACTACACACACATAAAAATGTATAAATCTCACCGGTGTAATATCAACAGAGCTTCACTAACCTTACTGGACATAACAGTATCGTAAAAATGGGTCATTACATTGTTATTACTCGTACTGTTATGGCTCATTAAGCCAAACTGCTTCCACTGCGGTCATAGATTCAGCTGTTAAAACTCCAGATATAAATCAGTATCTGACAGAACGGCATGACTAGGAAGAGTGCATATCAGAAGTTTTCAAAGCATAGTTCATTATCATAAATTGCTTTTATTGGTGTTCAGATATTTAAGTATTTTTTTATGAATTACATTTTTATTTGAAATTTGTCAAAGAAAATGTTTCTAAGTCATGGTCAAATGCAACTGAAAATATACTCATTGACAAAAAAAAACTGGGTCTTGCCAAAAGACGGCATAAAAGTACTTCCCCTGCTACCCTATAAAATGGATCTCAGAGGCTTGTTTTGGGTAGTGTACCTCTTGGTGAGAGATTGTTGACTGCTAGACATGTCTCTCCGATGCTCTCAAAGACATTCTGCCAAGTTTCATCCAGACACAGGTGGAACCTTCAGTACAGGTGGTCCCCAGTTTACGAAGCTATTACTAATAAATATAAAACGCGGAACCGAAGTTGTGACGCGAAGGTACGAGGCACCATCCGGGAAGTGTCTCTGTTGTGAAGCGCTGAAACGTTCAAATAAGAAAGAAACTCCCATGGACTATAAGGGATTCTTCACTTTTTTAATTTTTATAAATTGTTTAATGTCAAGAATTAAGATGAATATCAACTTACATCAAGCTGTAGAAACGGATCTGCGTTGTAACCTGGGGACTGCCTGTACACACTCCTGAGATTTGTTGTAATGGCGTCCGTTATGGCTCCTGCCACTGCCAGCCAGCCATCATCATCTTCATTTGCGGTGGTGTTGTGAACGAGAAACCTGGACTGCTACGGATTGGAACTGTATCGTCTTTAGTGACAAATCCAGGTTCTATTTAGGATCCGATGACAGTTGGGTTTGAGTATGGAGACCTCGTTGTGATCGCTTCAATCCTGCCTTTCCTTTGGAGCAACACACTGCCCAAACTGTTGGTGTGATTACCTAGGGAGCCATTGCATATAACAGTCAGTCATGCCTAGTGGTGATAAAAGGGATACTAACAGTTCAGTGATATGTGCAGGACAAACCTGCGGCCACGTGTTACCTCTCATGGCATGGCTTCCAACTGGCAGTACTACCTACAATAGGACAGATACTTATAAACGCCATTTACAGGTTGTTACAAATAAGTTACGTCATACACACTTACACAAAAAAGTCTCTAAACACATCAACCGAGATAGAATAGTCTTTAGTCTAAATGGGAGCTTATAAGAAAGCGAGCACATGGTAGTGAGCTTTCGAATGAATGATGAACTTCTGCTCTTTAACTCCCACCTCTGCTCATGGATCCTCAGCTTTGATTGGCCATTGAGGTAACCAGCTGTTTAAGTCAAATTACTATTTCCTATTAATTTATTATAATTTTAAGACCTTGGCAGTTAAAGCAAAGAAAAAACATCTTGGTAGCAAAGTTTCAACTGATAAGTTTTACTCGGGCCCATGTAACTGATACCAACCAATTACTGGTCTCCATCGAAAGTGTAATTGTTTAACACTTGAAATATTGTTCAAATACAGTGTTCTTCTACTTAAAGTGGGAGAGGTCTGTAATTTTCATCATAGGTACACTTCAACTATGAGAGACAAAATGGGGAAAAAAATCCATGAAATCACATTGTAGGATTTTAAAATAATTTCATTGTAAATTATGAAGGAAAATAAGTATTTGGTCAATAGCAAAAGTTCAACTCAATACTTTGTAACATAACCTTTGTTGGCAATGACAGAGGTTCGTTTCCTGTAAGTCTTCACCAGGTTTGCACACACTGTAGCTGGTATTTTGGCCCATTCCTCCATGCAGATCTCCTCTAGAGCAGTGATGTTTTGGGGCAACATGGACTTTCAACTCCCTCCACAAATTATGGCGTTGAGGTCTGGAGACTGGCTAGGCCACTCCAGGACCCTTTGAAATGCTTTTTCCAGAGCCACTTCTTCGTTGCCCGAGCGGTGTGTTTGGGATCATTGTCATGCTGGAAGACCCAGCCACGTTCCATCTTCAATGCTCTCACTGATGGAAGGAGGTTTTGGCTTAAAATCTCACGATACATGTCCCCGTTCATTCTTCCCTTAACACGGATCAGTCGTCCTGTCCCCTCTGCAGAAAAACAGCTCCAAAGCATGATGTTTCCACCCCCATGCTTCCCAGTAGGTATGGTGTTTTGGGATGCAGTTCAGCGTTTTTTTTTCTTCCAAACACGAGGAGTTGAGTTTTTACCAAAAAGTTCTGATATTATACTACATGATATTCTCCCAATCCTTTTCTGGATCATCCATATGCTCTCTGGCAAACTTCAGATGGGCCTGGACATGTACTGGCTTAGGCAGGGGGACACGCCTGGCACTGCAGGATCTGAGTCCCTCTTGGCGTAGTGTGTTACTGATAGTAGCCTTTGTTACTTTGGTCCCAGCTCTCTGCAGGTCATTCATCAGGTCCCTCCGTGTAGTTCTGAGATTTTTGCTCACCGTTCTCATAATCATTCTGACCCCACGGGATAAGATCTTGCGTGGGGCCCCAGACTGAGGGAGATTATCAATGGTCTTGTATGTCTTACAATTGCTCCCACAGTTGATTTATCAACACCAATTTGCTTGCCTATTGTAGGTTCACTCTTCCCAGCCTGGTGCAGGTCTACAATTGTCTTCCTTGTGTCCTTCGACAGCTCTTTGGTCTTGGCCATGGTTGAGTTTGGAGTCTGACTGTTTGAGGCTGTGGACAGGTGTCTTTTATACAGATAATGAGGTCAAACAGGTGCCATTAATACAGGTAACGAGTGGAGGACAGAAGAGATTCTGAAAGACAAAGTTACAGGTCTGTGAGAGCCAGAAATCTTGCTTGTTTGTGGGTGACCAAATACTTATTTTCCACCATGATTAACAATTCTTTAAAAACTCTCTTTTCTCATTTTATCTCTCATAGTTGAAGTGTACCTATTATGATAAATTACAGACACCTCTCATCTAAGTTGGAGAACTTGCACAATCAGTGGCTGATTAAATACGTTTTTGCCCCACTGTAGTTGTATGTATGTATGTATGACTTCATCATAAGAGAATGGTGCTTACTGACGATCAAACTTAAAAGGCTTAAAGCAGTCCCTCTGTTCCCTAATGTTTGATGTCTCTGTGGATCCAGACAGGAGTACAGGCCCTGGGCAGGGGTCCAGCCCTCAAAGCCTGGTCAGAAAAGGCCTACGTTTTTGAGTACAGCTGGCAGCGAGCCTCCCCCCGAAACCAGCTACCAGGCTGCTTTCAGCACCGACACACACAGGCATGCGGACATCAGTGTGACAGATATCACCACTCACACACAGCCCAACAGCTCTGAGAGGGCAGACAGGGTTGAGGTCAGTTCCAGACCAGAGGTGAGTGGAGATGCGGTGTCTTTACATTGAAAATATTTCTGTGGCTCCCAGAAGTTGAATCTGTTCATCTGGACATAAGGTTTTGTCGGAGAAACATTTCGTCACTCATCTAAGTGACTTCTTCAGTCTCAGCTAGTTAAAAAAATGGTACTGGTATATAAGACTAGGGAAGTTTTCCAACTAGCTGAGACTAAAGAAGTCACTTAGATGAGTGACGAAACGTTTCTCCAACAAAACCCTTTGTCTAGATGAATAGATTTAACATCTTGGATTTTCTTACCTTAATTATTGAGCAAGCATCAAGATATTTCTGTGGCTAATTGATGTTAGTTATAACTATAAAACCTCTCTTTGGGAGTGTTTTATACATGTCAGTTTCCAAGCTCATATCATGGTTTACAGTGAACTAGGGTTGTGCGATATTGAAAAAATGATTTCTTGATATATTCTGAAATCTGTCGATAAAGATAATTAGACGATACTTTGGCAGTGTATATCTTTGGAGTAAAGTATTCAGAAGTTGTATGAACCCATCTCTCTAAACTATTTAAATGATCACTGTGTCGTTCACGATGTAACTGGTGACAGCATTTGTGTCTTGCCATCTGTTGCTTTTCTTGTTGTAAGGCACACATAAGTGTGTTTCTGTGCTGGTACTTTGGCTGGATTAAGCCTGTCATGGACAGCTGACTCCCCAAGTCTGTCATAATCTTCATATTCTGCACAGTCATGAGCTATTAGGTAGAATGCTAGCTGATTTGTGGTCCTAGCATGCCGTACATGCACAGTCTGACCTACCTGGCTACATGATGCAGTGAATATGTGAACTTTAAGGCGTGATTTTGATTGTTTTTTTGCAAACTGATTGACATTCTCGATAATGTCAGCTCACAAAGCGTTAAAACAACAATCAAGATATTATCGCAGACGATACAAATCACACATCTCTGTGGCTAAAAGTGCTTATACAGTGGTGTCTTGGTTCTTGTCATTTATTAGTTCCAGAAGTGAAAACCACAAATGATGAGTACAGAGCAAATTTTTCCCATAAGGAATAATGTAAATTGAACTAATCTGTTCCAGACCCCCAGAAAATTCATACTGTATAAGGCATTATATGCATTAATGGAGTTGTATTGTCCAGGTGCTCCCTGATTTATGATGGGGATATGTTCCGACAAATCCATCATAAGTTAAATGTATCATGAACAGTTGAGTTTAACGAGTGTTTGGTAGAGTGATCTGTACTGTATCATAGCGGAGCCTAAAAGTAATTATCTACAGTTCATAACCTACAGTTGTCCAAAATCATTAAACCAAAGCTTATTTTATAATAAACTGTTGAAAAATCTCATGTAATTTATTGAGTAGTCAAGTCAAGTCAAGTCAGATTTATTTATATAGCGCTTTTTACAATGGAGCATTGTCTCAAAGCAACTTTACAGGTTTAGATTATCTCCTAATAACTACGAGTAATGGATTGAAAGTGAAAAGTAGAAGCAAAACACTCACTCTATCGGTGAACTCCAGGAGCTAACATAGCTGCTAAGCTAACTGCAGCCGGTGTTTCCTTTCTGTGCTTCTTATAAACTAATCTCTTGAGGACCAATGGGGACTTGCACTGACAAATGTCAGTGATATGTTACAGTGAAATCACACTCTCTGGAGTGGAGAATCACACGACATATGGCAGTTTGATGGACTATAGTAGTACCTGCAGCAGTGGCACTCCTAGGCTCAAGTTCAAATCGAACATCAGAATGGTTATAAAAAAGAAAGGTGATTTTAGTGACTTTGAACATGACATGGTTGTTGGTGCTAAACAGGCTGGTCTGACTATTTCAATTCTCATGCACAGTCTCTAGAGCTTACAGAGAATGGACCGTGTCTATCCCTTTATGACCACAGTGTACCATCTTCTGATGGTTACTTCTAGCAGGATAAAGTGCCATGTCATAAAGCTCAAATCATCTCAAACTGGTTTCTTGAACTTCACTATGAGTTCACAGTACTCAAATGGCCTCCACCAGATCTTAATCCAATAGAGCACCTTTGGGATGTGGTGAAATGGGAGATTTGCATCATGAATGTGCAGCTGACAAATCCGCAGCATCTGATCAAAGTGATGCTATTATGTCAATATAGACCAAAATCTCAGAGGAATGTTTCCAGAACCTTGTTGAATCCATGTCATGAAGAATTAAGGCAATTCTGGAGGCAGTTCGGTGGCCAGTGAGTGTATAACCACAATTTCACTCGCCACAACTAGCCTGCAAAACATAACAGCAAACTTTCTTTTTGTCATCATCTTTGAGCCTTCGCATTTTCTACGTATAAGGCAATGAAGGGAGTAACATTAATGCTGCAGTGTACAACTGTGTGTAGACAAAACGGAACTCCACAAATAGTGAAGGTTCTAAAAAACTGCACCAATTTGTCTTCTTTACCATGAATCAATGAATCCTTGATGCAGCAATATGAACCCTGTGAACTGGGTCACTTGTGTCGCAGCGCTTCATTGTGCTGTGACTGTCCTAGATTTGAGTGTGAAAACCTTAGTCTACTGATGTCCCTGTGCTACCACACACTCAGCTAATTATACAACACTGCATGAGCTGAATCAGTGCTCAAAGAAGGAATCTAACCCAAGAACACTGCTTCATCTCGCACAGTGCTTTATTTATTTTAGAAGCTGTGTTAGAGTGGAGGTAACAGGATAAGTCAGAGAAGAGAGAGTATGTATCCAGTGCTCATGTCATGTTTCCTGCTGTAACCATATTCGATACGGCGGTGGAAGCTCCTCACTTTGCCAGGAAAGGGGGAAATGGTGCTTATTGATTAATTATATTGGACACATCCGGCCTTGCACAGCTGCCTCATCCATTGGCAAACTGAAAAGAACTGCTCAGTGAACATGAAGCACATCATTCAGAAACTTTAACATGTACAGCACTGTGCAAAAGTCTTAGACCACCATGTAAACATTAGATTTGTTGCTTTAGCAATGGTGTTATATAATGACCACGTATCTTTATTTGAATTCAGCCAGAAAAATACAGGAAATTTGTATGAAGTATTAAAAAACTGAACTAACAAAATCTGGAAAAAAAAAAAAACAACCCAGCCTCTATAGGCTTCAGTGTCAGATATTTACTGTGACCTCCACCTTACACTTGAGCAAAAGCAGCATCTGGCAGCTTCATCAAAATGTCAAGTCGACCCTCCTACAGTCTGAAAAAGCTTGATCAGGAACGGTCATTTTTGGAATGGTAGCAGCCAAGAAACCACTTTTCAGGGGTGTCGCACCAAATAACGACTTTTGACTGCAGAAGCCATTTCGTTCTGAATGGTTTTTTTTTGGGTTGTAATTTTGTGTATACCTGCATTTTCTGCTTGTATCTTAATAAAAAGACAACATAATTATGGTCATTATTGCACTGGTAAAACAAACAAATCTAATGGTGGCCTAAGATTTTTGGATAGTACTGTATGTGCTAATCTACATGGTATAATGGAAACAAATTACCTATCTGGAAAATCAGATATACAGTAGCTATAACAACGGAACAATATCTCAAAGCAGCTTTACAACTATATAGACCAAGAGCAGCAATTTAGCAAACCTAGGGTGAGTGGCAAGAAGAGCTCCCTAAAGGAAGAACCCTTGGGAGGACCAAGACTCAAAAAGTGACCCAACCTACTTGGACAGCCTAGATTCTATATCTAAGAATTAAACTAACTTGCATAAATAATACATAAAACAAACATTTTTATATGTATATGTGTGTGTGTGTGTGTGTGTGTATATATATATATATATGTATATATATATATATATAAAAATGTGAAAGTGACAGCTACAGTGGGGCAAAAAAGAAATGTTAGAGTAGCAGCCACTGATGTGCAAGTTCTCCTACTTTAGAAAGATGAGAGAGAGGTCTGTATTTTTCATCGATAGCTACCCTCAACATTGAGAGACAAAGGAGAAATAATCCAGGACATCCACTATAGTTTTTTAAAGAATTTTTGTAAATCATGGGGAAAATAAGTAATTTGGTCACCCACAAACAAGCAAAGAGTTCTGGCTCTCACGACCTGTAACTTCTTCTTTTAAGAAGCTCTTCTGTCCTCTACTCATTACTGTATTAATCTGCACCTGAATCAATTGGTATACCTGCAACCAGGCTGGGAACAGTGAAATCTAGCATAGGCAAGCAGTTGGCGTGATAAACAACTGTGGAGCAATTGTAAGAAAATGGAAGACCATACAAGAATTATTGATAATCTCCCTCAACTGAGACCCCCACGCAGATCTCATCCCATGGAGTCAAATAATCATGAGAACAGTGAGCAAAATCCAGACTACAAACACGGATGGACCTGATGAATGACCTGCAGAGAGCTGGGACCAAAGTAACAAGGCGACCATCATAACACACTACAACCGCTCGGGCATAAGGAGTGCTCCAAAAAAGCATTCAAGGTCTTTTTTTATTTAGCGTCTCTTAACTATTGCTAAAATGTTTAATTGTTAACTTAGTTGAATTTTTACATTATGATCTGGCTGCCCAAAGAAGTTGGGTCCTTTTTTTGAGTTTAGGGACTTTTTTCCTTACTGCTGTTGGCCTGGGCTTGCTCAGGTTAGTGCTGTGGGTCTAGATGGCTTGTAAAGCTGCTTTAAGACAATATGCTCCAGTGTAAAACTGCTATGTAAATGTCTTTAAGCTAATTTTTCATTTGAGATGTGTTAACTTCAATCAGATTCAGGTCATTTAAGCAGGGGAGCCCAAACATTTGCACAAGGAAGCAAGAATAGTCCAGTGAACTTGAGCGAATAATAAATAAATAAGAACAATAACAAAGACAACAGAGGAGCACACTAGTTGATGGTTTTGGAACCGTTTAAAATGTCTCGTCATTCACTGTTAACACTTTCATTCCTTTTGATGCCAAATGGAGTCACACAAATCTGTGCCAAAATCTGTTGTCACAAAAACCTTTTTATGTGATTTCAGTATTTTGTTATTTGCACATGCATGATTTTTCTGCTGAAAATTGAAGAACTGAAATATTTTGATCCTCTAAACCAACGTATTGCACAGAAATAATCTTTTCTGTATTAAAATAAATTCAGGACTGAAAGGGTTAATTGTGCAGCAGCAGAATAGGATCATTCTAGAAACAGATTATGGAATTCATTCTGGTAGTTGTGTCCTAATAATCAGCTGGGTCATCATCTGTCTGTGCCTCTAAACGGAATTACTTTGTATTGTTTTAAATGTTAAGGAGCTTGTGTGACCACTGATATACTTTTACATCAGCCCCATTGAAAAAGGTTTAAATTACACACACACACAAAAGCCTTGTCCCTCTGGTATCTGATTATGTGAGTGTGTATCTGTGTGACGTTGGCCAGCAGCTACACACCCCAGCTGCCCATGCCATCTCTCAGCTGAACAGTGGATTAGACAGGAAAAAAATGACAGTGAAGGGAGGAAAGCTCATAATGGAAGCGAAATGTCAGACAGAATGTCAGCTAGGCTCAAGGATGCTGTGAAACTGCTGTAATGCTTTCATCATTTCAGTAATATGGACAGAAAAACCAACTGTACTCACAATATGGAGCAATGGTCTACTGGCAAACCCTAGGTCCAGGTGTTCATGTGGAAATCAATTAGACATGTGCCGGCTATGTAAACATCTTGTGAACCAGGTGGTCATGATGCTTTGGCTGATTTGCGCTCAAGATTTCTTCGTTATGCATTTCTTATGCAGTTTATAGAAACTGTCTACAGCAATCCTAATCGTGTTTTTAATTATGGATATTCACTAATTATAGAAATACAATAATTATAGAAAATATAGTAACATACTGTTACTCCCGTTACACTGAGCATGTCATGCCATCAAAACTTTCCTGCTCAGGACACGAGATTATACAGTGACTGGACTAAATAGTGCAGATATGCATGGTTTTGTCATTTATTTTCACTATTGTCATATATGCTATAGTTTTATATTGTCTATTACTCTTATTAGTGTACATATATTTTACTTTAATTACTCTGTTTTAAATACACGCACTGACAAAAAAAAAAATTATGCACCCAGATAGAAATATTGGATTGCTGCAAAACTCCGCATGCAGTTGTGTCTCAGGCAGATATTTAAGTGATTACAGGTGTGGTCTGATTAGACACAATTGGGCGTAAAATTGCTTCCCCCACTGCTCTATAAAAAGGCTCTCAGAGGCTACTTTTGGGCAACGTACCTCTTGGTGAGAGATTGTTGACATTATCTGGGTGCTTTATTTTTTCTGTCAATGTGTATATGTTCTCTTAATATTTATTTAGTTTCTGTTTATTTAAACTATTATTATGAACTTTATAACTTATTTAAGTCTTACATATATCATCTAAGCTGCACAAGGAGGATGGTGAAGTCAAGTCAGATCTATTTATATAGCGCTTTTTACAATGGAGCATCGTCTCAAAGCAACTTGACAAGTTTAAATCATCTCCTAATAACTACGTCCAATCGTAAAATTGAGCAAGCCTAGGGCGACAGTGGCAAGGAAAAACTCCCTGAGTGTTATAGGAAGAAACCTTGGGAGGACCAAGACTCAAAAAGGGACCCAACCTCCTTGGGCGGCGTAGATGATAAATCTAAGAGCGAAACTAAAGTCATGGAGTCATAGTTCAAATAAAATGTGAAGTATGCACATCGACATTAAGTGGCCTGGGTATGATGGGGCTGGAGCTGATGACGGAAGCAGCTTGAGTGAAGCTGCAGCGGATGAACATCATGTGTGGGGCTGGAACTGCCGGAACACAGCTCGGAGAGAAAACAGATAATGTAATTAGTTATTGATTAAGAGCACAGTGTCTATTAACAATCACTGATGCCATGTGTAGCATGAGACCCCGGCAGCATTAGCTATAGCAGCATAGCTAGACAGAGGAGAATCGGAAGGAAAGGATGTGTTCCTTTTGACTCTTGATCTTCCCAAGTGTTCTTGCTTATAAAGTTTAGGAATATTTTCCTTGCCGCTGTCACCCTAGGCTTGCTCAATTTGGGATAAAAATGTAAAGCTGCTTAGAGTATGATGGACCTGATACTTTCGTTTGTCGGAAGCCAAACATGCATTGATAGACAGTACTATAAACAACACAGAAGAGTTGGATGAAACGGAGACTCAATGTGTGAATGTGAACCAGTTTGTATAGTTAGAAGTGAGAGAGAATATATACGTAGTGGAGAAACAAATAACGGGGTACTACTTACAATAGGACGGGCACATAGACTTACGATTGACAGGTTGTTACAAATAAGTAGCAGAAAGTTAGAACAGTCTCTAGTTCTTAAGTAAGCCAACATGTTAAGGGAGAAAGGTAGTGAACTTCAAGTGAATGACGGATTTCTGCTCTCTAACTCCCGCCTCTGCTCATGGCTCCAGTGTTGATTGACTGTTAAAGTGACCAGCTATTTATGGCTGCAATATCTGGTGTATGCAGATTTTTATTTCATTTTAGATTTTTAAGACCACAGTTGTTAAAGTGAATGGAGGTTGATCGAATGGACGTTAAAAGGCGCTGTGTAATTTTTCCCAGCTTATTCTATCACTAAGTTGTTCCTTACCAAAGTACATTTATAAACTTGGCAGGTCATTATCTAATGTCAGGCAGAATTTAAATCAGCTGAGAAATAGTGCTTTGAAGTAATCAAGTGGATTTTTGGCAGCCACAGGACCGGACCTCATAACCTTCCATCCAGTCAGTAACCTAAAACTAGTTAACTGTCGAGTCTGCAGATATTCTGCCATTTCACAGATAGCATGAGTGTTCGAAACAACTCGTGTTGTTAAATGACTACATCATACATGACCTACCAGAAATGACAGTGTACAGGTATGAGCAAGAAACCATATCATACGAAGCTTCCCAAAGTCATTTCCCTACTCAGTGAAATGTCCATGGTGTTTTTGACACATCACTAACCTCTGAAAAGGTCCACGAGATAGAACATGTCATCAGTTGTCTTGATCATAACCTAATTTCTTCTGTCTTCTAGGAGCAGCTGGTGAAGACGAAGTTATCTCCTAACCCGTCTGCTGTGTTCCAGAGTAAATCCCGAATCTTCAACATATGACCCACGCATGATATGAACCAGGAATTAAACTAAATATGGATGTAGGATTTCACCAAGTCAAACACACAGCTCCTTCAGCTATCAGAAACACCTCAGAAGCCACAGCACTAACCTGTAACAGATCAAAGCCCTGCAATGCCACTGATGGTCTGAGAGATCACCTGAGCACAATGGTGTGAGATATAGACCTCGTTTGCACCTGATCTTTTCACGCATTTTGTATCTGGATAAGATTTTCACCACAAAAGTTTACATCTAGTCCAATGCGTCTCCAGTCAGCCAGATTGAAAACAGGTTGCTCGATCTTGTGTAATATGTAAAATAGTTCATAACGCTGAACCATCTGCTTCCTGTGTGTTTGTTTTTATTTTCAAAAGATATTGCTACAGCAAATGCCACAATTTTACATGTCTTTAAATTTCTGTAAACTAAGAGGAAGGGGCCAGTTTTGAGAGTTACTGTTTAGCGGCATGTAAACATGATTAATACAGTGGTGATGCCATAACATCAAACGGGCGCGAGAGAGCAAACTGGTGAATGCTGATCATATTGCAGTTTATTTTGCAAAGTGCTAGAAGACCAAATTGCGAATAAAAAATTATTTGGCATTTCTTGGCTTGACCAGCTGGGCATGCACTCCAAATGCGTTTACATGCACTTAATAAGCCGAGCACAGTCGGATTTCCGCAGTTATCTGATTATTCAAGTGGTCATGCATACAGCATACTTAAGAAATCCGATCGAGAGAGCTGGATTTTAACTCAGTAATCTGATTACTCATAGCATGTATACCAGTTACCTCATTTTCTAACCCAACACGGTTGTCAGGTCCACCTATTCTAAAGATTTTGCTTTATATGGCTTCTTTTTTCCATTGACTGTAAGTCAAAATTTTTTCGTGGGATCTGGCAACCCTGAAATTAAACACGGAATTAAAGGCAGTGAAACGGCTATCGAACACTGCGTGGAGACACAGAAACAGAGTATATGACCAAGAAAATGAAGAATTTGATGATTTAATATTAAAGTTTGAAGTTTACCTCACATCTTTCTGTGAGATTAGTGGAAATCCAATTACTGCCTGAGTCATGTAAACCCAGAGGTTTCCCATTATTTGATTACTCCAATGCATGTAAACTTGTTGATCCGATTACTGACAAAATCTGATTTTCTGAAGTTACTGGATTATTAAGTCAAGTCATATCTATTTATATAGCGCTTTTTACAATGGAGCATTGTCTCAAAGCAACTTTACAAGTTTAGATTATCTCCTAATAACTACGTCCAATCCCAAATTGAGCAAGCCTAGGGTGACAGTGGCAAGGAAGAACTCCCTAAGTGTTATGAGGAAGAAACCAAGGACCCAACCTCCTTGGGCGGCGTAGATGATAAATCTAAGAACAAAACTAAGTGCAGGTAAAAGCTGTTTGGTCAGCCATGCAGGAAAGGACTTGGTTAACATGTGCTCTGGGTAAAATGAATGAATACATTTACACTTTTTTAGTATGTGGCTACAAGCCACCTCCTGACGTGGTCTGAGCAATCCTATTCAAATCGGCTATCAGTGCGTCTTTTGGTGCATTTACACAGGCATGTTTTACGTGGCGTAGTCTTATCCGGATACAATCCTGATACTCAACGACAGACTCACTCAAAGATAAACGAATTAGTGCACACAAAGTCAGAGTTTATAAGACCTGAGACTGATTCTACTAAGCATTCCATAGTGCTGGGTGTAAAAACAGTGGAGGAATGTAGGGCTAATTCCCTGTGTGAAATCTATGCAAGATGTCTGTTATAGTCAACTGAAATATTTTGCTGAAATGAGTGGCATACTGCGAATGTATGAAAAAAAAATGAAATGATGCTGATTTTTGATGTAATGTAAGAAAACATGCATGTTTCTCAATAATTTAGGTCAAACGCTTTTTTAGTGTGCTGTGTGTATGGGTGTTTTTGTGTGTGTTCCAATCAGTCATGAATCTATAAGGTTAGGGTTGACTTGTGTGGAGATCTGATGCCACCACTGTATGCTTGTGCCCTGCTAAATGTTTATTTAATGACAGTTTACTTTCTATTAGGTATTACACTTTAGCAAATTAGAAGATGTTCATTTATTTTGTAAATTTGTTCTTGATATAAATTAAAAGGAGGAGAATGAACTGCAACGAAATAAAAACGTGTAAGATTCCTGTATTTTGTGCATTATTACTTGTAATGTCAAATTTATTTATACAGTGCCTTTTACAATGGATTATTGTCCTAACAGTTTCAACTGAGCAAGCCTATGGCGACAGTGGCAGGAACAACTCCCCATACGTGAAGAGGAAGCAATATTAAAAGGAGGTAGCCTAGTGGTTAAGGTGCTGCACTACGAACCAGAAGGTCCAGGGTTCAAATCCTGCGTCTGTCAAGCTGCCACTGTTGGGTCCTTGAGCAAGACCCTTAACCCACAATTACTTGGATTGTTAGACTGTCAACTGGAAGTCGCTCTGGATAAGGGCATCTGCTAAATGCTGTAAATGTAAATGTAAATGAACAAGACACAAAAAGAGACCCTACCTCCTTGGGCAGCCTTAATCTTACATGTTAGAATAAATGTAATTAGTGTAGCTAACTAACAAAACAATAATAACAGTTTAAATACTAAATCTACTGATGCTAAATGTAACAAATTCTTCTGTGGAAAATAATAGAGGACATAAAAAAATAAGTGACAGAGAATACACTTGTGAAGAAAATAAATATAATAAAGAAAATTATAGTTACTTGTGTAGTGGGTATGTCGGCAACAGAGCCAGCCGTCCTGAAGTACTAAGATCCCGAATAAAGGGGGCACTCAGATGGCACAGATGAAGTGGGTGCAGATGGCATAATTGGAAGCTAAATGAGAGCAGAGGGGGATGTTAGGATAAGCGATAGTTTAGACTCTTAAGGTAGTAACAGGTGCATGCATCATTGGGGGGCGTGATTCCCGACCAGCATTTCTTTGATCACATCCTCTGCTATTTAAAACCTTTGTTTGGTGGTCAAATCAATGCACTTTCAGAGTTTGAAAGTCAGAGTTCCTGAAACTCTGTTTGTTAGCTATTTGCTTGAAATTCTGCACTCTGGCTCCTGTGTACTCAATATTAAGACATGGAAATATCTGAATGACAGGATCCTGCACAAAGGCCCTTTATAAATCAGCTGGCATGCTTTTATGGTTGTTATCATGTTTCCATACACAAAGTCATGTATGAGGTTATGACTGGGTTACTTAACATCACTGCCCTTCCATTTCAGAAAGAGTGGAGCTAATATCTGCCCTAACTGCAGAAAAATCAACAAAGGAAAACTACACAAAGTTATTTCACGTTTTTTTTCTCTTCTTTATAGAATAGCTAAGACTTTCCCACTGATGACACAAGAACATACAACAACAATAATATGTTTACTCAACTAAATACCGCTGACGCACATTCTATTTGATATTATATTCATTATTTTATGTATAGAGACTTGATCATATTCTCTATATCCTCGTAAGACCTGATAATTCCTTTTTGTCCACTGTGGGGGACATGAGTTCACAAAGAATATTTCAATAACCATGTAATCTACAGCGCTAAAAGATGATGCGCCATCTAGAGGACATCCTGGCCTTTACACTGATATATCATTTGTGGGGGTGTCATTTGCAAGAGATCTGCTTTTTCAAAATGGCTGCAACCACGGTTTACGGACGCCACAGAAGTAAATTGTTGAATAATTTGTATTAATGATTTTTCTAAAGCCTATAATTTATGTTTTACGTAGAAAACAGTTTTAGCTAATTTTCAAAACAGTGTTTTACTGATTTGCACTTATGTTTAACCACTTAGTGTACTTTTTAATGTCCTCTGTAGTGGACATGCTGACTTGCTTTTTGATTTGATGCAGATGGGAAACACAAAATGCATTTACATGTACAGCATTTAGCAGACGCCCTTATCCCTTATCTTACAATTGGTACAGTCTTACAATCCAAGCAATTGTGGGTTAAGGGCCTTGCTCAAGGACCCAACAGTGGCAGCTTGGCAGAGGTGGGATTTGAACCCTGGACCTTCTGGTCCATAGTCCAGTACCTTACCCGTTAGGCTACCACAGTCCCGTTACCTTATAAAGGACATTTGATAAAAAAAAATAGAGTTTTTGAAAGTTTTTGACAATTTTTTTTGTCATCTCATAGACTATTGAAATGATCAAACTAGTTTTCCTGGATCTCAGGAGGATATTATACTCTAAATATTGAATTATCTTATTATAATTATAATAAATATATAGTATTATTCTATTTTCTTTATGTTCTCATCATTTTTACATTTAGCTTCTGTTTATTTAAACTATTACTATAATAAATTAGGTAATTTGGTTTAATTCTTATATATAACATCTAGGCTGCTCAAGGAGGTCTGTTTTTTGAGTCCTGGTCCACCGAAGGTTTCTTCCTTATAACAGTTAGTGTTTTACTTTGCCACTGTCACTACAGGCTTGCTTGATTAGTGCTTTGGACCTAGATATTTGTAAAGCTGCTTTAGACATTGCTCTGTGGTTTAAAAATAAAAATCACTAAGTAAATTCGGCTTTGACAGCTCCAGAGATCCCTACTTTGTTTCGTGGCCTGGACTCCACCTGTGTGGTTTGCTTGTTCTCCCCATATCTGTGTGGGTTTTCTCCAGGTACGCAGGTTCTTGGAAAGAAGCATCAGGTGTCTAAAAGTGTCCCAATGTGGATAGTTGCAGGTTCCCGTCTTTGCACTGTAAAACCCCAACTCCCACAACCTTAAACACTGCATTAAGCTTTCATGAAAATGAATGAATGAGGATCATTCAGTGAAGATCAATCAACCACTGACTTTAAGCCGGGGGAGGCAGCATATATAGGCAAATATTGATGTTAAATGCAAACCCTTCTTGATCCCTCTGGAGACCATGTTTGATCCCTCTCATCCTTCACTGAACAGACAGGGACAGAGGCAGGGCGCTGGAGAAGATCTAACCTCATTCCTCCATCCCCTACAAGTAAAAAGTACTTAGAGAGAAAGTAAGTAGAGGCACAGATTCTCAGTAGCTCAGTTTCATAAAATATTAAAGACAACTTTAGACTTATCTGCAGTCAGCTCCAGAATAATTGGCACCCTTGGTAAATATGGGTGAAGATAAAAACTGAGAGTGAATCAGCACAGAGGAACAGATTAAGCTCGGTGTGCGTCCATCATCTTTTCCAGCACCTCGATGGGACCCATGCTGCATCAGTGGAAGATAAAGGGTCTTATTTTTTACCTCTATGCCACCTCAGCACCCTAATCCCAGCTTTACTCCAGAGCTGACCGCATACAGACAGATAAAATAGATAGAATAGATAAAAGTGCACTTCATTACCAAACGTCAATGTGAAATCTACAATTTTAATACAAGAATAGTATTTTAGGTACACTTTTAACAAGGCAAAATAGAATTCATCCAGTATGGTCTACAATACTTTAAGTTTGGTTAAACCGGTAATGACTTAAGTTTATGCACACAGCACAGATACACTCTCACAATCCCGCGTAAAATAATTACACACACATACTTTGACAAAATAAACACAACAAACAGGCGTGTTGCTGGTTGATTAGCGATGGCCCATTGAATTCCAATTAATAAACAGCGTGAAATGTGATTTCAGCTGTTTATCATCAGGCAGACTTGGGCCTCAGGCTGACAACTACGTCACCAATTAACGTACGTGTAACGACTTAATAGCACGTTTAGGTATACCTTCTGCAACCTAATCTCAATCCATCACATCTGTACTGTACTTTGAAAATAACAAAGCCTTTTACTGTATAACTAATTTCCCCTCTGATAATGTAGTCCCATCTCTGAAGGTTTAATTGAAAATATTTCATTTCTGCCTTTGGAAAACATTATCAGTGGGAAAATGAGTTATGTTTGAATACAGCACCACCTTAATAAAAGCTCAACTAGAGTCAATGAATGCAACTGATTTGTGTTAAAGCTTTGGTAGGTAATAATGTCAATAACCATATAATCCATTTTATCCTAAGACATTATTATATGTGATATTAGCACTTTATTAGGAGCACCTACTCAGTCATACAACTATCTAATCAGCCAATCGTGTGGCAGCAGTGCAATTCATTAAATCATACAGATCTGGTACAGCAGCTTCAGGTAATCAACAATCAGAACATGGGAAAAAGTGATCTCAGTGATTTTGGTGCCAGACAGGCTGGTTTGAGTATTTCTGTAACTGCTGATCTTGGATTTTCATGTACAACAGTTCCTAGATTTCACTTAGAATGGTGCAATAAAGAAAACTTCCAGATAGAGGTAGTTCTGCAGATTGCAGTTGATCAGAGGTCAGCATAGAATAGTTTGACTTTCTTGAGCTGACAAAGGATGTAGTAGCTCAGAAAAACACGTTGTACAGTTGGGATGAGCAGAAAACAACAAACCTTGAGAGAGAAGTTCTCCAAGACCAGAGAAAGAACACGCAAAGAAAGCCAAGTGGAGAGTTAAAGATTGGACTGATTAATCTGATGAGGCACACAGATGGTAGGGTCAGAATTTGCCACCATCCATATACCCAAAAGTCTGGTATTGGTGTAGGAAATGTTTTCTTGCCACTCACGGGGCCTGTTAATACCAATCCATCACTGTTTGAATGCCACGGTCTATTTGAGTATTGTTGCTGACCATGAGCATCCCTTCACAGGCACAATTTACGAATCTTCTAATGGCTACTTCAAGCAAGATAACACACCCAGACACGTCTCAAAAGTCATCTCAAACTGGTTTCTTGAACATCACAATGGGTTCAGTGTTCTTCAGGGGCCTCAGGTAACCAGATCTGAATCCAGCAGAACACATTTGTGATGTGGTAGAACGGGAGATCCAGAAAAATCTGCAGGAATTACATGATACAATTGTGTCAACATGGATCCGATTCTCAAAGGTGTGTTTTCAACATCTTGTGAAAGAATGCCATGAAAAATTAAGGCTGTTTTAAGGGCAAAGGGAGTTTCTACTCAGTACTAGTATAGTGTTCCTAATAAAGTGCTCGGTGAGTGGAGTATAGCAAATTTGAAGTGTTTACTTAAAAATCGTCCTTGTACAGATGTTCTGGATAGTGAGTAGGTTGGAAAACACAGATATCACTTTAGTAAATGTCCGAGGAGTTAGACGTTACATGTGAAAAAGACAAACATGACATAAAATCAGATGAATATTAAGACTTCAGTATGTCCATATCAAACACTGGCCATCTTCGTACTAAACAAAACGCTTTAACAATTAGGACCGATTTGCACAACACTCGAGTTTTCTCCTCATTGCCAGAAGTGTGAAGTTTTCTTGCTAAGCTCGCATCCTGCAACATCACAGCCTGAACTTGATCAAGAGTTTACAGATCACAACAAATACAACACTTAAACCCAGAGCACTTCCAACGTTCAACACACACCACCATCCCGATGTTGTCATCTGGCTTAGGGGTGTTCAGAAATAGAACAAACCAAATGCACTGAATCAAGACTATACAACACAGTGTCTTCCCATGGTTTCTCAGGACTGTTGGGTTAGTGTGCACAAACCAACTAAGACATGTGAATGCACTGGTGTAAGAGTGACAACAAGCATAACCACCCTGTATCACTGCCATTACTATCACACAGTATAGAATAACAACAAATATCGAGCCTCAGAGCTTGTAAAGAAAACGAGGTTGGGGGTTATGGGTTGCAGGTCCTAACCTACTTTTTTTGTCCACTCCACATTGTCACCCCGATATATCACCTACGTCTTGGAAAATACAGACGCACGCCAAGAGGGGTCACCGTTGCAGTGTCAGCCTCCCCTTCCTCAGCTAGGGCCAATCATGAATACATGACTCAGTGGGCTAGCAAATTACCACTGGGGCACCCGAGCATTTTGTCAATTTAATATTATTTAATTTATTCTCTAAATGAACCTAACCTAGGGACATGAAACCTAGTGCAACAGCCTACACAACTGTAATACTTGTACCAAGTGCAAACAGGACTATTATACTACCATGACTGTGGGATCTAGAAAACAGAGAGATGGATTGGACAGGTTTGGAGACTAAATGTTTGATGTCATTAAGCCCTGCAGTGATGTCGTTATGTTAACATTAAGTCAGATTGTCAGTGTTGGACCGGTTTATATGCAGCTGTAACTCTGGTCAATCAGATGCTCCTGTTCCACAATGCTACATTCAGATGGAAGCAATGCCAGTCTCTGATTGGTTAAGATCAGTACATTCTGTTTAACCAACGATGAGGGTTACAGTAGTTATGCCAGGCGTCTGTGTAGTGTCTCTGCAGCAGCTCTGCCAGTCAAATCTTGCTCTTAGTCCGCATGGCTACCATCCTTCAACAGGAAACCCATGTACCTACCAACCAGACAGAAAGAGGATTAAACTGATCATAATACAGAAAAAAAACAGGTCTATAAAGTGTAATTTTACAAAAGAAGGGTTGATGGTATAATTGTTACCATGTTAAATTACACACTTAAACTCCCGCCTCTGCTCGTGGATCCAAAGCGTTGACCAGGTGTCCAGAGTTAAAAGACAGATTTTTTTTTTTCCTTTTATAATTTGTAAGACCTTGGTTGTTAAAGCGAACGGACGTTAATCGTTAAATGGCACATACCTGTAGTTTATCGATTAACACTGAATAATGTACATTAGCTAACACGGATATTTAGCTAATACTACAAATCTGTACAGAACCTTCCGTTTCATTTTCCTCTTATCCATTTTATCTCATCATATCCACACGTTTTTGTAGGCCTCAAAACAATGTCACAGTCTTCTGTCTATATATGGCTAAAGAGACTTTCTTTACCATTAATATATCAATACAGTAGAAATATAAAACAAGTGGTCTCAAACCTGTTTGTGAGGAAATCACAGGTAGGAATCGAGCTAATGGCCTGGTGTACGTTCATGGCTGAGATTTCTCTAGGGACTCTAGAGAAGAAAGGAAAAAGATTACAAAAGAGGTGAGATAGGAATGATTTGCATGCATCGGGTCTGGTCTTTTAAGCATTTCAACTTATGAAAAGAAAAAAGTGGAACAGAGCTGATAAAGAGCTTTATTTTGTATAAATGCACTGACTGATGTGATTCCAATCAGTCCTTAGTTAGCATTAATGGCCAGAATCAATACAATCGTGGTTTAGGATGAAGACAGGACATTGCGTTCTCCTTGTGCATGTTGCTGAGAGTGCAGAGAGGGGAGGAGAGTCAATGGGACAGAGAGAGAGAGATCCAAATGTGTGCCTGTGTGAGAAAGAATCTGGGGTGTGTATGAGCAACACATGAGAAAGAGTATAAGATGAGACAGAAATGCTGACTAAGTACTTATACCCTTATACTCAGCTAGAGAAGGCAGACGAAACTGATGTCTGCTGGCTCCTGCTTTCCACACACACACTACTGATGAGCAGGCACTATACATAGAGCCCCTCTCCAAGCATCCACCTTCATCTCAGCTCGCCTATGCTTCTGTGCTCCTGCACGATCTGGGCTCATAAACTATATGCAAACTGAATGTGAAAGAATGGCAACACAATGCAGCTTCTTTTAGCTGATGGGTCGACATTAGTCTGTTTTGTTTTTGTGATAGAGGAATACAATTTGGTCTTGAGATTGGTGCTTTCTAGTAATTAAAATATGAATCAGCAATTCAACATTTTTAGGGTTTTGCTTGGTCATATTTAACATTACAGAAATTGTTTTTTGTCCTTTGGGAAGCCCTGTATTATCCATATACAATATAGATAACATAAGCATCAACACAATGCATTTATTACTTGGTAATAACTAAATAAACAGAACAAAACCCCAATGGTGCCCTAGGCTTGAGGCTAGTTTGGGACTGGCCTTAGATAGATGATGATAATATAAAATTGTAAAGGTGCTTTGAGATGCTGCTTCATTGTAAAAAACACCATGGCAATAAATCTGACTGGACTTACCAGAACAATATAGTATTCCTTAGATACTTTTATTAGTAACAGCATGTGCAAGCTGTCATCTCAGGCACCAGGCAGGTCAAACCGTGCGGTTGCACTCAATTGTGTATTTACATTTACAGCATTTAGCAGACGCCCTTATCCAGAGCGACTTACAATTGATACAGTCTTACAATCCAAGCAATTGTGGGTTAAGGGCCTTGCTCAAGGACCCAACAGTGGCAGCTTGGCAGAGGTGGGATTTGAACCCTGGACCTTCTGGTCCATAGTCCAGTACCTTAACCGCTAGGCTACCACAGTATTTACGTGAAGAAATCTTCTGTTGCACAGTAATGGGCAAAACCCTACAACGAAGTGTCCAAAATCATTTCGAATTCTATTCCCTATTGGCTAATAGTGTTATGTACAATATACAGAATGTAGTGAATAGTGATAAGGGGTCCATTTTGGACATAGCTTATAAGTATGGTTGAATCACACAGTAACAGAACTGGGTATAAAGAACATATCACTGTTAGCGTGTTCATTTTGATAGCCCTACTCGTAAGCGGAAATGTCCTAGCTTTTTCGGGACATAAAATACTTGTAATACTTATTTTTAACAATGTGCAAGGAAAACGCATTTAGGCCAGAAATGCCACCGGTGCTAAATAACTGGGGCCACCATCAATTTATCATGACATGCAATATTTGGTGAAACAAATCAATCTAAGCTATGAGATGAGTGTGTGTGAAACGTAATGGTTCACCAAATAAACTGGACTGAGGTGTAACGAAAATATTGCCCTGCCTACAAACAGTGACTCCTTAAGTCAATAATGGGTTGATACAGAAACTATGAGATAAGCTGATGGACAAAGACACAACACAAATATCACTTGATTAGATCCTTGTTTCTGCACTCACTGTCCATTCTATCTACTTACAATAAAGATGCACGTTGTAGTTCTACAGTTATGGACTGTAGTCCATCTGTTTCTCTACATACTTTGTGAGTCCCATTTACTCTGTTCTCTAAGTTTCAGGACCACCACAGATCAGGCACTATTTGGGTGGTGGATCATTCTCAGTACTGCACTGACACTGATATGATAGTAGTGTGTTAGTGTATGTTGTGCTGATATCAGTGGATCAGGCACAGCAGTGCTGCTGGAGTTTTTAAACACTTTGTTCACTCATTTGGCACTCTATTAGACACATCTACCATATTGCTCCACCTTGTAGGTCAGACACAGTAACTCATCTGTTTTGTTGTTCACCAGTGCTGCCAGGACGCTGGTAGGTGGACTATTTGCAGTCCAGCAGTGACACCGAGGTGTTTAAAACTCCAGCAGCACTGATCCACTCCTACCAGCACCCGTCAGTGTCAGTGCAGTGCTGAGAATGATCCACCACCCAAATAGTACCTGGTCTGTGGTGGTCCTTACCATTAGTATACAAGTAAAGAGTAAAGGGGACTAGCAAAGTATGTAGAGAAACAGATGAACTACAGTCTAATTGTAGAACTACAAACTGCACCTGCATCAAGTGGAAAAAGGAGGTATACCTAATAAAGTGATCTGTGAGTGAACATGGGTAGAATAAATGAATGTGAAGCACACGTATGACAATTAGCTACACTATAGCTGCACACTGATGGGGAAAAAAAGATGCATGCTTAAAAGGGCAGGGTTGACACAGAAACACACACCTGTTTTGAGGCGATTTCCCATAGGCGTCGGCTAGCGATTCTCTCAGGATCTCACTGGCAAACTGTTGTGTAGCCTGGAGAGAAAGCAAGGGTTTATCACACCACAAAATGAACCACGGCTCTACACATCCATCAGATGTCTAAGTTGCTATAATGAACAAAATGACCTAACTTTTTTACAGCTAGTTCAGAATTTCACTGTAGAAATGTTGTGTCCTTTAATAAGACAGCAACTCCAAAATAAAGCAAAATTTAACAGAAAAAGAAAAACACATTTTCTTCTTTAAGCTATAGACCTGATATGACAGGGTGGACACATGATGGGAATACAAATTGTGAAAGGTTATTTAGATTATGCAGTATTAAAATCTCAAAGTGCCCTTTCTGACCATCTTGTTGTTTTCAATAATGGAATATGTGGATATTCGACTCCATTTGAATGATATTTTGTCTTAAGGGAAAACCTTTGATCTCAACAGAATTACAGATGAACCCTATAAAATGAACAATAAGCAGAGGGTGCACCTAATATGCTGGCAGCTCAGTACAGCTCATGGAACGTTTTTTTAAAGTAGAGACTTGAGAGAACAAATATAAGTATAAAGACCTTGAGAATCAGGGCTTCCACTACAGGAGCAAAGACGTTCCTCTCCACCTCCACTGGCTGGAAACTTACACCAATCTGACAGAGCAAACG
Source organism: Ancistrus triradiatus (assembly GCA_025084515.1). Classification (NCBI taxonomy): domain Eukaryota; kingdom Metazoa; phylum Chordata; class Actinopteri; order Siluriformes; family Loricariidae; genus Ancistrus; species Ancistrus triradiatus. Next base: position 464,974 of record JAJAGP010000295.1, read on the forward strand.
AAGAAAGAAATACAATGAGATAAATAAACACAGACATACTGACAGGAGCAGACTGACAACGATTAACTCATGGTCTGGCGGATGATCACCTGCTCAGAAGTGTCTCGGATGAACTGGGTTGAAGGGCATAACCCCAGGAAGAATTTGGGCTCCTGTTCTGCCTCCTCCTGCTCCTGCTTAACCTTGACCTTGCTGCTGCAGACCTCTTTGACAGCTATGATGTCAAGAGGCTCGTCATCTTCCTCCTCGGGTTCTGTCTTTAGAATCCTCTGCAGCTGCTCCAGACGCTGGCACAGTTCCTCACCGTCTGTCAGAGTGGAAGGACACTCTATACACACACACACACAAACAGGCTTGCATTACTTTTTGTATGAGGTATTCTTACAAGCAAATAAATCTATTGATGTCCCAAAGCCATTCTTGATATGATACCCATCAAATACCAGTTAGGATACTGACATTCCTTACAAGTGGAAAAAGCAGGATAAAGATATTTTCAAATGGGTTTTGACTTCAGGCTGTATGACAAAAAATGACTATTTCAAAGGGATATGAGGTACTGTATATGTTATGGTGATTGTAATTGATATGACTATGGGTAACTGACATACACTTGTTGGTCACTTTATTAGGTACACCTCCTTGTTTCTACAGTGTTTCATCATATAAATGCACATTGTAGTTCTACAATTACAGCCTGTAGTCCATCTATTCCTCTTCATACTTAGTTAGCCCCCTTTACTCTGTTCTCTAATGGTCAGGAGTCCCACAGGACCACCACCTCATGATGTAAAGTCAGAGACAGTAGATCATCTGTTGTTGCACAGTTTGCAGCTTGTGTTAGTCACCCTCTAATCCTCCTTCACAGAATGCTGCCTACAGGATGCTGGTGGCTGGACATTTTTGGTTGGTGGACTGTTTTCGGTCAGCAGTGAAAAACTCCAGCAGCAGTGCTGTCTCTGATTTATTCACACCAGCACAAAACACACTAACACACCACCACCACATCAGTGTGACTGCAGTGCTGAGAATGATCCACCACCCAAATCTGTGGTGGTCCTGTACATTAGAAAACAGAGTTGGTTGGTTGATGAGATTTAACGCCACTTCAGTACATCAGCCATTTCGTGGCAGGATGTTATTGTCGCATCCTTAAATATGGGCTCTTAGTTTTTGAGTTAGGAATTTCAGTAATTTTCTTGCTTTGTCTTGGCTGAATATTTCAGGTAATGTGTTTGACATTAGGAGTTTTTGTTTTTCCGGTAGGTACTTAAGGAATTCGGTGAGCAAGTGTTTTACAGTGATTGTTTTTTGACAAGTTCCACATTGTGGGGGTTCTTCGCCCTTCAACAAAAAGGAGTGTGTCAGTCTGGTATGTCCAATGCGACATCTAGTAGATGTAACTTGGTCCCATTGATTGTTCAGAAATGTGTTGGTCTGTTGCCTATCTTGGGGCTGAGCTCGTGCAGTTTGGAGTTGGCTTGTGTATTCCATTCAGCTTGCCACTTTTCTTGTAAATAGCAGAACAGGAGAAGTTTTATGTCCCTTGGTGGGAGTTTCCTTTGTTGTTTTCCTTGCCAAACAGTCCGCTCTTTCATTTCCCGGGAGGCCGCCATGGCCTGGGATCCAGCAGAATTCTACGTCGAATTTCAGCCTTGTGAAATTATGTAGTTTTCCAGGATGGTGTTGATGGCTGGGTGATCGGTATTGAGGGATTCCAGTGCTTGCAATCAAGATTTGGAGTCAGTGCACATAATAGATTTGCATTGCTGTGTGGTGTTGACATGGTCGACTGCCATTAGAAGGGCATAAGCTTCAGCAGTAAAAATGGAACTGTACTTTGGGAGGTCTACTCTAGATGAATGTTATCCAGATACCGTTGCTGCTGAGACTCCATTCTCAGTTTTGGAGCCATCTCTATATATGGGAAGGTGGAGTGGGAATTTCTCTCTGATGTCCAGGAACTTCTTGAGATAGGTGTTCGGGTGGGTGGTAGATTTATTTTTGTCTAGGATGTATAGGATTATGTTAGGTTTTTTAAGGTTCCATGCTGGGATAGGGTTGGGGGGTATCTGTGCTATATCATTCAGGTCTACAGCGAGTTCTCTCAGGTGTGGCCGGATTTGTGTTCCAAATGGCATCATATAGACAGGGAGAATGTTGAGGCACATGCCGGGTTTTGTGGGTTGGCTAGAGAACAGAGTACAGGGGACTAAAAGTATGTAAAATAACAGATGGACTACAGTTTGTAATTGTGGAACTACAATGTGCATCTATAAAGGTTAGGGAACTCACAAAATGGACAATGAGTGTAGAAAAAGGAGACGCAGCTAATACAGTGATCAGTGAGTGTCACAAGTTATGAAAATGCAGTTGATAAAATATTGTCCTAAAAGAAAACTAAAGCTGATAACATGTTCCTACACGCTAATTTTGACAGACCTAATTATTACCTTAAACTATGCATGGTCACAGAGGATATGTGAACTGCAAAACTACATTTGAGTTAGATTTTGAATAAGGTCCAGATTATGTTGCCATTCACTCAGTTTAAAGACTGATAAAAGACAGAAGGTTCAATCCATTACATAAATCCACTATGCCCTTGGATATAAAAAACAATGGGCAAATCTAAATGATTATAAATTACACGGGAACAGAAACAGACAGACTAAAATCTCTTAGACATGCATGCACATGTGGTGAAAGTGCTTTTATGAAATACTGCACCATCTGTAAAAACCCCCTGCTGATTAATCCATGGCCATGCTAAAGTGGATTATAGACACACACAAATCGGGCTGCGCTATACAACACACTGGTGTCTGCAATTTAGGTAATGAATAAAGGTCACAATTAATGCTCTCCATTTATCAGAACAGCATATATTCAGCAGTCTATCAAAATTAACCCCTTAAAGTCTGAATCATCACTGTGGCTGTCAACTGTTCAATCCCAGATGTTCTCACTAACCCCATTTACATTCGAAAAACATAAGGTCACCAACTTCCTCTGCCATTTTTTCAGTTATTCTGTGCAAAACTCATGATTCGGCATGTCATATTTAATTAGCAAGAACTTTCCAACTTCGGCATAGAAAAACCACGTCGCAGGAGAAATTATTTTGTCAAATGAGGATTGAGGATTCTGAGTTTATACATATTCCATATATACTGTAGTAGTTGTGAAATCAATTTTGAGTGCATGTACATCTGTATTTTACACTGATAACCCGTACAGTAGATATTGAAATTAAAGTGGTACCTCGGTTCTAGTCATTAACTCCATAATCTGCTTGTTTTCCCAAAAGGAATAATGTAAATTGAATTAATCCTCTCTAGACCCCCAGAAAATCCACACTGTATAAGGCATTATATGCATTAATGGAGTTGTATTGTACAGATGCTCCCTGATTTATGATGGGGATATGTTCCAACAAATCCAACATGAATTAAATGTATCATGAACTGATGAGTTTAATATCGTCTATACTGTATCACAATGAAGCCTATTACACATGTTTAAAATGTGTACATTAAGCTACATTTGGTCAAAAAATCATTTACACAAAGCTTAGCTTATAATGAATCTCATGCAATTTCGTGAGTAATGGATTGGGAATGAAAAGTAAAAACAAAACACTTACACTATTGATTAACTAGGGCGCTAGCATAGCTGCTAAGCTAACTGCACTGAGCATGAGCTAATGTGAATCTGAGTCACTGTGTACTGAATCATGAATCGAGTTTTGGCTGAAACGAATTGTGTGGCTCGACTCGTACAAGTTTAAGCAAGAGCGCCGCATACTGAGCAAATGACGAGAACAGAGACAAATCTTTCTAGTCAAAATGTGTCAAGACCTGAACTGGACGAGTTCTGCGGTGGCCGAGAACCGATGTACCACTGTATTTAGACACAGATTGTGTTGAAATTGATCATTAAAATGGAGAGAACTGTCATCTGTTAATCAATCTACTCTCAAGACACCATAATTATGAAACGAAAACATTCTCCCAGTGTCTGTCAGGTTTTTCTAAAGGTACTCCAGCTTATTCCTACATTCTAAAGACAAGCATTAGGTCAACTGATGTCTTTAAAGTGTGCCATTGTGAGTGAGTGGGTGTGCGATGGACTGGTGCTCGGTCATGTTCAATCTGATGGCACTTGAAAGATTTGCCAGGAAGAATGGGATAAATTGAAGACTTGAAACCCTAATTGCTGCCAAAGGACCTTCTACATAGTACTGAATTGAGGATCTGAAAGTTGTCTGACTATTCAATTTTCTTTTACTTTCAATAACATTACAAAGACTTCTAAAAACGTTGTCATTATGGATGATTAAATGACGATCGATGAATAAAAATGCCAATTGTATCCAATATCTACTTATAATTTAATATACTTAATAACATAATACTATATTTAAAAAACAAAAGGGTACGAATACTTTCTTAATCCATTGCATCGGCAAACATTGACAAGGACCTGCTGCAAAACGTGTTTTCGTCACCTTAATAATCACATGAAGCTTGTTTTTTCTTGCCTGTGTTGGTAGTGGTACATCTGTCCCATGTATCACCTAATTACTTACCCCCACACAACTGTATAATTATTATGGTCTCCGTTAAATCTCATTTTTTCTTGACTTTTATGTACTGTGAACATGTGAACACATTATTATTGTCCTCTAGTGTTTCTAATGCCATACATTTCTATAGCTAAATAATAACAACAAACTCAGAGGGACTAGCTAAATACCCAGACAATATTAAAATGATATTTGTATTGTCATCAGAGTGGGGCCATTTAAACTCCACTATGATCATACACACCTGGCTCGCTGTCTATCTGTGTGAGGATATCTTCTATGGAGTCCTCCTCTGTGCGCTGGGGTTCGGGGTCAGGGGGTGTATAACCACGTAGGCGGCACCATTGCACCACCTCCCTGGTTTTAGGGGGGCTGAGGGCCTGCAGCCGTGGGTTACGATCCAAAATGTCCTGAATCAGACGCTTCACTGCTACTGCCCTCTGGAGCTGCACACGTGCAAACAGAGCAACAGATTTGGCAACATGCTGACATGCAGTAACTCCATGGCATGTTCTTGAAGCTGATTTCAGCCACCCAAACACACACAGCCACACAATACCTCTGCAGCTCTCCGCTTTCCGATGTTCCACGAGTAGTACTGTTCCACAGACGTGGCACAGAAAGGGTGCGAGTCTTCAGCTAGTGACATACAAAGACATTGTTATTCCCATGTACATATGGAATGCAATATTTAACATCCTTTATATTTACATTACAGTAGCATAAAAAAGACTGTGAGACTATTGTTTATGTACCATGTGACTGTTGGGTCAATGCCCTTTTCGATCAGTGTCATTTCACAGAAGGTAATGTGGACATTAAATGGCATATTCTTGTAGACTTTTGTCAGATTTATTAACTATTAAATATTAATTATTAACATATTAAAAAGTCATGATGGGCAGAAACAAAAACAACTAAAATTAAAAAAATAAAATAAAAATCAGCAATTCAGTGGCTGTAAAAAAAAAAAAAAACAATAATAATAAAAAATAAATAAAAAAAAGAGATATATTAAGATTTTTTGTGCATGCATTTTAGAGAGAGAGAAGCGCCTCACTTTTCTCTGCAACGATCAAAGGAAATTTCTTCACTGCAGCTGTCAGAAGTTGCAGTAAGGTCTCAATATTCTCAGTGCTGAAAATAAGAGAAAAAGAAAACTTCAATATGTTTTGCAGCATATTTTCTTAATTTGTTCCAGAGCTGTGGACATTATTGTGTTCTTACTTAATGAGGTCATGAGTTGTGGTCTCTGTGCCTTGTTCCACTTTAACAGTAGCAGAGGTGGCCTTTTGGAGGGTGGAAGAAGCCCCGGGTAGCTGGACAGATGTGGGGGTTACTGGGGTACTGCAAGATGAGCTGCACACTCCAGGCTCTGTCTTAACTACAAACATGAAGAACAGAAAGGAAGAATCAACACGTCAGCTGGAAATGCATGAACGCAGTTATAGTGGGGCCCCCCAAAAAAGTATTTAGTCAGCCACTGATTGTGCAAGTTTCCTACTAGAAAGATGAGAGAGGTCTGTAATTTTCATCATAGGTACACTTCAACTATGAGAGACAAAATGAGAAAAAAAAATCCAGGAAACCACATTGTAGGATTTTTTAAAGAATTTAATTGGAAATTGAGAGGTTGAGGTCTGGAGACTGGCTAGTAGCCACTCCAGGACCTTGAAATGCTTTTTACGGAGATGCTCCTTCGTTGCCCGAGCTGTGTGTTTGGGATCATGGTCATTGTTGGAAGACCCCAGCCACGTTCCACCTCTTCAATGCTCTCACGTGATGGAAGGAGGTTTTGGCTTAAAATCTTCACGATACATGGCCCCGTTCATTCTTCCCTTAACACGGATCAATCGTCCTGTCCCCATTTGCAGAAAAAAAAACAGTACCCAAAGCATGATGTTCGACACCCCCATGCTTCCCAGTAGGTATGGTGTTCTTGGGATGTGACTCAGCATTCTTCTTCCTCCAAAAACACGACAAGGTGATATTTTACCAAAAAGTTCTATTTTTTGGTTTTATCTGACCACATGATATTCCTCCCAATACTCTTCTGGATCATCCATATGATCCTCTGGCAAACTCCAGATGGCTGGACATGTACTGGCTTAAGCGGGGGGACACGCATGGCACTGCAGGATCTGAGTCCTCCCTTTCGGCGGTAGTATGTTACTGAACAAAAAAAATGGTAGCCTTTGCATACTTTGGTCCCAGCTCTCTGCAGGTCATTCATCAGGTCCCCCGTGTATAGTTCTGGGATTTTTACTCACCATTCTCATGATCATTTTGACCCCCCACGGGATGAGATCTTGCGTGGGGGCCCCAGATCGAGGGAGATTATCAATGGTCTTATATGTCTTCCATTTTCTTACAATTGCTCCCACAGTTGAATTTATTCCACCAACCTGCTTGCCTATTGTAGGATTTCACTCTTCCAGCCTGGGCAGGTCTACATTTTCTTCCTGGTGTCTTTTCCCCAGCTCTTTGGTCTTGGCCATGGTTGAGTTTGGAGTCTGACTGTTTGAGGCTGTGGACAGGTGTCTTTTATACAGATAACGAGGTCAAACAGGTGCCATTAATACAGGTAACAAGTGGAGGACAGAAGAGCTTCTTAAAGAAGTTACAGGTCTGTGAGAGCCAGAAATCTTGCTTGTTTGTGGGTGACCAAATACTTATATTCCACCATGATTTACAACTGAATTCTTTGAAAATCCTACAATGTGATGTCCTGGATTTTTTTTCTCATTTTGTCTCTCATACTTGAAGTGTTCCTATGATGAAAATTACAGACCTTTCTCATCTTTCTAAGTAGGAGAACTTGCACAATCAGTGGCTGACTAAATACTTTTTTTCCCCACTGTAAGCATGATGTTGTATAACTTACAAACATTTTATCTGTACATAGGATATGTGTAGGTGGGTTCTCACCTTGCGTTAGAGGAGATGAGGTAGATGGGGCAGCTCCACTTTGAGCACTGGATGCAGCTTTGGAGCCAGAGTGCACTATTGTATCACACACACACAGGCACAGGTTTGTCTTTCTATCATTGTGGGGACTTTCCACTGGCATAATATTACTGTTGCTAATATTGTTACACCTCCATCTAATCCTAACCTTAACCTCAGTAAACTAACGATAATGTTTCGGCTTGTTTGGTTAATCAAATCTGAAGTTGCAGTTTATGTCCAAAAATCCCCAAACAAAAACAAAACATCAAAATATCCCTAAAAGGTAAACAATGTCAGGTCTTTCTATCCTATCATTATATACAAACTTCACCCAACCCACCACATCATCCACCCATTAACCCGTCTGCTTACCACCACATCCACCTGTCCCCCAACACACTCAAATCCATCCACTCAACAAACCCACCAACCAACACACTACCTTCCCGCTCACCCAACCAGCCACCCCCAATAAATCCACCTGACCTCCTACCAGCTCTCCCCCACCCCCTGTTGGAGGTAAGACTGTCAAGACAAAATGTTTCACTTGCCAGCCTGTAAACATAAATATCTAACATGCTTAATGTGCTGGGATTAACAGCAACCTTGAAATTTGGGTTTTGTATTTTTCCCCAAAATTTGTGATGGAATCTTTGGAATTCTTACATGAGAATAGTTAACCGAAACCATTCATTTACATTTTCCTGACCTCTAAATAAATGAACTTAAAATATGACAAATTAACTATATTTAACTAGATATAGTATCCCAAGTTCCTCTGATCCTGTTTGTGCCAGTTCCTGTGTTTGAGTGTGCAGTGGAAATACTAAGAATACTGTATACTAATAACTGCAGTCATTATTCTCTGTATGGACGGTCCCAGTTGTTCAGAAGCTGTCCAAGAAATATAGCACACGCAGTAAATAGAGTACAGTTCCAACCTGGACAAATCTCTTTTCCATTATAAACCTCCCTCTTCGCCCTCCACCCCACAGACCCTCTGCTCTCTATTAACAACACATTGCTATGGCAACAGAATGAGGATCATTAGAGAAAAACAGCTCATTGAACGCTATGATATTCATGTGCCCTTCCCACAAACACAGAATCTGATGGCTATCATGTTGCCTTCAGAAGAACAAACAAATCAATATGGTTTCTAATTACAGCCAGTAAGAAACAAATGAGATCAGCAATGGACTATTTCAAACTGTGGTATTTCATGGAGAATACATTCTAAAGCTGTCAGCTAAAACGTACCAAAGTTGATGGGGGAGAACATTTTAAGGACTTCAACACACCACACAGATACAGTCCCATAACCCAAATCTTGGCTTTCTGAAGCATTTTTGAGTGGGTGTATGATGAGCTAAAACTCTCAGATTTCTTCTGCCTGTTTAAGTGGAGGTAGGCAGTGTGTAGGACGAGTACTTCTCAGGAATTATGTAGGATGAATAACAATACTGTACAATAGAAATACGATTGCATGCACTGCTTTGGTGCAAAGTTTATTCTGCATCACAATAGCCTCATGCAGAAAGCACTGCACTGAATACTGTAGTAAAGAGTTACGATGGTAGAGAGATATGAAATGGGCCATGAAGGTGAATTTAAATATACAGACAGACAAAAGTTAAACAAAATGACACTATCAAAGAAGAATATTAAAGGAGCCATATGGGAAAACCAATATAGGAACAGAGTAAGACCAGGAGAGAGAGAGAGAGAGAGAGAGAGATATTCATGAAATGTACAAAATATTTCTGTAACATCTTATAAGATTGGAGAATAAAGAGCAGACAGTTTAAGACCATTTCAGAAACTCTGAAGATCATCTGGGGTCCTAGGTTCTCTTTTGTGCACTCTCCCCTTTAGCTCACCCAAAGGTTTTCTGTGGAGTTTGAATCATGGAACTGAGATGATCATGGCAGAAGCTTATCATTATCCATTCAGTTATCTGTTTTTGTATAGATCTAGACAAATGTTTTGGATCATCGTTCTGCTCCAATGACTACCCATTTTTAGTTTCTTAGCAGAGGCGGACAAATTTTGGTATTTCATGGATACCATGATGGCCTTACAGGGTTCAAAGTAGGAGGACAAACAGCCTAACAACACAGACCCTTCACCATGCTTAACAATGTATGCATCCTCCTGTTTATGCCATACCCTACACTGTTTGTTGCCAAGAAGGTTTTTTTTGCCTCTCTGACCATTCTTCTGCATGAAGAAAAAAGAACAGGTCAACATCCATTTTTTTTAAATATTGCCCTAACTGCAGATCTGAGCATTTCCAGGATAGTGTTTTTTAATAGTCATTCCCAAAGGTCAACACACTTTTATATTAGAATTTTTTTCTTTTGTCTTTCCCTTGTTTTAAAATGAATAAGAGAATTTGACATCTGTGTCACATCAAATATATACTCCACTGAAACAGGAAGACATAACGTTCTGGTTGAAAGTTCCTAAATACATTTACTCTGATTAACTTCAAGAGTAAACCATAAAAATAAAAATAAATAAAAAAAGATGGTTCATTACAAGAATTTCCAGGGGTGCCACTAACTGTGGCACATGGTTTTCTTAAAAACAATTATTTCTTGATGAGGGAATTTTATCTTCCTCGAGCCACGTTGCTTCAATTAAAGGTTGGATTTTTCTCATTAATTTAAGTATGAAATTAAGCTAATCCAACAAAAGTGAGTTGTTGTGGTGAGTTTATAGGAACACATTTTACTCATCTTTAATCAGGGTTTCCACTAACTGTGAAGGGGACTGTAGATAAAACTGAAACATTAAAGTTTACAGTCTTGTACTATACATTGGGCATCCCTGATCAAACTACATTTTGTTGAGTTATTTTTTTAAATACAAAGAACTTGACACAATCTCTGTAGGAAACAAAGTTGTGTTCTTGGAAACCACTTGAAGACATTCTGAGACCTTACAAACTCTAGTGGATCAATTGGAAAGGTGCCAAAAATTTTGCACATGGTAAATGTTATGTTCTAGCATTAAATATGCCAGATTTATGTTTATTCAAATCTCATGGCTGTTAATCTTGGGTACGTGTAAAAACCTTTAAAATGCATTTGTTTCCATTGAAGTTTATTCAGGATATTACGTGCAACTTCAGTATTCACATGGATGGAAACCCGATAGCAGAGTGAGACAGGGGTTTCCCTACCTTTGCCCACAGGCATAAGGATGGTCTGCAGTGCCGTCGAGGCTCCGCTGATACTGAGGTGTTTGAGCTGGTTGGCCGGGATCGTCAGAACGGTCTGCTGAGAGCCCGACTGTCCAGAGTGGAGTTTCAACATACCTGAGGGAGATACATTCTCACATTTTTCTGAAGGCTGATAACCCTGCTGTCTAGTAATGATCAAATGAAGGCCACTTCTTATAAACTTAACCAAGCATTACATTCTGTTAATGATACATTTGGCTAAGACCATCATCAAAATGGCTTGGCTGATTTCTAAGGTTTTAAACACTAACTATAGAGTAAATGAAAACCTGCTCATGAACTGAAAGGACTGGTCACCTGAAATCGCAGCAGCTGCTTTCCCACTGACAGTTGCTCCTCCCACTAGTGATGCAGCACCAACCAGTGAGGGACTGGTACTCTTAGGAACGCTTACTACTGTTGAGCTCGTCCCCTTCGACAGGCTGATGAGTGGCACGTTGACGCTCTTAGTCACTGTTCCGCCGCCGCTTGCGCTTTTTGTTATACTAGTCGCAGTACTAGCACTCTTGGCTGCGCTGATAACTGCTGCCTGATTGGCTGGCACTAGGACAGAGTGTTGTGCTGCTGCTTTAGTACCTGAGGATGCTCCAGCTAGCTCTCCAGGCTAAAGGGCAAAAATGTTTTTTAGTTATACTTTTACTCAATGCAACACTGTACTGTATACAGGTATGCACTGTTATGTCCACCCATTATTATAAATGTTAAGACAGCCATCCAGTCTGAGCAATTATAATAAGAAATAAAAATCTGTCTTAACACCGGATGTTGCGGAAATAAATAGTTGGTCATCAACAGCCAGTCAATGTTACGGATCTATGAGCACACACACAGAGGATATAATAAGGATAGACTTGAATGTTCCCAGCAACTGAAGGTGAGTTTTACCTGCTGAGAAGTGGTGGCAGCGGCAGGTGCATTCGGGCTAGTAGCTGTGACGATTCCACCAGTCATTCTCAAAGTGGTACTGCCTGGTTTGGACAGATGCGCAGTTGCTGTCACTGCCTTGACCGAACCATCTGACAGCTTTACTTGAGAGCCCTGGGACCCACCCACCACCTGCCAATCCAATCACACAATAATGAGCCTTAAAGCAGACATGCAGTATGTAGTCATGAAATTTGCATACACCTGTTTAATTGTGAATTCAAATTATTGAGGAAAAGGTCTAACATCTTCACAAAAGAGAAAAGTTGATCACTGTGTCTGAGAGATGTTTATCTCTTAAATTTTACCTGTCAGATTTCATATTTTCCTTTCCTATTTTTTAACATAAGATGATCCTGAGTTGATTTAAGGGTTGCTAAAGGGAAATTTGTGTGCACTGGAGGGAAACCTGTGGAGTAGTACAGTCTGGGGGTTTCCTCCGAATGGTGATTTCCTCCAGACAGTGTAGTTTTACGGTCTATAGGATATACAGTGGGGCCAAAAAGTATTTGGTCAGTCACTGATTGTGCAAGTTCTCCTACTTAGAAAGAAAATTTAAAAATAAGTAATTTTCATCATAGGTACACTTCAACTATGAGAGACAAAATGAGGAAAAAAAAAAAAAGAATTCAATTGTAAATCATGGTGGAAAATAAGTATTTGGTCACCCACAAACAAGCAAGATTTCTGGCTCTCACAGACCTGTAACTTCGTCTTTAAGAAGCTCTTCTGTCCTCCACTCGTTACCTGTATTAATGGCACCTGTTTGACCTCGTTATCTGTATAATAGACACCTGTCCACAGCCTCAAACAGTCAGACTCCAAACTCAACCATGGCCAAAACCAAAGAGCTGTCAAGAGGGTACTACGCCGAGAGGGTCTTAGATCCTGCAGTGCCAGGCGTGTCCCCCTGCTTAAGCCAGTACATGTCCAGGCCCGTCTGAAGTTTGCCAGAGAGCATATGGATGATCCAGAAGAAGATTGGGAGAATATCATGTGGTCAGATGACACCAAAATAGAACTTTTTGGTAAAAACTCAACTCGTCGTGTTTGGAGGAAGAAGAATTCCGAGTTGCGATATACCTACTGGGAAGCATGGGGGTGGAAACCTCATGCTTTGAGGCTGTTTTCTGCAAAGGGGACAGGACGACTGATCCGTGTTAAGGGAAGAATGAACGGGGCCATGTATCGTGAGATTTTAAGCCAAAACCTCCTTCCATCAGTGAGAGCATTGAAGATGGTCCCAGCTCTCTGCAGGTCATTCATCAGGTCCCTCCATGTAGTTCTGGAATTTTTGCTCACCGTTCTCATGATCATTTTGACCCCACAGGATGAGATCTTGCGTAGAGCCCCAGATCGAGGGAGAATATCAATGGTCTTGTATGTCTTCCATTTTCTTACAATTGCTCCCACAGTTGATTTATTCACACCAACCTGCTTGCCTATTGTAGATTCACTCTTCCCACTCTTCAACAATTTTCTTCCTGGTGTCCTTCGACAGCTCTTTGGTCTTGGCCATGGTTGAGTTTGGAGTCTGACTGTTTGAGGCTGTGGACAGCTCATTGTACAGATAAAGAGGTCAAACAGGTGCCATTAATACAGGCAACGAGTGGAGGACAGAAGCGCTTCTTAAAGAAAAAGTTACAGGTCTGTGAGAGCCAGAAATCTTGCTTGATTGTGGGTGACCAAATACTTATTTTCCACCATGATTTACAATTGAATTCTTCAAAAATACTACAATGTGATTTCCTGGATATTTTTCTCATTTTGTCTCTCATAGTTGAAGTGTACCTATGATGAAAATTACAGACCTCTCTCATCTTTCCAAGTAGGAGAACTTGCACAATCAGTGGCTGACCAAATACTTTTTTGCCCCACTGTATGTGATACACACCCACCCGCACCCCCACACCCACACATTTCTGCAGATTACCCTGTGAAAACTAAACATCAAACATTTGCATGTACTCTTTTATGGGTATCAGTATGCTGATCAACCAGCTTTACCAGCATTAATCACCATTAATCACCATAACGAGACTCGCATTAATCAGCATAAGCCAACTTGGACCAATATGGAACATGGAACAGACATGGTGTTGCTGGTACCGTGTGACATAGTCAGCCACTGAAGCAGCAAAGAATTGGGTGATCAGGTAAATTGTTAGTTACAAATGTTTTAGCTGACTCTAATGCAGCTACATTAGTAAGCTGAAGTTTACTAAATTTTAATTTAGTGATGTTCAGGTTTAGGTTAGATCTGGGTGTATGTACGTGTAGAATAAAACAGTGGAATAAAACGGCAATTTTCACAGTATGAAATAAGAGTCTTCTGCTTTATGAATCGATCAGCCAGAGTTACAATGGTAAAAGGAAAATAGCAAGATGGGAAGAAAAATGGGGGAAGTATCTTCTATCAGTGCAGGTACATGCATTAGCTTTTATCACATTGTGCACGCACGCACACGCGCACACAGAACAAGCTCTGACAAGGAGTGTGGTAAGCATGCTGTGGGAGGAAGAAATGGAGACCATGGATGAAGTGAGATCAATAAACTGATTACACCACAAAAGCGCTACATGAAAAAAAAACAACCCAAAAAAACAAAAACACCAGCTCAGAAAGACCATCCATGCTAAACAGTAACACTAATTACTGTGTACTAATGTCATCGCCTATAACATACAGTTAGAATCATCTTACCACTAACATGTTATACAACAGTTAGTTCTGACTTCACAACAAGATTGGTTGAGAAAAGTCACTGTGATGATATTTGTGATAACTGCACGACTTTTTCACACCAAAACGCTGTCACTGACAGGCTTTATGCACACAAATAACTCATTAACCATAAGAACTAAATTCTTCATTTAATTCTAAATGAATTTTATTTTTAATTTTAGTGCTTTTTCCTTTTATCTTCACTTATTTGCACTCTGCATTTCAAACTAACGTTACTTGCTAGTGTTATATAAACAATATGTCTTTTGTAGCATACTCTGTTAGAGCTGGGTAGGACATTGTTACCGTTGCATAGCAACAACTAATTTCTAGTAGGCTTGCACCGATATCGATACCTTACACACAGTATCGGTATGAGAGAGCACCGATACCAGGAAGAGGCTACTGATGCACAACGTCCCCTTCCTCCTGGAATAAAGTTCTATCTGACATTTCATAAAAAACTGAGTTATTCATTTATACGTATTCTGTGACAAATTCTTAACATCACGTGAGGTGTTTTAAGTTTATGCATTTTGGACTCTATCTGAGGTTCTACCTGCAGAGTCACTCATCTGTGAGCACCACCAATCAGAGTGGACCAATCAGATTCCTTTTTCTTTGCCATGTCACTCAGCGCTCAATGAGTATGGGTAATAGAGTGGAGAAGAAAAGCTTGGTAAAATCCATTGTTTTTAGATCATTAGATTATGTTAAATGTAAAGAAATACATAGTAGAAAATGTGTACTTTTATTGTTTTAAATAATAATAAAGATTAAATGTTTATAATTGTGCATTCATTGTAATAAACCAGTTGTAATTAATAATTTAATTTTAAAAAATTATAAAATTATAAAATAAATATAATCTAAGGTTGTATGATTTGTATGGCAAAAAAATTATAGATATATATATAGGGGTCTTATATATATATATATATATATATATATATATAGAAGAGAGAGAGAAGAGAGAGAGAGACCAGAGAGAGAGAGAGAGAGAGAGAGAGAGAGAGAGAGAGAGAGAGAGTTTTTGAAACATGAAATATTGCTGAAATATTGCCTGTCATCTAATAATTCTTTAAAAGTCTTATTTCTTACGTTTTGTAATATTGAGCCTGAAAGATAATTAAACAGTATACCTTTGAATTGATGTCTTAATTACAATCATCTTTTTTTAATTTTTCTTCCAAAATAAGACATTTTGTTGCATTACAGGCACCATTAAACCTAACACAGTTGTTTTTATACTAACCTGCTACACTTATTTGCTGGACCTTTTACACCTAACTTGCAATGTTTTTTTGAATAAAAAAATGATGACCTCTCCTAAAACAAGAAATGCCATAAAAATGAAATAATAAAAATGTCATAGAAACACAAGACATTTTATTTTTTGATACATGCAGGCAATCTGCTACGACACTAATTTCATGTTTTACATAGAAATGAGTTAACTGTCTGCGTTCCTTGAAAACCATCGCTTCTTTTTAACTCACTTTCTCCAAAGAGAAACGGTGTTCTTAGGATTATAAGTTTCTAAATTTGACCTGTTCCCAAAAAAAAAAAAAAAACATTTACAAATTTAGTAGAATTTTGATACTTCACATTTAGAACAGATTTAGGGTGTCTGTGATTTTCATGTATGAAAGAGACTTGTTCCACATATCAGTTCTGCTATTTAGAAAGCAAAATCTTTGAAGCACATTATCTAAACCCTACTCAGAACGCAAACAGAACCTTATCATTCCAGAGACGACATGCACACCACTAGATGAAGCTTAACTCAAGCTGTCTGTGGTGTGTTATTTCTTGGAGATCCCCGGTTCGATCCCGACCTTGGACTCCACCTGTGTGGTTACATGTCATCCAAGTGTCCGTGCTCGGTTACTCTGAGTGCTCCGGTTCTCTCCCATATTCCAAAGACATGCAGGCTAGGTTAATTGGTGTTCCTAAAGTGCCCTTAGTGTGCAAGTGTATGTATGAGTATGAGAGTGTATGTGCCCTACGATGGCTTGGTGCCCTGCCTGGTGTTGTCCCTGCCTTGCGCCCTGTCCCGCCAGCTAGGCACCAGCTTTTCCGTGACCCTGACCATGATTAAGTAGATAAGAAAATGAATTAATGAATGACAAAACAACATAACAAAATAACAAAACTGCTATATAACAGCAACAGATCACACAAGAGTGTGTGTCATCGTGATAACACACCCCCTCTCGTGTGCCATTGCTTAAGTAACAAATGAGGAGTTGAAAATTATATCTGGGAAGCAAATTCTGCCCTGAGTGAGTGTGTATAATTGCAATGTAACTAACATGCATGGTGTTTCTAAATACCATTTCCACTCTGCCTGTACCTTCCACCTCCTTCCTATCAGTAATAAACTACACTGAGTTTAAAGAGTGATTAATTATAAGATAAAGAACCCCGCTAAGAGACAAGAGGACATTTTACTATTTTTATTTTATGCTCATACACATGTTTACTAGGACGTTACGTGAGGGTAGAACGGAATGTGAAACGATGAAACACACACTTTCACTCATGTGCACAGGCTAACTCTTACAGAGAGAGAGAGTGAGAGGGATAGAGAGAGAGAATGAAAAGCTTCTGTGATACTGTATTAAGTTGACCACTAAAAGTATGAAAAATATAGGGAGGGCAGTGGTGGTGCAGTGGTGGTGCAGTGGTTATGGCCCTGGATATTTGAGCAGCAGATGTAGGATTCAAGGACTGCCAAATCTGCCATTGTTGGGTTCTTGAGAAAGGACCTTAACATTCCATTGCTTTTATTGTAAGACTGCATCAACAGTAGATCGCAATGGATAAAGTCACCTCCTAAATGATGTAAATGTAAATGCTATCCAAATAATGCCACACCACCAATTCCATGGGTTACACTTGCATAGTTGCCATTTCTTATACATTAGATAAATGTTGCATACCTAGGTACAGGCAATGTATGACAAAGTTGGCATGTTTGTCTGTATTTTTGTTCGTTTTACCCATGACCCGAGATGCCATTATCAGAAGAACAACAAATGTCTAAAACTCAATATGAGACACACAACAACAAGCAACGGTTATATCAATATTAGGTGTGCTGCCAATCAAACATATTACAACTTCATATGTAAACAAAAAAGTTGGTGGGTAAACTCTGACCTGTTGAAAAAGGGTTATGAACACACATACCTGAGCCAAGATGGCTGCCTTCTGTCCTGCTGTAACCCGAATGGCCTGCTGGGTAACAGAGGCGGGACTAGATGCCACATGGCCTGAGGAACTGCTTGTGCCTGGTTTTCCAGAACCCCCAGGCTGACCAACCAGAAACGTGCCCTACATGATAAAAAGCATCAGGGATTATCAGATGTTCTGTGTTTGTTTATTTTGTTTATTCAACGTCACATCAGCATCAGAGACTATTCTTGACAGAAGCAAAATTACAATGACACATTCATACTGGGCCAATTTAGAGTGACCAATTAACCTAATGCATGGCTTTGGAATGTGGGAGGAAGTACCAGAGTACCTGGGATTTAAAATGGGGTATAAACTACAATCTCCGCTGAATTATCGACGTGCTGTATTGAGACGACTCAGATTGTATACTGTAACTTGTATTTCAGCTGTTTTTATATTTTCTGTGAACTCCGTGGAATATCTCAATATATCGTAATATGCAGCGTATTTCAATGTGTCGTGATATAATCGTGTCATGACCCATGTATCGTATCGTGAAACCCTTTCCAATACTGACTGCTAGTAGGTTGCGGAAAAGAATACCTGCTACATCAAACAGATAACCGAGTAGGTGTACAGGTGATCTTAAGTGCTCAGTAATTGTATTTTCGGTCATGATTTAACGATAGCTAACTGTACACCCCTGCCCATGTTTGTTTTTTTAGAAAAAAACAACTGTGTGAAACTCAATCTCTTCTTTCTTGATGATGAGCATATAGTGGGGCAAAAAAGTATTTAGTCAGCCACTGATGGTGCAAGTTCTACTACTTAGAAAGATGAGAGAGGTCTGTAATTTTCATCATAGGTACACTTCAACTATGAGAGACAAAATGAGGAAAAAAAATCCAGGAAATCACATTGTAGAATTTAACAAAAGTTCAACTCAATACTTTGTAACATAACCTTTGTTGGCAATGACAAAGGTCAAACGTTTCCTGTAAGGTCTTCACCAGGTTGGCACACACTGTAAGCTGGTATTTTGGCCCATTCCTCCATGCAGATGCTTCCTCCTCTAGAGCAGTGATGTTTTGGGGCTGTCGCTGGGCAAACATGGGACTTTCAAACTCCCTCCACAAATTTTCTATGGGGCTGAGGTCTGGAGACTGGCTAGGCCACTCCAGGACCTTGAAATGCTTTTAACGGGAGCCACTCCTTCGTTGCCCGAGCGGGTTTTTTTGGGATCATTGTCATGCTGGAAGACCCAGCCATGTTCCATCTTTCAATGCTCTCACTGATGGAAGGAGGTTTTGGCCTTAAAAATCTCACAATACCATGGCCCCGTTCATTCTTCCCTTAACACGGATCAGGCGTCCTGTCCCCTCTGCAGAGAAAAACAGCCCCAAAGCATGATGTTTCCACCCCCATGCTTCCCAGTAGGTATGGTGTTTTTTCTTGGGATGCAACTCAGCATTCTTCTTCCTCCAAACACAACGAGTTTTTACCACAAAAGTTCTATTTGGTTTCATCTCACCACATTGAGATCTCTTCTCCCAATCCTCTTCTGCATCATCCATAATGCTCTCTGGCAAACTTCAGACGGGCCTGGGACATGTACTGGCTTAAGCAGGGGGACACGCCTGGCACTGCAGGATCCCCAAGTCCCTCTCGGCGTAGTGTGTTACTGATGGTAGCCTTTGCTACTTTGGTCCCAGCTCTCTGCAGGTCATTTCATCAGGTCCCTCTGTGTAGGTTCTGGGATTTTTGCTCATCGGTCTCATGATTCAATTTTGACCCAATGGGATGAGACCTTGCGTGGAGCCCCAGATCGAGGGGAGATTATCAATGGTCTTGTATGTTTCCATTTTCTTACAATTGCTTCCACAGTTGATTTATTCCCACACCAAACCTGCTGCCTATTGTAGATTGTCACGCTTCCCAGCCTGGTGCAGGTCTACAATTTGATTCCTGGTGTCCTTCGACAGCTCTTTGGTCTTGGCCATGGTTGAGTTTGGAGTCTGACTGTTTGGGGCTGTGGACAGGTGTCTTTTATACAGATAACGAGGTCAAACAGGTGCCATTAATACAGGTAACAAGTGGAGGACACAAGAGCTTCTTAAAGAAGAAATCTTGCTTGTTTGTGGGTTACCAAATACTTATTTTCCACCATGATTTACAATTAAATTCTTAAAAAATCCTACAATGTGATTTCCTGGATTTTTTTTTCTCATTTTGTCTCTCATAGTTGAAGTGTACCTATGATGAAAATGACAGACCTCTCTCATCTTTCTAAGTAGGAAAACTTGCACAATCAGTGGCTGAATAAATACTTTTTGGAATGGAAGTAGTGTGCAATGGTTCAACACTAAATTACGGTGCAATATTGATAATAATCCATGGAATTCAACTTGTTTCCTGATATTTCGAACAGCACTACAAAACAGATAACAGTGACTATATAAGGAATTGGGAACGGATTTGGACACACTTGGTATCAGTGACAGACTGACAAAAGCAAGCAGGACTTCTTAAATCTAATATTAATATAATTTCACATTTTCATCTTTGTGCTGTATTTCAAGGCTGGATGATTTTTCTCCACAGTTCTACACCCACTAGCTGAAGCTTTTATATTACACAACTGCTGACAGCCATTTCTGTCCCAGAGTGGCAAGTGGTTCCTCCAAGACAGGTGTTTCTAATCTACTGTTTATGCAACGCTATAGGCCATCCTATATAATATATGCTTATAGATGCAAGGTATTGGTTTGTACCACACTGAATAATAGATAAGAGTGGAATGGTATTGCTCCAGCTCAGGGAGCAATTATGCTAATGGGCATGGATGGTAATGCAATCATGACAAAGTTATAAAATCATTATATTTTACCCATACACCCACCTTTGTAATATAAAAACATGTTTGGGGCTTCATTGGTAATAAAAGAGAATGAAATAACCCTCAAAACAAACAAACAAAAAACACTAAACAATAAAAAAAAAATTGGTTGTTACAAGGTCTTTTCTTAGGGCGTACTCACACTATGCCTCGTTGCCATGTACCACGCCAGAGCACGTTTGCCCCCTCCACACTACCCCACTGGCCTGTGCTCACATTGAACCTAAACATTGTCCTGAGCATGCCTACATCATCATGATGTGAATTTTTGTGGTGGACAAATAAATATGATTTAAATTATATAAAACTCTTTTGGGCTTAATAGCTTAGTCACACACTGACTTCACAATCAAGAATTGCCAGTTTGTCTGACCTAATTTATTCATTTTCTTATCCACTTAATCCTGTTCAGGGTTGCGGCACATTGCACAATGCAGGAACAACCCTAGACAGGGTGCCAATCATACACACTCACACATTAAGGGCACTTTAGAAACACCAATTAACCTAACAGAATACTAAGTGCAGGGGTGTCAATCACTTCTGGTAAAAACAATCTTTTTTTAATAAATACTTTTATTTGCCTAAAATGAATTACACATTATTAAAAAAAATAATTTTAAGATAATTATCTACAAAAAACATTTTTCTTAACTTTAAAATCCACACTTACCAAGGACGTCAATAATTCTACAAATGGCATGTATTACCTGTGGGGTCTGCTTGAGTATGTAGGAGGTGCAGGACAGGCCGCTCGATCCAGAGCTGCTGCTGGAGGACTGAGCAGAACCAGATGAAGAGCTCTGAGACTGGTGACCTAGAAAGAGAGTAGGATGCTGTTAGAAAGTTGCTCCAACCTCTGGTACCACAGTAATTACATACCAGATACCTGACAGTAATCATGCATTACCAAAAAGAAAGAAAGAAAAAAAGCTTTAAAAGCAATAAAAGGTTTGCAGTGAATCATTTTATTCTTTTGGTCTGTGTATGTGCAGGCTGGGGGGCAAAGCATATCTTAGACACTCGTGGGGGCTCCAAGGGAAAAAGATTTGGAACCACTGGACCAATAGATCTACACACAGCATCAAGCATTTGACTCTGACAGCCCTATAAGCTTAGCAATAAAGCTTGTTTATAAATAATTTTACATCACTGATCCATTTGTTATAGAGCAGTCTTCGCCTAGTGCAGGAGGACTAATGCCCACAAAGTTGTAACCTGATACCCGTCTGAGACACCTTGGGTATAATCTCTGATGTGGATTACATGGTTCCCGTGTTCTGTCGTATGTATAATATATTACGTGAATAAAATAGCCTACTTACGAAAAAAGTAAATAAAAACATAAACAACCCATTATATCTTATTGAGTAGTGAATGAAATCCTGCAAAAGCACTTTGAGAGTGAGTGTGGGGGTGTGTGTTTGAATTGAAAGGAAGAAGTGCTCTGACCTGCACTATTTGAGGCTCTTAGTATGGCTCCCTGTGGGATAAGCAGCAGTTTGCCTTTGCCTGAAGGATTCTTGCTGTTTGTAGTCAGGTAGAGCTTTGTACCCGGAGGTAGGTTGGCCAAGTTAGCCAAGTTATTCACTGGTAGCTGCAGCGTTGCCATTACTGAGGAGAACACAGATTGAAATAACAGAATTAGCAATGAAAACATTTCTTGCAATGCCACATAATGCACAAAATCTATGCACACTCAGAAGAGAAGAAATATAAAGCCAAACTGTAGCAACATTAAACTGCACTGGAATTAGCAATTAGCAGAAGACTGCCGACTACCTAAGTGCTAAAAGATTAGATTATTTCACAAAATATCACTTGCTCATTCCAATAAAAACACAGACTGAGATTTCCTCAATTAATCAAACCTAATTCTATTTCTTCCTGAGCTTGCAGAGGGAGATAAACAGATTTACTGTTTGATGTACTGCTCAATCTTTTACTTAACACTCCAGTCTCTAATCTTAGCTATGTCTCTCTGTGTTACGTCTCCACACACACACACACACACCTCTGCACTTCTTTTTCACATTCATACCCAAGATGTTCTCCAAGGTGCAAACACTCCTTGTATTAAAAAATTCTCAGTTTATTTTTTGTCATCTTGCCTTCTATCAAAGAGGGAGGAACTCTGCAAGGGGGAGCAGCTAGGCAAACTAATGCTGTTACACAGTAAAAACTACATAATGGAAACTTAGAATAATTCCACTGTGAAGGTGATTTGTCCCTTTATTGGAAATACTGTAATTCATACAAATTGCAAAAACTATTGAAGAAAACAAAAACTACACTGAGGTTCGGACTCTAAAGACATGTACATGCTTTGGTGAAAGGGGGTCAAAAACATTCGCATCTACAAAAAGGGGCACTGCTGAAAAAGTCTGAGAACACTGCCTTACACAAACACACAATCTTCCTTCCTTTTAATGCTTCATTCTATACAGGTAGAAATGTTTGACTGGGGAAAGGTGAAGCCTTTTTACAATGCAAAACACTTTTTACTTTAGCATACATTAAAGCTTAACTCTGTGGACTGTGGTAGCCTAGTGGTTAAGGTACTGGACTATGGACCAAAAGATCCAGGGTTCAAATCCCACCTCTGCCAAGCTGCCACTGTTGGGTCCTTGAGCAAGGACCTTAACCCACAAGTGCTTGGATTGTAAGATTGTACCAATTTAAGTCGCTCTGGATAAGGGCGTCTGCTAAATGCTGTGAATGTAAACTCTGACCTCCGCTCTTTCCGCCTGATCCTCCTGAAGATTTGGTGCCTGTGTGCACCTGCTGTACGGAGACTCCACCCCCAGCACCGGATCCACTTCCACTGACAATTGCCTTTGCGACTCCCTGTGCCACTACCTGTTTCTGCACCTTCGAGATGGCAGGGCTGGACTTAGCAACCAGTATCTGTCCACTGCTGATGGCCACCTGCTTTACAGCAGACTGTGCAGAACCAACAGGGATGCCCACCATCTACAGAGAGAGAGAGAGAGAGAGAGAGATTAGAAGCAATGCATTTCTAAACCACTCAGCATTTCTAAACCACTCAGTCAACAACTCTTAAGGAAAGTCAGAAATATACACAATACATAGCATGATTTGCTAGGTGTAATGGGAAGGGTGTAATGATACACTGCTCACAATATTCTGAAAATGAAATGTAATCAATGCAAAAAAATTAAAATTTATTGAACATGTTTAAAAGACTTATTTTTAATGTAAAGAAATGACTAGATTGTAAATAAAATGTTCTACTGCAGATTCACCATATATTAAATAAACAAGTCATATCCATATCCATAAAACATCATACCCAGGCCACTTAATGCCGATGTGCATATTTTACATTTTATTTGAAGTAAGCAGAGCTGGAGGTGGCAGAACTTAAGATGCTGAGGTTCTCTTTAGGAGTGTCTAGGGTGGACAGGATTAAGAATGAGATCATCAGAGGGACAGCACAGGTTGGAAAATTGGGAGACAAAATTCGAGAGGGAAGACTGAGATGGTTTGGACATGTGCAGAGGAGGGACAATGGATATATTGGTAGGTGGATGTTGGCGATGGAGCTGCCAGGCAAGAGACGGAGAGGAAGACCAAAGAGGAGTTATTTTGTTGTGTAAAACTGAAGGATATGCAGGAAGTTGGGTGAGAGTAGAGGACGTGGTAGGACAGGATGAGGTGGAAACGGTTAACTCGCTGTGGGTGACCCCAACGACGACACACACCCCATCCAGACACACCCAAAGCCGAAAGAAGAAGAAAGAAGAAAGATGACTCCATGACTTTAGTTTCATCTTAGATTCCCATCATCTACGCCGCCCAAGGAGGTTGGGTCCCTTTTTGAGTCTTGGTCCTCCAAGGCATTTAGTCACTTCACACTCACCCCTACCACTTAGGGAGTTTTTCCTTGCCACTGTCCCTAGCCCTACAGATGCTCAATTTGCGGATTTGAACGTAGATATTAGGAGAATAATCTCTAAACTTGAAAAGTTGCTTTGAGACAATGCTCCATTGTAAGCAAAAAGCGCTATAGAAATAAGATCTGACTTGACAAGTGAAAACATTCAAGAATAATCGTTCAAAAGGTTGCATTTTCACTTGTATAAAACTGTATAACAAAAATAAGTTTTTTAGTCCCTGACTGCGAATTAAAATAAATTTGAATAACATTTAAATAAGGCTACAGCAGCAAAAAAATGTGCCTATAGTAAAAAAAAACTTTGGAAAATCAAGGTAAACAAATAAGCTCACTCACCTTGAGCCTTACACCGCACCACCCATCATCAATATCAAATCCATCTTCACACTACCGGAATGAAGCGATGCCGTATGGTCTTCACCCTCTGGTGTTCAAAAAATGCAACTGCATTAGATGGCATAATAAACAGAACGCATATCTCCACAATGCACATTGTGACATTTTGGCATCGTGATGAATCTTGTCATGATGCATCGATACACCCCTACTATTTGACTACAGGGAACAGATATTGTGAGGGTGGCGAAATACCTTATATAGTATTTTGGTAATTATCGTGCGACAGCAGATAAGTCATATTAGCACACGAAACATCACTACACAGCTTAATGTGCTGTTTCTAAAGAAAAAATTAAATCCTGCATTAAAAAGGTCCTGGTAATCACTGCTGCTTGGCTGGTTTTATCCCATTAGTTCAAAGTAAACATGCTTGAAGTAAATACAGTCCACTCGCATGGCTCTGTTTCTTCAGTGTCAAATCTGAGTGAGTACAACTGTGATTAATCATGATTAACATAAAACCGGTCCAATGAATGCATTTAATTCAGTCGTTTGACAGACCCACCTTTCAGCCAACTGCTACAACTATTTTGAGGTTACAGTGCATTTAGAATTGCGAAAAAGTGGACCTAAATTGCGCACCTTAGTTGGTGTGGCTCCACCTCCTGTCACTGCCCCACTCTTCTGCGGTGACACAGCAATCATATGACCCCCTTTACGGTCACATACTGCTGCTGCTGGGCAGATGCTGTGGCTCCAACCGGCTGCTGTGGAGGAGGCTGTGTGGTCACTTCTCCAGGCTCCTGTTTAATGATCACCTACAAGAAAATGAAGAGCATCAGCATTAAAGATCAGAAATCCACAGGACAAATCCAAATTTGGGGATCCATTTATGTCCCATTGATGATTTAGACCGTGGGTTTAAAATCCTCTATATGTGGGAACATCTAGCTGATCACAATCACAAACTGTTTTCAATGAGGTATTTATTACAAATAAAGCTTGATTATTTACCTGCAGTAACACACAAGACAATAGAAGTAACCCTTAAAAACAGTAATACAGTATGTGGGGCCTCCATTAATTCAATTGACACACTGACTCTTGTTATTTCACTCATCACACACATGCCGCAGCTCCATAACGCACCAGAGCCAGGAGACTGAGATTTTTGTCTACAGTATATTGGAGCCGCTGCACAGTGCACAGAAGAAGCCTCAGGCCCCAGATAGATGTCCCATTTAAAGAACCTACACGCTCAATCAGCACACTCAGCTGCTAAAGTCTGGTGGAAACTATTAATATCTCTCCGTGTGAAAATAGCTTGTGGTGCCAAGGGACAGAAAACACTGCAACACCCTTTGAGGCTAACCCAGATAAAACAAGACAATTTCCCGGTGTACACTAATTCTCAGAGTGCTAAAGAGGAGTGGACAGAGAACTATGCTGTACAGGCAAAAGTTGGGGACCACCCCTTCGAATTACTGAGCTCTGCTTTTCAGCAACACTCACTTGCAATGCAAATTCATAATATAACGCAGACATTTCTGTATTCCCCATAAACAATCAGCAGCAGTAAAATGGGTTTGTACTGATACCACAGTGGCTCTCAACTTGAACTTGGCTGGATTGCACAGAACCTTGACCTCAATTCCATCAAACACCTTGAAAATGCACTTGAATGCCAAAGTGAGTGAGGGGTTATTGTCTAACATCAGAAGCTAACCTCAGAGTCATATTATAAAATCTAGTGGAAAGCTCGTTTAGAAGAACAAAGGCAGTTGTAGCAGCACTTATGGGGGGCAAACACCATACTAACACCCATGTTTTGACCCAAGTACTTTTTTTGGGTGTCCACAAATGTTGGACTATAAAGTGCATCAAATATGAAGGATCTAAAGAAAGAAGGACAGCATGAAGAAAAAAATGAGGCACAAAGAGAAGCGAGATAAAAAGCTGACAGAGACACGAGGAGGAATACAGCGGACAGTTAAAATCAGTTTTACAAACACACACCTGAATACTTCCTTTTTTATTTTTCTTATACACAGGCACAATAACATGCATTGGCTCTCACCTTGACTCCAGATGACAGGAAGCTGCTGGTGTGGACTTTAGGAGCAGGTGAGCGTGCACCCTGTACAGCACTGCTCTGTTTGGCTGAAGGACTTCCTGAGGAAAAAACAGCAAAAAACTTCACTCCTCTGGCAATGATTTCACAAAATTACACCACAACCAGAGCAAGAGCTTGCCTCACAGTTGCTCGTAGTTTTTCAGTTGATCACTTACACACAGCGTTAAAATTTTTACTATTGTAAATACAAAAACAGCAGAGTGAGGGTGATTTTGGACATTGGAGTGTTGATTTGCCTCTCAGGTATATCCCTAGATCCTTGCATTCTTTAAATAAAGGGTGTAGAAACATTTCTATGACACTGATGTGTATAATCTCATGTATAGTAGGACTTTCAACATAAAATGACACCTTACCATGATACAGCATTCGCAGGAATTGCCAAAACACCCAAGCAGCACCCCCCAAGAAACCTGACTTTAACAATCAACTTATTCATATAATAAAAATATCAAGCCTTCCGACTGGGTCCATCACCACATACAGACTGATGCGCCTAAGGGAATGGAGGCAAGACAGGACAACCTTCCAAGAGGGTTGCAACAGCTAAACCAGCTGGCTTGGCAATGGACTGGTGTCCTGTATAGGGCACTCCTGTGTTTGCCACGAATAGGTAAGTAAAAAACATATGGCAATGTGGTCCATGTTTCCTCATAAAAGTTCTTGCCTGATTTAGTTTAAAACCTGAGCAGCATCAAGGTGCATTTCTGAGATATGTACAAAGTGTACAGAGAGAGAGAGAGAGAGAGAGAGAGAGAGAGAGAGAAATAGTGAGAGACTTCACAAGACATCTGAAGGTGTCCTGTAGTATCTGGCTCCAAGATGTTAGTAGGGCTTGTGATTGGATCTATTCTTGGACTCCAAGTCAACACTTCATCATGGTCCTCAAACCATTCCTGACCAACTTCAGCAGTGTGACAGGTCACAATATCCTACTGAAAAAGACCAGTGCATTCAGGAAATACTGTTCCCATGAAGGTGTGTACCATGTCTGCGACAATGTTTAGGCAGCCATTTAACCTTACTCGTCTTTGGAATGTGGGAGGAAATCAAAGTACTTCAAGAAAACCCACACAGACACTAGGAGAACATGAAAAGTCCACAAAGACGGAAGTCGGAGGTCTAAGGATGTACACACACGAAAGTCAGCTAGGCGACTAGCTAGGCTCATGCATTAGCAATACAGCAAGAGCTACAAACACCTACTCCTAGTCCAGCTCTAATCTATGCCTGGTTTTAGTTGACATCAGTGTACAAAGTGTGTGTAGTAGGACCATTTACAAGAAACAAGATCAAAAGAAAAATTTGATGAAATGATAAGCGAGTATGCACATTCTCTCTCTTACTGTCTCACACCAACATTTGGCTGAGGTGAGTGTTCAGTGGATGGTAGGGGTGTAACAATACACACTGCTCACCATATGATTCACAATACTGAGCTCATGATTCAATTTTCGCACAGTTCCTGATTTTGCATTTGATAAAAAGCATTCCCTTTTTATTTCTGAAGCGTAAACAATGCACATTGTCTGCAAACAAAACAGAAAAAAAATGTATAAAAGAAATGACTAGAAACAGAGGCTTAAAATTGTAAGGAAAATGCTCTATTGTAGCATCTCCATATCTTAAATAACTGACAAAGCATTCAAAATACAGTATTTTTCTTGTATAAAATTTAAACAAAGAATCTTTAGTCTCCTGCAATTAAAAGAAATTAAGAGTCTCAGCGAGAATGTGATACGTTCCTGTCATCATGACGTGTGATTGCAAAAAATGCAGTTACATTTGAGGAACGCATAATCCAACTTGACAATGCACATCGGCCCATTTCTGCATCACGATGCTTCGTTACACCCCTAGTGGATGATAAAGGCATGGAATGCTCAGCAAAGTGGTTGCTGTGGCAGCCCATATTTTTGAAATACCCAGAAGCACTTAAAAAGGTACAGTGGAACAGGGAACACAGTGTGCGCGCTTCTGAAGAGTCACAGCGAGGCCTCGCATTAACCTGTCACTTACAATTTGCTCCTGTTAGTGAGGACAAAGCCTTTTGGTGCTTCGTTCCTCTTTTCTCCCTATTCCCCTCTTTCTATTCCAATCTCTGCTGTCTTTGCTTTCTTCTTTTAATTCTGTTCTATGTCTATGTGATTATTTTTGTCTAAGATCATTCCATTAAGTCCATTTAAAGTTAATTTCATACATTCGAAATATAAATAAAAATCTGTAGCTATAAGAAAATGGTGCACCTGTAACCGTGCCACTGGGCGTCATCGGACCAGGCTTGTCGACAATCATGTAAGGGTTAGCAGATGAGCTGGCCTTCATGTGCACAGGAGTGGAGGTGGGTGTTCTAGACAACGGAGAGTGACTGGGAGTAGAAATAGGAGAGCCTGGAACAAACAAACAAACACGTATGGTTTCTTTGCAATTATGACTTGCTGCAAATACAACTGTGCAAATACTAATGTACTTAGGATGCAAGAACCTATGAATATGCATGACAATCACAAACACGTCAATGTCATCCTCATGTCGCTTGCTAATGTGATTGAAATGTTATGTCTTGAGTTTGAGGACATCACTGGTGGCTACTCTTAACATGAACGCTAGCACAGATTTGTCACAGGTAGGCAGACGAGTAGACTGAATGGGTTGTACTGATACCCCAGTGACTCTCAATATGACACATTTACAAGTCAACAAGTCAGTTCATCAACTTTCTACGCTGTTGTCCTTTAAACACAGTCCATAAAGAAACTTTGATTGAGAACTTGGCTGGCTTCCACAGGACCTTGACCTCAACTCTACCAGCGGAAGTCAGCCTCATAGTCATCTTCCAAAATCTATTGCCTCTTAGAATAACCAAAGCTGTTGTATCAGCAAATGTGGGGGCAAAGTCCATTCTAATACCCATATATAATTGGATATAATTTTTGGGTGCCCACAAACTTTTGTTGATATAGTGCATCAGGTTGCGTCATAAATACGTTACATAAAAGACAGTTTCTCATTCCGTAAATGTGCTTGCGTATGAAAGAAAATGAATATGTGGGAATCAATACTGACATTAAATACAATCAATTTATGGGAAACTGCAGTATCTTGGCTATTTAGTCAATACTAGTAAATACTGCTAAATACGATATACACTGCCTGGACAAAAAATAAATAAATAAATAGAGTCTCACACAACATTTATGAGATTATTTCTGTCCAGAGTTAATTCCTCACAAGATCTTGTATTGATGATGGGAGATTGGGACCACTGTGCAAAGTCTTCTCCTGCACATCCCAAAAATTCTCAATGGAGATCAGGTCTGGACTCTGTGGTGGCCAATCCATGTGTGAAAGTGATGTCTCATGCTCCCTGAACCACTCTTTCACAATTTGACCCTTCTGAAACAGATTAATATCTTTTCCTCGACCACAGGATGCGTCTTTCAACTCACTGCATCAGCTGGGTTAAATAACTAGATCCCAGCTGAAACAATCACCAATGCAGTAATTATCCGATGGGAGGCTCTTTTTGAACTATTTAACTATTTGCTTAGTTAAATCCAGGTGGTGACCTTTTTTTTGCCCGGGCAGTGTATGTCCTGTTGCTAAAAGTTTAATTTACCATGTCATCCTGTAATAATTTGCACATTAGGCCATGGTTCACGCAGTCGATCATATTACGCCACAAACTGAACTTATGCTGAAGCAGTTTCATATCGCATTAATCAGTGTTCTGCCTAACCCAAACTGTAATCTCCATAACCAGAATCAGCCATCCAGGACAGTGCTGTGAGGGCAGAATCAATATAAACGCATATCAGACCAGGAAATAAACTTGTTTTCCTGTGACCCTCACCGGACACAATCTTGCAGCTCATGGTGATGGGCTGGAAGGACTTCCCGGGTGACTCGGTGGGACTGGGTACCTGCCCCTGTGGCATGATCTTGCAGCTGGATGTGATTGGTTGAAATGCAGAGCTGGCATGAGAGCCCAATGTGATTTTCTCAACCCCTCTGGCCTGGGATCCGGCTCGCTCAGAGCATGATGATCTTGCCGATTCGAGTTTTACACCTGAGATAACATACAAGAGGGGGAAAACTTATGGAAGCTGTTTTCTGTCAAACAACAATAATAATATCTCTTCAGCATCTGGTTATTACAATTATGTTGTGTCATTATTACAGAATGTAAAAATCAGTGCGGCACATTACTATTAGGAAGCATCTCCGACATGGTGGAAACTGGTGGGGTTCACTTGAGGCGAAAACTAAGCAGACTGGAACCAAATTTAACCAATCCTCACGCTTCAAACATGACATACTGCATATAGGAATGGGCCAAAATACCAGCACAGTGTGAGCAAAATACAGTGTGAGCAAACCTAGTGAAGGCTTACAGGAAATGTTTGACCTTACAAGGCCTTTGATTGCCAACAAAGGTTATGTTACAAAGTATAGAGTTGAATTTTTGTTATTGACCAAATACTTATTTTCCGCCATAATTTACAATTAAATTCTTCAAAAATCCTACAATGTGATTTCCTGGATTTTTTTTCCTCATTTTGTCTCTCACAGTTGAAGTGTAGCTATGATGAAAATGACAGACCTCTTTCTAAGTAGGAGAACTTGCACAATCAGTAGCTGACTAAATACTTTTCTGGTCCACTGTATATAAAGAACTAGGTTAAACCATATGCATCTAGCCATTTTTAGAGGATAAATTGAGTCCTACCACACCTAAAATCATAAAAAGTCTTTACTTTTTTCTTTTTTTTTTTAGACAGAGACTCATCTCTGATTTGACACTGCTACTGTCCCTTGTGAATGGTACACGTCCTACCTTTCTCAAAGCTGGAGTCAGGTGAGAGCTGGGAGGGCGACAGGGCTCGTCGAAAATTATGCGATCTCTGGACTGCCGTCTGACCAGACAATGAGCCAGGGCCAACAGGAGCTGCCAGGTGTGAGGATGAAGACGAGGATGAGGAGGAGGCAGAAGGAAAGGGGATGAAGTCTTCTCCCAAAGAATTTCTGTGTAGCTCAACATCCACTACCTACAAGGAACAAGGAGATAAATACTATTTAACATGTATTTTAAATAATCATTTTAAACAATCCTGCTCGTTTAGAACGTGATGATCACATAAAACATGTGACTTGAATATTGTATTCAATTGTAAATATGTGACTGAACTATAGCTGAGCATTAAAATAGTCCACTATTCAAAATACTCTTTTATAGCATTTTACATTCAAAGCTGAACTTGTATGGCAAGTTGTCATAAAATCACACAAAACTAATTTTGTGACAGGGAAATGTGTATGCCTTGGGGAGAACAGACATCTCAAACTGAAAAGTAGACCAAGTTTGGAAATCTACATTTACACACCACCTCCATGTCAACAAAGACTATGACGAAAGAAGACTGTTTTTGTGTAATCACCTTGTTTTTTTTGTCCCAGACCTAGAATGTAACTTGGGCTAATTGTGTCATACTTCCTCGTGTCTCTTACCGTCTCGGCTCCGAGAGTCTGCAGTCCTGTGTATGTCCTGTCCAGCTGTAAAACAGAAAAAAATAAGAAAAATCAGCAGCCAATTCTTACAATACAGTAATTAATAATAATTCACTGCTTATATAAAACTCTTCTGACGCAAATATGAATCTACTGGGAAATGATAGATATTGCATATTTCACTCTCCAACACGGTCTTAAATGAATGTTTTTATCTCATCAGTTAAAACCTTTTCAAAAACTGCCCCAGTTAATGTCGATGCTTTCAATCCTGTAAAGACTTGATGGAAAAAAATACACTGAATAGGACAAATCTGGCAAAGAAACAAAAGAGAGAAAGTGGAAAAAGCTGAGAGGAGAGAGAAGAGCAAGAGAGAGAGTGAGCGCTGTGATAAATAAAAGATGTTTCTCAGTGCAGTGCAGAGATCAGTAGAAGCTCTGACCTTCAGATGATGGATAATATCAATGCGCTTGTTCCGCTGATCTTTAAAGTGAATCTGCACGCGCACAGGAAACTCGCCCCAACCCCGCCGAGTCAGGTGAAATGGGGGCTCACTACACACACACACACACACACACACACACACACACACACACACACACACACACACACTTAATGCAATCAATATTTAAATTGATATACCCTGTGGAGGACAGACAGCTACAGAGTTGTTGCCACTCTTGATAAAGACAGCTTAATCTAATATCAAAATTTTGAGAAATTGGACCTTAACATGTTAACATGTTTTAAAAGTTGAAGTAATTTCACACGGTACATGTTACAATACTGCCGTTTCCTACATTCCACATATGATCTACAGCACAACCAGCCTATAAAGAACAGAACAGTAATCAAATTCAGACCACAAACTCTCAAGCACATGAAATGCTAAGTCCTGATAAAAAAAATACCTACATCCCCAAATCTGAAAAAGTTGGGACCGTATGGAAAATACAAAAAAAAAAAATAAAATATATATATATATATATATATATATATATATATATATATATATATATATATATAAATATATGCAGTGTTTCTTAAATTTACTTTGACTTTTATTTCATTGCAGACAGTATGAACCTGAGATAGCTCATCTTTTTTCTAATCAACTTCGTTTCATTTGTTAATAAACATCTATTCCAGCATTTCAGGTCTTTCAGGTCTGCAATATTCCAAAAAAAAGTCGTTGTTTGGACAGGGACAATTTAGGATTAGTAATGAGGTAAAAAACTAAGCAGTTATGTTATTTCAAACAGGTGATTACAATCCTGATTTGGTACAAAAGCTGTATCCACGGAAGGCTAAGTCTTTCAAGAATAAGCTGAGCAGAGGATCTTCAGTTTATCAACATAAGGGTAAGAAAATTACCCTTATGGATTTACAGGGATTTACAAATTTCCGTCCTTGTTTTGCATTGATTACACATCTTGTGTGTTTAGGTTTAATCTTGTGCCCTTGCCCTTTATGCGCTGAAATTCTTCCAGATTCCTTGAATTGTTTAATATTATTATACACTGTAGAGGGAGAAATATGGAAATCCCTTCCATCATGCAACACCTTCATAAAACAGACCTTGTTTTCATAAAGTAAGCCTTTAGGAACAGATACAGTAGCTACTCAGCACATTAGGTATAATTAAAATTAATGGTGGGTAAATGTGTTCAACATCAGATTTTTAGTTAACCAAAAGACAATCATGCAGATCTTAAGGTGCTGAATATGGGTGCAGGTAAACACCTACCTGACCTCCACCAGGTCATTGGGTTTGTAGCTGGGATGCAGGAAGAACCAAACCTTCTTCACAAAGTGATCGATACTGGGCTCCTTCCGCGAGCCTCGTACATACACCATCCATTTATGAGTGGATTGGTCATTCTCCTCTCTTTTATCAGGAGCAATGTACCTGAAAGAGATGGAGACACGGCTTGACAGAGACAAATGGACTATGTCTAAAGAGCATCTTCAAAGTGTGCCAGGAATAAAAGGATTAGGACTTTCTCAAGTGTTTGTATCAACCCTCTTCCTGTCTCCTCCTGTTAGTCACTTTAGGATGGCCGAGTGTAATGTAGATGAAACTATATACTAGAGATGCACCGATTGCAATTTTCTTGGCCGATTCCGAGTTTTTTTCTGTCCAAAATTTACAAAAATGACTGCGTACAGATAATTTTTGTTAGTGAAAAGCAGTGTGTTTTTCATGTGTGACTGCGTTTGTGGCGCTGTCGCTGTGTATCAGTTGTATGAGACTGATTACCGGTCGTGGCCGATCACACTGAAAACCGGCCAATTCTGGTTACCGGCAATCGGTGTATCTCTACTACATATTGCTGTTTGTTTGTTTTTTACTTTTATTTACCATCGCAGCAGCATCAAATTCTATATTCACAACGGATACAAGTTTATACCACAGGACAACCAACTTAATGCAAGACTTGGGACTGTGGGAGAAAACCGGAGCACCTGGAGTAAACCCACATGGACACGGGGAAGGCATGCAAACACCACACAGATGGAGTCCAGGGTTGAGATCGAAACCGGGATCTCAGAGCTGAGGTGACAGCGCTAACCACCACACCACTGTGCCGCTCCTACTGACTGCTGTAATATTAACTGATCAGGTGTGTTGGGAGCAAAAAAACACTAAACCATGCAGAGCAGTGGGGTTCCAGGACCAAGAAACACTGAACTAGAGACTGCTCTATCAGATTTGATGTGTTTAGACACTTTTTTGTGCAAGTTATCCGTGTTTGTGTGGATGAGTTTCTGCTGCTTATTTGTAAATGGGACTCGTAAGTGTGTCTGTCCTATTGTAAATAGTACTCCTTTGATTGTTCTCCACTACCTGTATATTCTCTCTCACCTATAGCTATATAAACTGATGTATACATACACACACCAATAACAAAATCACATCACAGGAAATCACATTTTTAAAGAATTTAATTGTAAATCATGGTGGAAAATAAGTATTTGGTCACCCACAAACAAGCAAGACTTCTGGCTCTCACAGACCTGTAACTTCTTCTTTAAGAAGCTCTTCTGTCCTTGTTACCTGTATTAATGGCACCTGTTTGACCTCGTTTTCTGTATAAAAGACACCTGTCCACAACCTCAAACAGTCAGACTCCAAACTCAACCATGGCCAAGACCAAAGAGCTGTTGAAGGACACAGGAAGAAAATTGTAGACCTGCACCAGGCTGAGAAGAGTGAATCTACAATAGGCAAGCAGGTTGGTGTGAATAAATCAACTGTGGGAGCAATTGTGAGAAAATGGCCATACAAGGCCATTGATAGTTATTTGCTACAGTGTGTGCAAACCTGGTGAAGACTTGCAGGAAACGTTTGACATCTGTCATTGTAACATAACCTCTGTTGGCAAAGTACCGAGTTGAACTTTTATTGACCAAATACTTATTTTCCACCATAATTTACAATTAAATTCTTTAAAAATCCTACAATGTGATTTCCTGGATTTTTTTCCCCCTCATTTTGTCTCTCATAGTTGAAGTGTACCTGTGATGAAAATTACAGACCTCTCTCATCTTTCGAAGTAGGAGAACTTGCACAATCAGTGGCTGACTAAATACTTTTTTTGCCCCACTGTATATTATAATACCTATCTATCAATGCATTTTTGTCTTTTGGCAAACAAAAGTATCAGGTCCGTCATGCCATGCTCTTAAATGTAACAGCTTTCCCCTACACATTTGCACTAGGGTCGCATCGATACCATATCGGTATAGGTGCCGATACTGACACTTACACACGCTATCGGCAATAAAAAGCACTGATACCGTGAAGCGTTTACTGACGCACATGCGTGACTAGATGAAGCTTAACCGAAGCAAGTAGCGTGTCCGTGGTGTGGGAATATGTCTCGCTTGAGACAAGCAATAGCTAAAATGCCATGCTGCAACATCTGTAACTCCAGTATTTTGAGGAATGGCTGAATTGTAAATATGACCAACAATTAAAAAGCTTAATAACATTATGCTTTCCTACTTGTGCTTATTACTGCATTATGACACAATTTATTGTTTCATGCCTCTAAAACTTTTCAAACTCAACCAGTACTATTGTGTCAAGCTTATTATATCTTATTTGGGATAAAGACTACTGCTTTTACCAAGGCACTGCCAATTTATAAAAAGTGGAAGCTCTAAATATCAGGACTTATGGGCACCTATTGAGTAGTTAAGTTAGAGTTGGTATAGGCAGATACTTGTACATCCCTAATTTGCAAATTATGTATGTTAGATGTACTTGTGTGTACAGAGCACTTGTCTGTGTTTTCTGTGGTATGTAGAATAGAAAAATCAATTTGTACCAACAGGCAACAAACAAAAAGAGAAAGGTTCTATACTTTGAAACATTTCCCACGACTATGGTTTTCTTCACATAGAGTCGTGACGCCTCCTCGCCTGTCGTGTGGAATGTGACATGTTGTTCTACAGATGATGGCACACCGAATGTGTCCTGTGTAGGGGACAGACAGCGGAACTCTTGTTAATACACCATCTTCCACACAAGGCTGGCTGCACAGTCCAGTAAATGTATGGCACCCTCCACCCTCTCACTTTGCCGGTATTGCGTCCAGGTCTGCGTTCCAGCTGTCCGCACTCATCCCCTTTCCAACCTGGAGTGTCCCTCTCTCCTGGCTCGATCTGCTGACTCAGAGACTCAGACTCTGAGTGGACTAGAGAGGTTGCTTCAGAGCCCTGGTTCAAAGGAGAAGACGAGCGTGACGGCGACTCCAGGAAGCGTTTGATAGCTGGATGATTCAGTGCAGACGAATCGCTCTTCAAAGACTACAAGGAGAAAGAAAGAGCAGTGAGGATGGAATCCATAACTGATCAAATGTGCTGTGTTCCAGCATAACCACAATGCACACCATAATCACATTTTAGAAAAGCATTTCCAAGAGTTTTTCGAATGGCACCTATGTTACAGTGCATTAAGCCCAACAGTGCACACCTGGCCACTGGAGGACTGGACTGTTATGGTTTCCATCCCTGGCTGCCTTACATTTTTGTGTTGACTCTGACTTGAAGACTGAGCTCTCAGAATTGGTTCATAAGGTTAGTCCCATAGGTTTCTGGAACAGTGAGGTTTTTTTTATATCTTATATATCCACCTCACCGGTTGTAAACACCATCACTTTTTTTGCTTTCAGGTGCCATTCTGGGGTCTCTTGCAAATTTCTACCATTTCACTACAGAGGCGTGTACGCTCTGGCTAACACTGTATCTGAATGGTGGCGCATCGGCTGAGCAGACCACCTCAGTTTGAGATCCCAGGGTCAAACCTCATTCCTGATGGATCTAATAAGGTACAAAATTGCACATGCACACAAACATGCACTCACCTGCTTCACTTTTTACTAGGTGCCTACTTGCACATTATAATAGAGGCACACCATACAAATATACATCTATTTATATACATTTCATTCAAATTTGTGAATATTTTAGATGCCTCCTCTTTTGGATCTCCCAGAATCTGTATATAGGGTCCGTCCCCAGATGCCCTCCGTTACTATAGGGCTGGACAACAGGATGACTTAATTTGCTATTGGTGATCGCCAGTTCAAATTCTTGAGAGAAGTGATTTTAAACTGCTTTTAAAACACACTTAAAATTCTCTATTAGAAATAACAATTATAAACAGATTCACCTTAAAGCAACAGGAGCTTGTCACTGTACCAACAGCTTTGACTGTCGCATTAATGTCACACTAAAATGGATTATATATTAATATTTTGAGGCTTATGCACTGGATGCATTTTGTTTAACAACTTCTTTTTGGACAAACACAACAGTAAAATCAGTTTTACCTCTGAAGCTTTAGGCAGGCCAGCATTGGCATAGTAACTGGCTACGATGCAGGCCCTCAGCTTGTCCATCATCCTCCTTGCTTCATTTAAACGCTACAGAGAAGAGACCACACCTTACAGTATGTAAAAGCAGCCTTTAAAAAAAATTGAACCCACATGACAACCAGCACATGTTTACCTGGCTTATGACTTCAATCTCATGTTCCTTGTTCTTCATCTCCAGAGCAAACTGGTCTCTAATGATGGCTTCAATCTTCTGTACAGCGGCATCGCGTGCTGAAAAAAAAAAAACATTATTCATGAGAGTTGGACATGAACAATATTCCTGAAATTGAAATGATCACAACACCAATAAGAAATCAGCTATGGTAGAGAATATTTCCTTATCATTTATAAGCAGCAGAGAAGCAGCGATGACACCAACATTGACCTTGCAGACATTATATAGTACTTCCATATCTTGGCACAAAAGCTCTAAATAGAGTCACTACCAACATTGGAGGCGAGTCTGAAATTAAAAATTCCAAATATAGTGCACTGTTTAAGGTGGTTGCCATTTTGTTTTCTGAATTCTTCTTGTTTTCTTTTGATATCTTGAATTCTGGGACAGTTTAAGACTTTCTATTCCATATTTGAGAACTATAAACATCAGTAGGTGATCACTTCTGCTTTGAGCCTTCTAAATGCTTTCCCACTGGCAATATCACCTGTAGTTTCAAAGTGTTCACCCTATTCTCTTAAAACGATGAATCGGGGATTTGCGGGGTCTTTAGGGTCTTTTATATTTCAGAATAGTTGCAGTTGGCCTGATTAAAAACCAACTGTGGTTTCTGACAACAATCCTGATATCCATGATACTTTGCTGGTATGGTGGATCAGACACAGCAGTGCTACGAGCGTCTTCAAACACCTGTGTCACTACTGGACTGAAAATAGGAGCACCTACCAAAAATGTCCAGCCACCAGCATCCTATGAGCACTGATGAAGGATCAGAAATGTATCTTGACTACTGACCTGCCCTTTTTCGCCAGGTAAAAGTATTTAATGTGCATATACACTCACCGACCATTTTATTAGGTACAGCTGTTCAATGGCTTGTTAATGCAGAAATCTAATCAACCAATCACATGGCAGAAATTCAATGAATTTTACCATGTAGGCATGGTCGAGATGACCTGCGGTTTGAACCAACCACCAACATGATCACAACATGTATTCATCTTCTGATGGCTACTTCCAGCAGGATAATGCACTGTGTCACAAAGCTCAAATCATATTAAACTGGAAACATGACAATGAGTTCACTGTACTCAAATGGCCTTAAGTGACCAGATCTCAATCCAATAGAGCACCTTCAGGGTGCGGTGGAATGAGAGATTCGCATCATGGATGTTCAGCCAACAAATCTGCAGCAACTGTATGATATGTCAGAATGACCCAAATCTCTGCAGAATGTTTCCAGCACCTTGTTGAATCTATGCCATGAAGAATTAAGGCAAAAGGGGTCCAACCCAGTGCTAGCATGGTGTACCTAATGAAATTGTGATGAGTGTGTATAATCACAAAATGGAATGGAAGAGTTTACCGTTCTGTTCAAGCACTTTGCTCCTCTTGCTCTGCTGCACTTGGGTGATCTCCTCATAGTCTGGATCGTTATCCTCCAGTTTCCTTTTAATCCCAGACATGCTTGCTTATCTGAAAGCATTCAGACAGGTGCAAAAAGCAGCACTTTGGGTGTAGAGAAACTCGTATTTAGTATATGCAGCATCAAATGTGCATGCTGGTGTTAAAACAGGAATATGCATATAATAAATAATACACTCCAGTAAATCTGAAGCCTGCAATCTAATCAATGTAATACTGGGACATAATAGTAGATTGCATATACTGTACTACGTAAACAGTTGACTTCTGAGCCTGAAACGAAATTGTGCATGCCAAATAAAGCCTAAAACACAAACAGTACTACACACGAGGCTGCTCTATTTATTAAAGTTTTTGTGCACGCTTACAAAACAGCTCGAGCTCCGGAGTTTAGCTTGGCATACCCAGCGCCGAAACGAGTGCACAAAGTGCGGACTTGCATTTCAGGAAAACTCGGTGATAGCCGAGGCCTTAGCATAGCCACCCGTTAGCTTCAACCCAGCAAGAGAATAGCGTATAAGAAAAGTACACAAAATTGCGAAACGAAATAAATGCTTTAAGCGCGACTTATCCAAAGTCCCAGTATCGTGCAAACCACAGTCTGTAGTTAGTATATAAAACAGTTTCGTTAAAATCCATAACGGCAGACTCTGCACATCCACGTTACCTGTAACGCCACAGCGACACAGCAGCTGAAGCAAAGCGCTCATAAAGTTGCCGTTCCTGCCGCGTCAGTAGACATACAACAAACCTACACCGGTTATATTTTTCTCCTAATACTACGTTATTTTAGTTCATGGTCTCCAAGACATTAAACGGAGAGAATGTTTATTAATAATGGCTTGTTTTGTATTGACGCTAGCTAAAGCTCAGGCTAACAGTAAGTATAATTGCATGTGAGCTAACAACAGGCCGCGCAGTTCTCTAACAGACCAGTAGATGGCGCGCAGAGCACAGGGTGTATTGGTGTGGCTCAGCCCGCAGCAATAGGAACCATGATCAAACGCTAGGTGGAGCCACAGCGCAGTTTTGTGACCATAATCAGAGGGCTTGGTCCGGATATATTTATATTGTATACACTCACTGACAAAAAATAAATAAATCACCAAAATAGAAATATTGGATTGATGCAAATCTCGGCATGAAGTAAATGATTACAGGTGTGATCTGATTAGACACTGGGTCTTGCCACAAGAGAGCGTAAAAGCGCTTCCCCCGTTGTCTATAAAAAGGCTCGCAGGGGTACTTTTGGGTAGTGTACCTATTGGTGAGAAATTGTTGGCTGTTAGACATGTCTCTAAGACACACTCGATCACATTTTTCCCAGGTGACAGACTTTGAGAGGGGGCGCATCTTTGGACTGAAAGAAGCAGGATGGCGAATAATCACAGCGAATGGGCTCTGGGCAGCCCAGACAAATCACCAGTACAGAGAATCATTTGATCCACCGACAAGCATGGGCAGCTCCCACAGTTTCCACCACCCAGACACAGGTGACACCTTCACTACACACCACTGTCTCTGCCCAGACCATTTCCAGGTGCTTAGCAGAAGTAAATTTATTGTCACAGCTTTGGCTGATAGCCTGGAGGTGCCTTATGGCTGGGTTTACATTTACATTTAATCATTTGTCAGACGCCATCATCCAGAACAACACTTACAAGCAAAGCAATTGTGGGTCTGGGGCATTGCACAAGGACCCAATAGTGGCACTTTGGCAGAGGTGGAATTTGAACCTAAGATCTTCTGGTTCACAGCTCATTACCTTAGCACTAAGCCACCACAGCCATGCAGCATGACTGGCTGTGACTCTGGGAGGAGAGACTGGTTGACGGATCTTCCCCCAGTTCCATAATAGCGACTACTAATCAGAAATAAAATGGAATGGTGTCCATTGCAGTGCATGTTTATACCGGTGTTACCCCTGTGGTATAGACAGCCCTGCTTTCTTGGTCTGGAACGTGGATGCTGCAATGCCTGTCCAAAGAGAACACAGAGCATAGGTTTAAAAGGAGCTAGGGCTGTTGCAACTCTGAATAAAGGCGTCTGTCAAACCCTGTAAATGTTCTACATCTCTCTATAGTTAAAAGAAAAGGATGAATGTAGGGAACAGTGATTAGGGGACCACTTCGGACACAATAACTGTCTTTTTGCTTTGCTCCTCAAACTGTGG
The DNA here is from genome assembly GCA_025084515.1 of Ancistrus triradiatus. Classification (NCBI taxonomy): domain Eukaryota; kingdom Metazoa; phylum Chordata; class Actinopteri; order Siluriformes; family Loricariidae; genus Ancistrus; species Ancistrus triradiatus. The sequence goes on from JAJAGP010000295.1 coordinate 507,045, forward strand.
GTGTGGTTCCACCTAGCGTTCGATTGAGGAACCGCAGTCGGGGTCATATGGTTATGGGTCTATAGCTGCTGGTCCTGGAGCAGCGGATATGACTAAGTACATTAGTTTTTTCTTCTTGAGCATGGCGTACAGTATAAACATTTTCAAATGTTTAGGACAAGTTAACGAATATTTACAACCCAAAGTACTGCAGTAAAAAGTTTCATGGGTTGATCAGTTGGATTCACCTTGTTTTCAGAAAATCGTACAGATTCAAATAGTGGGAATTTTCAAACAGTTGAAGCCTAATGTGAGATCGTGGAAGGAGGAGCGGGAATGTTGTGACGATTTTGAAAAATTGCAGCGTCTCTTACATTTACTTTGACTTTTACTTAATTGCAGACGGTATGGAGCCAACATATTTCATGTTTTGTCTGGTGAAGTTACATTCCTGTATTTCAGGCCTGCAAGACATTTCAAAAAAGTTGGAACAGTACAATTTAGGACTAGCAATGAGGTAAAATAAAACTAAATAATCACATGATTTCAAACAGGTAATGTTAACAGGGATTAGTCATGGTTTGGTACAAAAGCTGTATCCACAAAAGGTTCTTTGAGGATCTCTGTCAGTTTGTCAACAAATGTGTGAGAAAAATATTGAAATGTTCCTCAAAGAAAGCTTAGCAGGGACTTGAATATTTCAGTCCTAACTTTTTCTAATTTGGCTTGTTTTGCATTGTCTTAAAGAATGCATGGATTGTCTAAAAATGCATGGATGTTCTTTTGAAGGCTTCTTATATTGAATTGTTTAATGATATTATGCAGTGTAGAGGAGGAAATATGTAAATCCCTTCCAATCCTTCCATGTGGCACATTGTTTCTAAACCTTTCAATAATTTTCTCAATAATTCATTTGAATTCATTTTCTCAATCATTTATTTTTAAATTATTGAGAAAAGTATTCATTTTCTCAATAATTTGTTGACAAACTGGAGATCCTCAGCCCACTTTTGTTCTTCAATGACTCAATGCCTTTTGTGAATACTGCTTTTGTGATTATAATCACCTGTTGGAAATCATATTATTTATTTATTTATTTTTGAATGTGTTGCAGGCCTGAAATGCAGGAATGGATGTTTATTAAGAATTGAAGTTGACCAGAACAACATATGAAATATTTTGAGTTCATACTGTTTTTGCGTTTTTCATACCATCCACACATTTTCTGATTTGGAGTTGTATGTGCTTTGATCCACATAACAGTACGACAATGCTGTGTTGCATTTACCTGATCACAAAGGAACCCAGGGTAATCTTAAGCAAATAAAGGCCTCTCTTACACTGGGCAATATTTGTTCTTGAGTCCATCACCTGGAGAACACCGAATAAGATTGGTGTTGGTGACTGGTATGACAGGGTTGCAAAGAGAAATTCAAGTACTCTCCATCATCCCACAGCATTTTGTGAATGGATGAGACCAAAATAGAAGTTTTTGGTTTAAATGAAAAGTGTTATGTCTGGAGAAAGCAATAGAGCATAAGAACCTTAAGCTATCTGTCAACAAGGTGGTGGAAGTTTCGCGGTTTAGTTGTGTTTTGCTGCATTTAGGACAGGACAACTTGCCATCAATGATAGAACAATGAATTATGAACTATACCAGCAAATTCTAAAGGAAAATATCAGGATATCTGTGTGTGAAATGAGTCTCAGCAGAACATGGGTCATGCAGCAAGACAACTCTAAGTACACAAGACATCCTATCAGTCAAAGTCCTCACCTTAATCCAATGTAATTGTTGTGGAAAAACTGAACCAAACAGTTTGCATGAAGAAACCCACCAACATCCCAGAGCTGTTCTTTACAGAGGAATCCGATACAATTCTTCCATGCCAAAAAAGTTCAGCTGCAGTTATTGTTTAGCTGCAGTGTCTCTACTCAGCCAGACTGGAGACAAATATGGACAGTTTATAACACTGGAACACCCAAATCCTGTGATGTGTACAGTTTTTATTTGCTAAAGATGGTTGCTGATACTTAAGATGCATAAAACTAGAGTACGCATGGTCTATATGTGAGCAGCTTTTATATCTTGTCAGCCATCCTCTAACCCAACGAAGCAAGCCCAGGCAGGCATTAGAAAACATTTGTATTGCACCTGTACTGAGTTCATGATTTTCTGATTTGCTTTTTGTGTTTTCAGATTGATGCTGTGATTTTGGATTTGCTTTTGTGTTTTCTGAGTTGCTTGTGTGTTTTCATATTGCTGTTGTGTTTTCGCATTAGCTGCTGTTTTTTTTTTCTGGATTTGCTGTTGTGGTTCTGCATTTCTATGGTGTCTTCAGATTTGCTGTTGTGTTTCTGGATTTGCTGTTGTCTGGTTTTGCTTTTGTGTTTCTGAGTTTGCTATTGTTTCTTCAGACATGCAGTTGTGTTTCTGGATTTGCTGTTGTATCTTTGGTTTCGCTGTTGTAGTTCTGAATTTGCTGTTGTGGTTCTGGATTTCTATTGTGTCTTCAGACATGCAGTTGTGTTTCTGGTTTTGCTGTTGAATTTTGAGATTTGCAATTGTTTGTGGATGTTCATGAAGCTGAAAGGGTTATGTTTATTGCTTTTAAGCATGATTTTACCAAAGACCAAAAATGACATTATTTGGTAAGTTCCCAGTACATTTAATCAAAATTATAATTATTTGTTGTACAAATTGTTCTATATTACTTGTGGTGCTATGAATGGCCTGTTGAATTTTCAGATCCTAATACATGTTGGAAAAGTGGATTTCAGGTGCTCATATTTGTTTTTCTTTTATCATGAGTTGGAATCCTTTTTGTTCCCAACAGCCCACCTTTATCTGAGTCAGATGCCACAGGCCCATCGTTAATACTGGGTTCAGGGTGTCTGACAAATAACTCCACAGGCTGAATCACCACAGGCAGAGAAGTCTGTAAGGGATGTGTTTGCAAGAGCGTGCTGGATGGACACCAAAGCATTTATAAGGGACTTTACACTGGCAGGCTTTGGATCACACAGACTATTTTTTATTATATTCTATTTGAGTAGCTAGATATGCTGATTGAGCTGCACTAAGACTCTACATCCATACAAGATCACCAGTTTAGATGAGCACAATTACAATTATGTTCTAAGGTGAT
>JAJAGP010000296.1:0-232500 GCA_025084515.1 Ancistrus triradiatus
ATCATGTGAAAATATAATATTTGTGTCATTCTCAAAACTTCTGGCCATGACTGTACATACCAAATAAGATAATGTTGATTATCCCATTACAGAACGATAAGCTCTGGTGTATTTTCCAATATAAAGCCGTGCCCCCATTAATTCAGATTTTTATACATTATACAAACCGAGTCCAAAACACAAAGTCTCACATAAGAAACAAACCTGAGGTGAGACTGGATCTCAATCTTTCTCCTGAGCTGGTGTTCCACTGCCTCTTTTTCTATTTGAGACTTGAAGAGCACCTTCAGAGCCACGATGGCCTTCAGCTTTTTCTCCCGAGCCAGATACACGTTTCCGAACTTGCCTTTTCCCAAAGGGCGTCCAATATCAAAGTCGTTAATGGTGAACTTCCTGCACAAAGAGAAAGTGTAGACATCAAGAGTTGAATCCAGTTTTGGCCAAAAAACGCTTGACAGAACTCCCTCAACCTGCTACTTTCATATTAGACTTTACACAGCTCATTAAAACATTCATAGCTTTGATTCAAGAGGGTACTAAGCAAGAAGAGAAATCAGCACTAGCAAAAAGAACAAGGCAGCAACAGTGGACGAATTATAAAAATCATTTTTGTAATGCTAAACAACTTGGGATAATGTAAGCTTTAACTTAAAGCATAAAGATTTCAGAAAGTCTCTGGAAATCAATCAATCCTTTCATACCACAGAACCACAAGACCTGCCACTCATGAAGGAACGCTAAACCTAAGGTCCACGAGTGAGCTGAATAAAGAATTCATCCTTGTAAAGCTACGTAATTAAGACACTCCATGACCGCTAGCCTGCATTCAGAATAAACAATGTACAGTTTCAATGGTTCCATCTTAAACAGGCCAGTACAGCCAACTTACTTCTGTAAACTGGACTTCACTGGAACTCTGCCAGGGCCTAAAAAGGAAAAAAATACATATATAGTTATCAAAAATATAGGACAACTCCCTGCCAATACATTTCCATTATAGTTTCTCCAGCATTCCCCATACATCGATTCATTAGTGGCACCCCGTAGCTAAATCAGCACCGACTTCCACATATTGATTTTCTATTTAGTTTTTAACTATTTAAGACGGGTAAACGTAGGACGTAGTTACCCGTCATTGCTCCAAGATTCAAGTCTTCTCTTAAAGATCCTCCCGCCACCTGTCAAACATTCAATCACAATTTAGGACTTTGTTTAGAGAATTTGAACCTTTTCAAAACAAAGCAACCCAGAAAAATTAAGTAATAGTTAGCAATAAAAAGTTAATAGAAGAGAAACTGGCTCTGTTTCTTCCATCACTCACAGGGGTTAAATATTGTGTCTATACATACACTAAAAATTACCTGTGTCAGAAGGCTTCTAGGCTCACGGTTCTCCTTGTTCTGAAAGCAGCAGAACACAAGCGAACATTTTAATGCACCATTACTGTTTGTTGGCTGAATTTAACAAGAAAAAGCAGCAAGTCTAAAAATTTGGGTGCCCCTATACATGAGACAATAGATCCTGTAATCACTGAAGGACTACAGGTTGACCAACAAACTGTGCAGCAACAGACCAGATACTCTGACTTTATCTACAAGGTGGACCAACATGGTAGGAGTACTCAGTGTGGGCAGTGTTTAAATACTCCAGCAGCACTGCTATGGCTGACCCCAAAGCATGCCAACACCACAAGTGTCACTTCAGTGCTGAGAATGACCCACTACCCAAGTAATACCTGATATATGCTATATGCTTCTTAACATGGCTCAAACTAAGGTACGAGTATCGCAAAACATTTAACTCGCTTTTACCGCAAAACCGTGCGTATGAAGACAACGATAAAGCACAAAGCTAACGGATATATTTAAATCCCCATACTTTAAACACCCTTTAACTTCGTTTACACCACAAACTGCGTATAAATAAATATTAAATTACTTTACCTGCATGTTTCCTATCAGAGCCTGGCCTTTAAACACCGCCAGTAAACCTTCTATTTAATTATATACTATCACAAGCGCTCGAGCTCCGCCTTCTCTCTTGCATCAACCGCCAACCCTATACAGGTAAGATCCCCTGCGTTCTGATTGGCTCAGCTTCTTTTAGGGAGCTTTAGGGCGCCACCTACTAGTGGTGGGAATTCCGGCTCTTTTGGCTCCCAAGTGGCTCTTTAGATTTTCTGTAGCTGAATTTATTACCAAATTATGTGTAAAATGAATTACTAATGTAAAAACACATAATATCCAATGTCTGTTATTATTAATATGTTTTTTTATTCATATACTCACAATGGAACACAGTACAATAAAATACAAAAACGAAGACCCACCTCAATTACAGGTCCAATCTGGTCTCAGGTCTCTGATTATGTCTATTATTTGTAAATTTGCTGCTATATACAGGGAAACATCATCAACAAAACATCACTCAACAAAATCTAAATAAAAATGTACAAAAAAAGAAAAAGCAGCATCCAGGTTACAGTTTTTAAATGAAGACTGGCATAAAAAACCAAGGATCTCATCTTTGCAACCAACACATCACTACCACCTACAGTCCAGCTCTGTCCCGTTTGCTAAGAACCGTGTAACGTCGTAAGAACAATATAAATGTTTAAATTTGTTCTGATTTATATTCGATTTTTTTCAGTTCGCTGAATATTTTGGAAACTGTGTCTTTATTTTGGAATATTTTGGAAGTATCTTTCTGCTAGACTGGGGTATAAACAGAAGGTGGCAGATGCAATACATCTGTATTATGAATTCATTTGCGACACCAAATTAAAAAAACATCTTGTATTATTCCTGCTTATGCTGGTCAGGGACACAGGTGAGGGTCTGGACCCGGGATTTACTGAGCCCTCAGCAACTGCCGTTTCCAGCAGCTGGTTATATTAGCTCTGTGAACTCACAGTCCAGGGATTGAGTTCGAGTCTCATTTGGTTGCTGCCTGTGTGGAATTCCACAGAGTCCTCCCACATTCCAAAGACGAGTTAGGTTAAGTGGTGTCTGTAAAATGTCTTGCTCAGCCCAGTGTAAAACTGATTGGATCAAGGGGTAGAAAATGAGTGAGTGAGTGATTTTGAAGCTGGTTTCCATCCACACTGAAGAAAAATGCACATGGTTGTGAAAAATTACTTTTATTACTTTTTAAAATAAAAAAAGAGATTACATTTTATACATCAGCAAACCTGGCCTGTCAACAGAGCTATGTTTTAAAACAGCCAATCCTGTCTATATATGACTGTGGGACTGTGGTGATGCAGCACTGAAGGTACTGGACTCCTCCCTAGAGGGAAGCAAGCTGCCAATGTTGGGGCCCTAAATCCACAACTGCTTGGACTATACATTATAAGACTGTTGGATAAGCCAAGATCTGGATAAGAACGTCTGATAAAGGTTGTAGATGTATGTAATGTGTCACCACGCTGGAAGGCACTGACAGGAATCAAACCTTGGTCCTTGTGGACCTACTGTATCGAGCCACCATGGCACCCAAGCGCTAGTACCATCGAGTCTCACGTGTCAGATTTTAACACTGAATCTGTATGGTCACTAAACTTCTCAACTCCTGACTGCTAAGATCTACCGCTCTTCACTTGGATCTTACTTCAGCAAACAGATCACAGTAAGAGAGAGAAATGGAGGATGAAGTAGTAAATGTTTACATCGGCTTCATCTTCAGTCCAAACACAGCGACGATCTGAACCAGCTCACACAGAGCAGGGACTACACTGAGAGAGAGAAAGAGAGACTGCATTTCATTTCTAATTTCTAATGCTTTATTGGCCGAAGTGTTCTGGTTATGCATTAATGAATTCAAATTGTACAAAAGGAGTTCAGGGATTCAGAGCATTATACAGTTTACTGTGGGTGAGGGGGAAATGATATTTTTTTCTAAACACAGAAAGCTTTTATCTCTGGACGGGTGGCAGGTGAAAACTATAAGTGTTGTTCAGTCGTCATGGAACAAAAAGGCCTCTGGCGTGTGGGTCAGAACGCACCCTGCCTTTATTAATTGTTATTTAAGTGCAAAACCCATCCTGCTTCTTCCTGACTTTACTGTGTGTGTCTGTGTAAATACAGAGTGTGTGCTGACCTGCAGATCGAGAAGATGATCCAGTATACCCAGCATTCCCACTGCTGGAAGGTGAAGAAGGACAGCGAGACAGATGCACTGCAGTGGCACACAACAGCTGGAGCCCAGCTTAGGAAAAACTGACACTGTATACTGCAGTACAAATGCTAGTTTGTTTGGAATCTTTTATGGGAGCTTTATGAGTGCGAGTATGACCATGTATTTAAATCTTATTCCAGTGTACAGTAATAGTAACAGCAGCGGCTTTTGAGACAAGCCTGGTTCATTTTGTTCAATTTAGGTTCCACGAAAGAGGCTAAACTTAAGCCCTGTTAAGTTACTATAGCAACATATGGGACAAACCTGATCCTTGCCAGGCCAAAGCTGAGGTTTAGCTAAGCTTCATCAATTGTTGGCCAAGCTGCGTACCATCCAATAAAGAGCTGTGGATGTATCTCATGGCATTCGAATAATATTACTTGAATACTGTACGTACTTATTGTTTTCAAATATCGGAAGTTCAACAAAACTAATACTAACTAATACAAATACAGCAACAACAAAGCATGGTTCTCGGCTGAACTCAGACAGCTTCGGAGGGAAAAGCATTCAGGAGTGGAGATAGAGTTCTCTACAAAGAGGCCAAATACAAGCTGGAGAAAGGTATCCGATCAGCAAAAAATAATATTCAGAAAATCTGAAAAGCCAGATTGCTGCTAATGACCCTGGAGAGGCCTTGAGGAGATCACTAACTGCAAGGTGCGAAAGACCCCCCTTCTCCTGAATGACCGTCAACTCACCAACGACCTGAACAAGTTCTACTGCAGATTTGAATACAATAAGGACAATTCTCAGCCTTTCTCAGCTAATTCTTCATCATCATCCTCCTCCCTGGCTCTCTCACCTCTGTCCCTGGCTCCTTTAACCATCAACGAGCTGGACGTTAACAGACTCTTTAAAAAACAAAAGGTGAGAAGAGCTCCTGGACCAGACGGAATCTCTCCATCCACCCTTAAGCACTGCAGCAATCAACTGGCGCCGACCTTCACTAACATTTTTAACAGATTAGAACTTTGCTCTGTTCCTTCTGTTCCTTCATGCCATCTGCCATTGTATCATGGACTTTCTGACAAATAGGACACAGCAGGTACGGCGATGAAAACACATTTCAGACCAGCGGTACACAGCCTAGTGTACCACTAGGCTGTGTGCTTTCACCCCTTCTCTTTAGTCTTTATACCAATGACTGTGTTTCTAAGGAACCAGGTATAAAGATCATTAAGTTCGCGATGGACCACCACTGTTGGTGGGCCTCATAACCGATGGTGACGAGTCTGCCTACAGAAAGGAAGTCGAGCAGTTGGTCTCCTGGTGCAGCGACAACCACCTGCTGATCAACACGCAAAAGACTGTAGAGATGGTGGTGGATTTCAGGCGCAACACGCCCTCCTTACACCCCCTCACAATGAATGGCTCTATGGTCTTAGTGGTGGAATCAATTAAGTTCCTGGGCACCACCTTATCCAGGGACCTAAAGTGGGAAAAGAACACACTCTCCATCGCCAAGAGGGCTCAGCAGAGAATGTTCTTCCTGAGATAGCTGAAGAACTTTAACCTGCCACAGAGTCTGCTGATCCAGTTCTACACAGCAATCATAGAGTCCATCCTTACATCATCTATCATATCTGGTTTGGTTCCTCAACATCACATGAACGCTGTAACACTTTTCTCTTGGGCAACTGTTGGTAAATAATGGCTAACAGTCCGTGTGCTGTCAGGCCTGTTACATATGTTATATGTCATACATGTGTAATTATCTGTACTATTATGTGTATTGTTTGTACTACTATGTGGACTATTGTGTGTATTATTGTGTGTATTATTGTGTGTATCACCAAAACAAATTCCTCGTATGTGTAGCATACCTGGCGAAATAAAGTGATTCTGACCGAAACATTGTTACAGAGCAGGTGGCTTTAATGTTTTGGCTAACTATATAATTTCCCTGCATTTCTAAAGTAGTATACGCTTATGTAAACATGACAAAACATTCAGTAATCCTGCTTTATAAATCCTATTGCTTGTGTGTGTGAGGATACACAGCAGCCCTTGGTTAGTGTTGAACATGGAGACACCAGAGAAGAATCCAAAAAGTTCAACAGCAAACAGACCCAGAGTTACAGAGAGAGCTATAAGCAACCTGAGAGAAAGAGAGAGTTATAAATATAAACATAAGATTGCTGACGGACACTTATGCTAAACATGCTGACCAGTGAAACAGGTCCTGTTATGTAGTAAATCAGAATTACTTCATAAACCGTGATAATAAAAACAGGCAAATACAATGCTATGGAACACTGGTGAACAAAACGTGCTGTAAAGAAGCTTCTGGGTGTGTAGCAGAACTAGTATTGGCACACGTCTGTCCAAATAGTGTGTGTTTACCGGTTATCCTCAGTTGTATACTGGTCCTGGGTGAACTCCAGCGGCAAGCAGGATCTAATGTTATTCTCCTGTAAATTCCAAACCCATTCATATATATTTTATTAGAGCTGTCAAATGATTCAGATACTTTGTGATAATCATTGGTTATGATTAATGGGGAAATTCATTTTTGCATGCTCCCCTAGAACCCTAAAGAAAATGTTTTACTTTAAAATACACACAGAGCCATACTAATGAACAATGGAAGCCTCACCAGATTAATTACTTAAGAAATGATGAAAAGATGCTTTATAGAGGTCTGGAGAGGCCTCGAGGAGATCACTAACTACAAGGTGCGAAAGACTCCTGAATGACCGTCAACTCACCAACGACCTGAACGAGTTCTGCTGCAGATTTGAATGCAATAAGGACAATTCTCAGCCTTTCTCAGCTAATTCTTCATCCTCCTCCCCCCTGGCTCTCTCACCTCTGTCCCTGGCTCCTTTAACCATCAACGAGCAGGACGTTAACAGAATTTTTAAAAAACAAAAGATGAGAAAAGCTCCTGGGCCAGACGGAATCTCTCCATCCACCCTTAAGCACTGCAGCAATCATCTGGCGCCGACCTTCACTAACATTTTTAACAGATCATTAGAACTTTGCTCTGTTCCTTCATGCTTCAAAACATCTACCATCATACCAGTCCCCCAAAAAAAACAAACATTTCTGGACTGAATGATTACAGACCTGTAGCCCTGACATCTGTAGTCATGAAGGTCATTGAACGCCTGACCCTAGCCTACCTGAAGACCATCACTAATCCTTTATTTATCATACAGGGCAAATAGATCTGTCGATGATGCAGTCAACGTGGCCCAAATATGTTATATGTTACATGTCATACATGTGTAATTATCTGTACTATTATGTGTATTGTTCATACTACTATGTGGACTATTGTGTGTATTATTGTGTGTATCACCAAAACAAATTCCTTGTATGTGTAGCATACCTCGCAAAATAAAGTGATTCTGATTCTGATACAGTATGCAGAATTCAGATTTGAACGCTCTAGAGAATATTTGGTCGTCTGCTCTTTGAGGTCATTATCGTTGAGCAGAGCAACAAAGATTTGGAAATTTTGGCTGAAGCTGTGAGTAAAACAGCATGGCTGAATGGCAAACTGGGTACAGCTCGTTAGCTATGTAGCATAACATACAGCATAAAGGTCCGGTCATGAAATGTGAGTGCTTTACCCGAGACCAGAAGATGGTGATGACCATGACCAGGTGAGCAGTCAGGGTGAGGAACCGTGCAGGAACAAGACTGTTTATCACCGACATGTCCACTGTCAAACCGTCCCACATACACCATCAAGCAGAATCTCCAAAAACACACACTGTTACCTGGATCATAACAAAGATAATTCATTATGTCATATCTACAGTTTTATTAATATACAGATTCATTAGCTACATGCATTTCCAATGCAAGTCCAATAGTAAAATAACCTTAAGTACTGTCGGGTGGTGAAGACGTCCAACATCTTAGTTAAACACATGCAGCTTTTGAGAAAGTCATTTTAAAACCGATATAAAATTATTTTGTTCACGTGGTTACATTCATTTATGCGGAATAACGAAAAGATTTAGCATACAGTACAACATCTACACTACAGGTTACTACGGCAACGCTCTTCTTCTGAGTGGATGGCATCAGTATTACCCCAACTCCACCATCACCCTGCTGCACAGGAGGGGAATTACCGCCATCTGACCGAGTTTTTTGTTTGTGTTTTTACTGTATCAGGACAGAACAATGTCGCAGTATGTACAGTTACATCTACTTACAATTACACTTACAGCATTTAGCAGATGCTAGGACTTGACCCCAGGCCACACAGTGGTAGGTAAGTGTCTTAGTAATACACCAGACAATATGGCCGTCCGTTATAGGATTTCCTAATCGCAACAACCGAACCTCACGTTACAAGGCACCTGTGATCTGAAACCAGGCCCCCAGGAAGTGGTGTTTCCAGATGCCGGCTCTTACCACTGAGCCACGCGAGCTTGTTTTATGCTAAACTATTAATTTCTTATTTTACAAACAAGATAGGATCACACACACACACACAAGTGTTCAGATTCACTTTATTCCGAATTCTGAATTCTAAAAAAACAATAGCAAACAATTAAAATCTCTTCTGGGATTCTGTACATGACGTTAGTGTATCATAGAATAACCTTTCCAGGTCAAATTCAGGTGAATTCCTTATTAGAAACACACTTTAGTCTTCACACTTTTCTAGTCACGCAATTCAACACCAAATTCATTGATGCTGCTTAAAAATGCAACGGTAGTATGGCACTGTTTTATATCGATGTATTTTATCTGGATCATTTCACATTGAATGGAATGACGCAGTGTGTATTTTTATCGTCAATCAAAGAGTACTTTTATTCCCAAAGTATCTACAACAAACCCTACTACTGGTGAGTGTGGCTTTCTGAAGCTTTGAATCGTTTAAACCGGTTGCTTTGAAAAATGATGCAATGTTTCGAAACGCTTGAAATCGATGAGTTTTGGGCCCCAACACCTTGTCACCAGTTGGTGGTTTATCCCTCCTCAGATCACGGTCAGTAGGAACTTCTCCACTGCTGAGCAGGTGCACCCAATAATGTCCTTTGGTAAAGTGGCTCAGTTTAGCCCACATGTCAACTACGAGAACCTACTGTTCTCTTACCAGCTGTGATACCCCAGAGCTTTACATGCTGTTATAACGAGATAATCATTTTAAAACCAATAATTTTTTAAAATTCAGTCTGTGTGTAGTGTTGGCTGATCAGTGTACATTTCATTTTACACTCACCAACTAAGCAAGCAGTCCATTAAACACAATCTCAGTTCAACACTAATGTCCACGTGTGTGTGTGTACGAGTGTCAGTCCGGGTTAATGGTGACGGTACATTGTGTAAACAGGACACTGCATTTGGGCAACAGATTAGCCAGCGCTCTTGTCAGACTGGGCATGGGGTTGTTGTCGCCTCTCTCGACGTTGTCCAGCTCGCCCTCTATCACAAACTCCACCTGCAGGAACTCTAACGTCTGCAGCTCCTTGAGCGTGGGCCGTAGGACGCGTAGCAGCATCGTCTCTGCCACCCTGCAGTTCCGCACTTGCAACCAGCGCAGCCCTGGTAATCGGGTGAGGCGGAGCAGGCCGGGCACGACCTCACGCCCACCCAACGCCAACCGCTCTAACCCCGGCCAGCCGTCTTCGGCTAGGCCCAGTGCTGCCATCTGCTGGCGGCTGGACGACTCTAGCTCTAGGTGGGTGAGACGTGTGAGGGCGTGTGGCCCAGGCGGGGCACAGCCCTTCACTCCAGCGACGGTCACGCGCAAAAGGTTAATCAGCCCCAGACGATGCAGGCGTTCCCACGAGCTCAGGCTCTGCAGATGGTGGTCCGTGAAGGAGGGCACGTTATCCAGAATAAGCGTTTCTATACCGGGTCCGCAGGAGGACGAGGAAGTCGAGTCTGCATTCCCTTTGCCCTTTGGATCAGGCTGTGTTGCTCCTGAGGGGTTCTGGGTAAAAAATTCAGATGGGATCTCACAGCTGTGCAGTTCCAGGATCTGGAAAGAGGTGTCAATAAGGGACATGTGATAGAGTGCAATGACCAATCGAGCAGAGCCAGTGGTGGCTCAGCAGTTAAGATTCTGGAATACAAGACTAGAAGGGTGAGGGTTCAAGTCCCAGGAGCACCAAACAGCATGGAACAATCCAAGCAAGTGAAGGTTAAGGGTCTAGCTCAATGGCCCAACAGTGGCAACCATGGCAAAGTCGGGACTTGAACCCTCAACCTTCTATTCGACAGTCCAATACACTAGGGTAACTCAGCGGCAATTTGCCAGCCCACCACCACCCGGGATCATGTCCAAGCCGGGATGATCATCACACAGGCACTTGGGGCATGCCATTCAGGAAGTCATCCTGCAACACTGCTAAGCCCTACGAAGTACTGGTGGTCCATCCTGGGTGCACTTCCACCTATGCCCAGTGAAAGGCTCTGGACCCCTTGTGACCATGAGCTGGACAAGCAGGGTTGAAAAAGAAATAAATATAAATAAAAACCATGGTAAAATATGACAGGGGCTTAGATAGTGGTCTAATTTGCTAGCTCATCACCACAGGAACCCAAAATCGAACCCTGGTCCTGGCGGTGCCTTCCGACCAGGTCGGACATCCCATCCAGGGACTTCTAAATGGGATAAGCTTGGGAGCCCCCATGACCCTGACCAGCAAAAAGTGTAAGTGTAATTTTGCACTTTACCTGTAAGCTAGGGGGCAGTGAGCAGCTGTGTAGGCCCCGCAGGTATGTAAATGTGAGCTTGAGTCTGCGCAGCCGAGGGCATTTTTTGCTGAGAGCCTGCAACCATGGCTCGGTGAGGGAGGACCCGCCACGCGCAGACAGTAATAACCCACGCAAATGCAGAAAGCACAGACCACGACCCAGATACTGCCGCAGCAAGGTCCAGAGCACCCGGGATGTCACCTGACACAAACATACATGGCCTGGTACTAAAATATACATATTACATCACAATTTTACTGTTTCAAATATACAAATATGACACGTATGAACATTCATAACATTTTGGGTGTATATTTAAGCCACCAGCTGGTTGAAAAAGCCATGAGCAACCTGAAGTCAAATTCACAACTCAAACAGCATACAGTTTGTCGTGCAATATTTGGATTTCCCATACAACCAGTTGGAAGTACACAATCTGACAGTTAGTCACAGTTAGACTGGGAATGCCCAAGGACTCGAAAGAGGAGCTGGACTCTGTGGAGGATGACAGAGAAATCTTGCTTGACCTCATCGTGTTATTACCAGGACCCTTCCCATGGAAAGTAGAGACACTTATAGGAGAAGCCCCAGGCTGTTAATCCTCCAACTAACTTTACAAGTGGCACTACCTGTGCAACCAGTTCGCCTGGCATCCACTAACTGTACACTTATTCATCTGTGAGCCACGTATCTCTAGAGATGTGCCAATCTGATTGCAGAAATTGTTACGGTCACAGAGCCACTGAGCTTAATCCTGTCTAAGGTTGCTTGCTTGATTTGATGCACCTGTTAGCAACAGCTGTGGCTGATATGGCAGTATTAATAAACATAACAATGGCCATGCTGTTTTTCACCTGTTGGCAGTTAGACAAATAGGCAAAGAACTAGATAATGTAGTCAACAGTGTTCAGTCAACTGCACACACACAGAGAGCGCTGCATCTGGAGCTGTATGTTTTTGTGGTTATTGAGGTGCAGGTGTGCTTCTTATGTCACGCACTGAACTCACTCTCAGAGACGGAAAGAAAGAGAGAGAAAGAGAATTATATAAAGATATTAGGGAGAGAAGTTTGTTCAAGAAAAGTTTAATATCAGGCTTGACCAGAAAATGAAGACGAATGCAGATAGCGAACAAAGGCTTGAACTTCATGCATAAAGAAATTCTTAGAGCTTTGATGCCAACTGCTTTGGACAAGGGGTTTAAAAAGAGGATCATGAGATTTTTTAAATGCAGAACAAGTAAGAGGAGTCAACACAATGAAAACTGGAATCACCGGGGGCACAGGGCTGGGTTACACGCCCGTGTGAGAGCAAGATGCAACCCCGAATGCTGTATATGGAGGATCAGACAGGACAGTTAAACAGGAAAACAATATCTAGATACAATTACATTTCTCTTACCCGTTTCCAAGTTGAAAGGTCCACAGTTCTCCAGAGTCGCTGGTCTTTTACTAACACTCTCCAACGCTTACAAACTCTGTAAACATTAAACAGCAAATCAAAGTACACATATTAACATAACCTAACAAAGTCTGCCAATACATTCATCAATTTAAAAAACATGACACATATCGGTAAATCAAACGCCACACAAATTTGCACATACACGAATTACAATAATAATAGTTGTAGCACTAATAATAGTATTTAATCATTTAAAATACACATAAAAAGCTTTATAGCTTTATAGGCTGCTCATGTTTAGTTTATATTTCAAAAGCTGTATATAAACACACTTAAACAGAACAAATAAAAGAATCAATGCATTCATAAACAAACAGATCCTAACCTACAAGACGATTCATTTACAGCAGAATTAAATGGCTAAATTCTGGAAGAAAAAAAAAACTCCACACAAATATAATAAATAAACAAATCACTTTACCTGCCATTTCGGACCAGCTCCTGCACATTTAAATAAGATAAAATCTCTAGTAGAATCATTTCAGGGAAACAGTCCAGAGTGCAAGCTGTCGCTGCGTCCATTTCCGTAAACACAAAAGTACGCCGTCTCACAGGAAATTGCACCAAAATACTATTTTGTCCCGCTTTTCGTCAATCTACTCAATGAGGAAGTATAATAAATGCCTGAAAATATTTCATGTGAATTCATTATGCACATTACACCAGCTAAAACAACCTAAAGGACTTTTGAATTAGTGTTGATCCATTCGACGCATGCGCAATTTTCCACGCGCATGGAGAATCCACGATCTACAAACAATATTGCACTAGAGAATCAGACTCGTGTATTACCTGTATATTATCTCTTCGACGTACCGGAAAAACGTTGAGCATATAGCTATGATATAGCATACAGCTATGATCGGTTTTATGTAATGATAAGTTAAATAATTAACTCTATAAGATAGACATTTTAAGTAGACTGCAATCAGGAGCATGGGTACTACTAGAAAATAAGCCATTGTCATTTTTGTTAATTCTTTTGATGGCATATGGGGTTGAATAGAGTAACATTGTTTATAGCTTTACCTTTTTGGACAGTTATCATATCCATAACGACAGATTTTTAGGACTGCTGTTTAACAGTAAAACACACAGACACTTTGGCACATCAGCTGGGTGGGACTCATGGGACATGAGCTCATGGGATTGTGGTGGCCTAGTGGTTAAGGTTATTCAAATCCCCTCTGGCAAGCTGCCACTGTTGGATCCTTGAGCAAGACCCGTAACCCACAATTGCTCGGATTGTAAGATTGTAGTAGTTGTAAGTTGCATCTGCTTAATGACTAAATGTAAATTAGCTATATAGTGGTGCTCGGTAGCGCAGCAGTCTAGGAGGTTAGCCAGCCTTCGTACTGACCTGGGTTCGAGTCCCAACAGTGCCTTACGGCCAGCATGGGCTGTTTCTGAGGAGATACCACTCAGGTGAACATTGATCAGCGCTGCAGTAGTGACCGCTGGTGGCCCTACAATGGACTGGCATCTCTTGCAGAGCACATTTACACCTGTGCCCCACCGACCCTAAGCAGGGAAGTGGGGACATGAACACACTAACAAACTCTGACCACGAGAGAACAGGTTACACATAATAAAATTCATGTTTCTGTGTCAATTCAGAGGACACAGTTACTGCTGTCACCTCACAGCTCCAGAGACCAGGGTTTGAGTCCCAGCCAGACCGCTGTTTGTATGGAGTGTGCAGCAGCAAAAATAGCGAATAAATACACTGTGAACAGCTGTATAATTATTTATGTGAACCAAACATACTCTGTTTTTGATTTGTTGCTTCTGGTTTGTTCTAATCCACTTAAACTTCTGTATAAACCCAAATCAATTTCAGTGTTTCCAGTAGAAACCTGTCTTTTCTGAGCTCTTTGGACTGATCTCTTTATTAGGCTTATCCTGTCTCTTTGCCCTTTTCTCCCCAGTGAGCTGTTCCTTTTTTAATTTGTTTCCCTTCCTTTTTTATCAACCTCACTTCTGTCCTGCTATTTTGATTTGTGGCTTTGCATATTTGTTTTTGTCTCGGTTCCTCCAACAGCCCCTGGTTTCTCACAATCCTGACAGGATCTGGTGACAGGATCAAGTATTTTCTCTCCTTTATCAGTCTCTGCAGCTCAGCAATCTGCCTCGTCATCTTCTCCCTTTCACCTTCCCACTCGCCCACGTTATATTGCCTTGCACTGTCTGTATTCTCTCATATGTTCTCTCAAAAAGTTTTGTTCTTTGTGAGCTGACATGATCTTCAACCTTCTCTCTGTCTTCATTCACAGCTGCCTGGATCTTTTTGTTTTTCTCATTCAGCTCTGTCCAGGCTCACATCACAGCTGCTTTTTTTATATTTCCATGCTCTCTAATCCCTTTCACCAATGCTTTCCTTTCTATGTCTTCCTTTCATGTCTGTCAGTTCAGCATTCTGTCTTTATCCATAATGCACTGGTCATATACATTTCTTTGGTGTATTTATTGAGCATCCTCTGCACATTCTCACTTTGCTTGCACTTTACTTGCAACTAAACCGGACAGGATCTGGTGACAGGATCCATCACTCTCTCCAGCTTAATAATACTTGTTATTGCAGTGTGGCAGGGAACATGATCCTACTGAAAGGTGCTGAGGCCAGTGCCATTAGGGAATACATTTGCCATGAGTGGGTGTACTTGGTTTGCAATGTTTAGGTAGGTGGTACATGTCAAAGTAACATCCACATTAATGCCAGGACCCGAGGTTTCCCAGCACAACACACAGTCAATGGGGATTTACTTCACCTGTCACTGGGTTTAATGTTATGATTGGTCGGTATATATTAAACTGTTGCTATATTTTTTAAATGCTTTAATATGTGTTCAAAATGGTTCAGTTCATCTTCACGTTTTCTTTCCTGGGAAACCTGTTTTTTATTAAACACCTTATACAGGCTAATCTATAATATACATATACGTTCTCAGACGATTCACGATACACGTATGTAATGTAGATCGGTAATCCGCAACTATCGTTAAGCGCATGCGACGTGATTAATCTAGTGGCTTTGCTGAATACACGATCTACACACTGTCGCGTAGCGGAACTGCGCTTCGCGTATGGTATGTAGATCATCATCACAGCAACCGCTGTTTCTGTTGTGTTGAGTGCACGACGCTGGTCGAGACTTTACTGCATTACTGTTTGAAAGTCCTGAAGCAATGGCTGGTATTAAAGGTGAGAAATGAATTCTGGTTTTAGCCTCTGAGTTGTTATATAATGTGGTTTTGATAAAATCATGGCGGTGCAAAGATGAAAAGGTAGGGTTGTTAGCTGCGATGCTAACGTTGCTGCGCTAAACTAAACAGACTGTACAGTTAGCATGAAATGCTTTGTTCTTTTTAAAAGAATAGCCGATACTTTGTTTTTAATAGACACATTTGCTTGCGCGGGTCAGTTTGGAGATGGCAAAGAGACATTATGATTAAAAGATAAAAGCATGTGTAATTGCACAGGATAATTAATTACGTGATTCATTTATTAGGGGTCATTAATATAATGATTAGGTATCTGGAATATGTGATTAAAATTGCATGCAAATTAGCCTTTATTAAAGTAGTCATTTCATTGGATGATGATAAATGATGGTGAAGGTTTGTCCACCTATGTCTGTCCATGTGTGTTGTGTATATACTGCAGTCCCACAGTAAAAAAAAGTATTTAAAAATACATATATCGGCTCCAGTAGCTCGGTGGTAAGAGGAATTAACGAAAATAATATCTGTGATATGTGTCATTTATTTTAAGAACTACAAAAGGTGTTTGTCATTGGCTGTGCCGCTTTTTGAATTTGAATCCACATAGCTCCTTACAAAAAGACACACAAACCAACTGCAGTCTTTCTGTGGGTTTAAGACAGAATATTTACATTTTGTTTTTAACTGACACCCATATCGGGAGTGATTTACAAGTGATACGATCTTGCATGAAACATTCGAAGCAATCTTGGGTTAAGGACCTTATGTGAGTGCCCAACAGTGTTATTTTGGAAGTGCACCTGTATCTGCTGAGCCACTGCCCTACGTATGTGCATAAATCTTAGCATAAGTGGGTTTATGGTTCTGGGGATCCGTAGGAATTAATGTAATGGCATGTTTTGGAACCAGGTTGTGGTAATCAACATCAAAATTACAGTTCTGGAAAAGTGGTGTAATCTTCATGTTTTGCTCAGTGCTGGACTATTGCCCAGAAGGTCCCGGGTTCAAATCCCAGCAATGCCAAGCTGCGATGGTTGGGCCACTGAGCAAGGCCCTTGAACCACAATTGTATTGAAAATTGATTATAAAACTGTATCAGTTGTAAGTCGCCCTGGATAAGAGCATCCTCTAAATGTTGTACATGTAAATATATGAAAGGAGAAGTGGTCATTTTTAGGAGCATTCGTTATTAGTATCACAGATGAATCTTCTATACTGTACATTTTTATTCCATCAAAGCAGCAGCTACTGTTTGGCCCGAACAGAAACCTGTAACCAAACCAGGGCTTTGTGGTTGGACATATCAAATAACATATCACATGGTATCCCACCACAAAGAGCTGGTTTGGTTACAGGCTGTTGTAATATAGTGTGGCATGTCATTATTCCTGTTTAGGAGGTAATATGGGCGTATAAACCTGTATCATTTAGCAGGTATAAGTATGTATTAATTTCACGTTTACACGTTCACGTTTTTGCTCATTTTTTTTAAATGTTCATATATATTCTTAGCGCAAGTAAGTCACCATGGGTCCTAAATGATAACAGCCAGCCAAACAGGAAAACACTGAGCACCCATGATAGCGCTTAAAGTCATAATAGTAAAACATGAGCAGGGTATGTGGGAAGTGAAGTTAAATTTTAATTTATTTCATTTAATTACAGAAATTCAACTTATGTTATTCCTTAGGGGAAAACCTTTCGGCACTGGACATGCATTTTAAATTGTGCAGCTAAACTAAACTGAAGAGCCTTGTAGTCCAGCATGCTGACTGATCATATGGGAGCTCATGTGAGTGCTAATCCCAGCCCACACCATTACCAGTGCATTACAGCAGCTTTTCTCAGCCCTGCTGCACACTTTGCTGCTGTTGTACCCACATTTTCCTCTCGAGATCAATAACTCCCATCCATCCTGATTCAGCTCAAGAAATGCTTGATTAAGTGCTGATTAGGTCAATTAGATGTGCGGGGAGCAGAAAAGAGTACTGTAACGGTGCCTGAGTATTCACATAAATTTTCCAGCTACTTGCTTCTGGTGCATTCTGGTGTCTTTGGCTATAAAGGACCCTTAAAAACGGAGTTCTATCAGGTCTCACCCAGATGAGGATGGGTTATGGGTTTAAAAATGACAAAAATAAGGTTTTGCTTATAAGGTTTAAGGACTTTGTGTATTATTTTTGACTAACTGTTTCTGTTTTATGTTCTGGTCCAGCTCTGATCAGTCTGTCCTTCGGTGGAGCCATCGGCCTCATGTTTCTGATGCTCGGCTGTGCTCTGCCTGTCTATAAGTGAGTCAGTACCCTGTAAGAAAAAATGATTAAGGCGTTGAGTCACTGTGTAATGATATAGTAGATGTAGAATAAAAGCTGCAGCTTGTTCTGTAAAAAGGTCGTACTTTAAGTATTCCTCTTTCTGATTAACCCAGCAAATGCAGTTATGTTCATTATTTTCTTCACGTTTCCACTCTGATCTTCAGTCCGTCCCCAGAGTAACCAGTGCTGGGTGTAACACAGTACAAAGTGATCTCAGCTTTTACATTAAGCTTTGAATCATTGCACCCAAATGGATTGGCGTTTCCAACCTGGGAGCCACACGCCTTTGGCGACATCTGCTGGCCAGATATGTGCAACTGCCTCACAGAAGGCCTTTGTCCGAACCATTCCCAGGAACGTGCTACGTTTGCTGAATCAGCTGGGGAGATGTGTAGTGTTGTGTAGCTGTGTGATAATGGGTCAGTCCTTGTGAGTTTTATCCTTCATGCTGCTTTCCTGTGTGCGTTTGCTCCGTAGCAAATACTGGCCGCTCTTCCTCCTCTTCTTCTACATCCTGTCTCCCATCCCGTACTGCATCTCTCGCCGCGTGGTGGACGATGCAGACTCGGCCAGCAATGCCTGCAAAGAGCTGGCTATATTCCTCACCACTGGGATCGTCGTGTCTGCTTTTGGCCTCCCAGTCATATTCGCCCGCGCTCATGTGGTACAGTTGCCTTTCCTCTTGTAATTTAACCCGAACAGTCAGAAACTTCTATGATTCGTTGGTCTCCGTTAGTACTTAGCCAGTCGCTTGCACATCCCGTTCCATAGTACGCAAAATTGAGAGGTTAATGCTATATTTTTTGCCACTACTATTCGTTTATGGCGTAGCCACCTCATATTATATAATGTTGTTATTCATGGACGTGTAGAACGTGGTAGCGATACAGGATTTACGATAGGGATACGTTCCGAAAGTTGAATTTATTGTTAATAGAGACGCACCTTTGCCGATTCCGATCCTTTATATATATCCACGCTTGAAAGTCAAACCCCAAATTGCGCACTCCTACGCCGCCCTTGTGAAGCTTTGCGGTTGTCATTGACGTCATTTTAACCCCCTTTCTTGGCGGCGTTTGCAGATTGCCTGGGGAGCGTGCGCCCTCGTCCTGACGGGAAACGTGGTGATCTTCGGCACCATCCTGGGCTTCTTTCTCGTCTTCGGCTCGAACGACGACTTTAGCTGGCAGCAGTGGTGAAGCGGAGAACTGTTTTTATCAGCTCATCGCTGTGGTCATTATTGTCATCGTTATTATTTATAGTGACTGCCCATCCATATTGAGAGGAGATCAGTGCAATAATTTGTCACTGGGATCGCTTTGACCTCAGCTAGCTTTTTTTATTTATTTAACATATTAGCATTCTTTGTAGTTGTTTTTTCCCCCTTTGCAGGCATGATTGACGCTTCTCAGCAGAACGTTCGATGTCATTACAAATTAATAATGGAGTCCGTGGGTAGTTCATTGCCGGCTGCACTTTTGGGTCGTACATTAGCTTTAGCCTTTAGCTTGTTCCCTACGCTGTCCGATTTAATAAGAAACGAGCGGGGGCTGCTCTAATTCCTTCAACTCCAAAGCTCTGCAGTCTGTTTCTGTCCTGTTATCACGGGTAGGGCGTTCCAGCGCTGATTTATTGTACGTACTCCTGCATATGTAGTGGAAACTTGAACACCTTCTCATAATGGCATGAGTACTGGACAGAATCAGGCTTTCCTCTTAACAGCAAATGCAATGTCGATAAGCTGAGAATTAATTTTGTTCAGCCATGAGGCCACTGAGCGCCCACGAGCATGATGTCATTCATAATCATAACGTTCTGTCCTATGTTGGCTACTAAAACTTAAAGGAGCAGGCTTAAAATCATGTCTCTGTGGATGGACTACAGTTTGGTCTGCAAAATTTGACAAGACCCACAATGACGCCCCTTGAGCAAGACTACTGCGTTAAGTGTTCTTCTGTATTTCCCTCGATGGAGTCCTGACTTTCAGAAGCACTGACAATACTGTTACGTTTTAGCTTCGACTATATTTATTTTCTCTCAGTTTTTGTGTAGCGTTTAGTCATAACTGTGCTGAAATGTAACTGATTGTAAGTTGCTAAGTTATGATTTATTTATGTTTTTATTTTGCTGTCGCATTTTCATAACTTCACCAAAGGTCAAACAGTGTAACATTTATTTAAGCGGGCATGCAGTCCGGTCTGAGACTACAGTAATGGTTTTATTTCATCAGTTGTTCCAATAGTTTACTAAAAAAAAGGAGCTCGTTGGGTCACGGTGTTATTCAATGAAATTAAAATCTGGTCTCAGATTCCCTTTCAGCCACACCTATTCTCTCATCCTTCACCTATTCTTATACTGGTATGCCCCGCTTAACGTCCGAGAAACAGGAAGCCCACCTAAATGGACGTTGACCAGACATTACTATAGTCACATCGTAGTTTACTTTGCACGGTGTTTTCTTTTAAACAATAATATTCCTTAAAACACAATATGAAAACGGACCCATAACGAAACTGAGACTCGACTCATGAACGTTTTCTGCCTTTCAAGACTGCAATTCTCTTTTCTGTCAGCAGGTGTCGCATGTGTTCAGACATTATTAAGATGTACTGTGCATCAGACAGATTTTCCCCATCAAATCTAATTCGTAAAATGAATGGTCGTCGATCGGATAAACGGCTCTTATCTGTATAAGTTGTTTCATGCTTCTTGTATTTGGATTGTATCCTGGTTAGATTAACTTAAACTTCATCTCTGGTTGCCATGTCAGATCGGCAAATTACACCCAACTTGAGCTCACTTGGGACTGCCCACTCGGTGTTACTTAATATTTAGTTCGTTAAGTTCCTTTAAAGCACCAACAGTGGCGCTATGTATATCATTTTGGTCATGATATATTGGGAGGGGTTTGATGTAATGTATTGGGAGAAGGTTGGGTTATGACATACAGCATAGGGAGAGCGTTTAGTTTTGTCCTCAAGGTTTGGTAGGGGTTGGGTTATGAGGTAGTATCAGGATGTGATGTAAATTATTGGGATGGGGTTTGGGTATGATATCACATTTCAAGAGGGGTTGTGGTTATGAGGTAAACTATTGCAGTGGGGTTTAATATGTAAGGTATCGTGATGGGGTTTGGTTATGAGGAACTGTTTTGGGAGGGGGTAGACTTAAGATATCTGGAGGGGCTTGGGTTATGATGCCATTTATTGGGAAGGCATTTAGTTATGATGTGATACATCAAAGGTGGTTTGATTGGGATGATGTTTGATACCTGATGAACTAAAACCAATTGTTGGTAGTGCACTCAGACTTTAGAATCTGGCTGGATATTTAGATTACATTATAGACCGACTGTGAAGGACATGCTTTGAACATGGAAGTTATTAGACCTAAAAAATAAAAGCTGACACACTTCTAGTGAAACCAATGCACTGTAAACGTTTCATTTCAATACTCTGCTAGTTTAACCGACGGCTTTATGTAGGTGTCCTGCTGCTTGTAACTGAAAACATGGTGGTCTTGTTTTTATTATTGTTTTTTTTAAATAAATGCCATTTTTGAACAAAGACTGGGCTGTTCTTGTTCTGGATTTTCACATTTTATCCAGAGTCACAAGGGAACATGCATGCTGAATGGGGTTTCTAATCCATCACCGGGCTGGAGGATCCCCTGTCCAGCCTCCTCTCCCTCAGGTACAGCCCATTGAGCCAGAAGGCACCACTGAGAGGCAGACATTGAGAGAACATGCAAATATGCAGGCAGGTTTGTCCTTTAATGAAGATGTTATTTTCAAAAATGGGGCTGTATATGTTATGCTGAGGCTTCGGATAAGAAGGGGTTATTACTTTTCCAAAGCGCTCACAAATTTTATTGTCATACCTTTATATGGGACAGGTAGATTATTGCTGTGTAAGGGAATGTTCAGTAGAAACTATAAAGCATGTAGCTACTAGCTAAAACATGCCTGCACAGTGAAGATCACTACTTTTTAGTTCTGGAAATAAGTGCCTTAAAACTCCACACGGATTTCCAGACCTCCGTAGAAACCCCCAAACTAGGCTTTTGCTGATGATAAACTGTAAACCTAATGGTTTTAAGGGAGAAAGAGAATTTATATAGGTTTTGAAGAGAAAGCGTGAGGGCGTTTCATAGCCCGAAGCATTAGGAACCACTCTATCACCCTGCAGAAGAAAAAAATGCGTGAGGTGAAGGAAGCGTGAGAAGAAGGAAGAGACGGATTCAAGCAGAACAAGAGCAGAGAGGAGCGCAGGGTGATGAGGAGGTTCTTCAGAGCTCACAGAGATGAGCAGTACAGTCAGATTCAATACCTCACAGCTAAATGCAGCCGTCTGGACCAGGAGAAAGGTAGGACTGAAATATACATTGTTCTACGTAGACTTAGTCAAGAACTGAATTGTTCTGAACTAAGTGACTTTCATGGAAAGCAGAAGATGGACGTATGGAACGCCAAAAGGATCACATGTAGGGTTTTAATCTGTGTTTCTAGACTACCTGTTGTACTGGGTTTATGCTAATGGAACTAATGCCGTTGCTTTAGCCATGAGCTATCTTTCATTTAAATATTTGTGTATATCCATTACTCCATGTGACAAATGAATGTCAGTACAATGAACTGTCTTCTCTAAATTACTTCTAGGTGTGAGTTTGGATCTTAGGTTGATAGGTTGGTCTCCAGTGTTTCAGGGAAGGCCTAAAGACTCTGGTATGGTATAAGTGATGAAACAAACAAACCTGATTTAATAATGTAGATTTGGGGATATCTTCCAAAATCTAGTCTTCACAGAAGTGTTCAAACACGCATGTATGTGGATGGTATTTCAGGTTGCACACTTTTAGCTGTACAGTGTTTGTGGGCTATTGTACAACCATGCCAATGAATCGCTGGACCTTCTGGTGGCCTTGTACCATTTTGGATCCTTCACAGTACATAACAGCAGGTATTGTGGGTATTGTGAGAGCACTGCTTTGTTTCGGGTCAGAGGGTTATTCCCAGATAACACAGGGTGCAGGTGTATGTGTGACCTGTTCGAGATGTTTGTCCATGTATCAGGATTCTCAATAACATTAAATGATTTGTCATTTTTATCACTGAGACGTGTGTGCATGTATTTGTGTGTGTGCGCGTGCAGCAGCGTTGGAGAGAGAGTGTGTGTTGTCCAGAGAGAGGGTGCGACGTCTGCAGGCTGATTTGGAGTCAGTGTGTTTGCAGCTGCATCAGAAAGAGCATGTTATCAAAGAGCTACTTCAGAAACTCCACCACCAACAACAGGTACCCTTAATGACATGGTACCTATAGTGTACTCTATATCACTATAGAATGTAATATAAATTACTCCTATACATTCATGATACATTATTAAGACTGGCATGACCTAGAAACAGAAGCTCAGAACCTTGGCCAGAATCTTGAAAACAACACTGAGGGGTGATTTTGAGTAGAAGCAAGAAGCAAGACCGATACCTCGGTTAGTGATGTGGGTAATCTGTGACCAGAAGAGAGAACATTGAAAACCCTTTATTATGGGTGTACTAGGACATATTCTGAGGGCAGTCCTGACCTTGGGATAAAGCTGGAGTCTGAATCTGACTGTTGTGTAACAGATGTTAAATAGTTTCAGGCTGATTGCATTTGATTGCTATAATGTACTTGTAATACTCAGTAGCATTACTGACATGTGATAGGTACGCAGATTCAGCTGTGTGTTACAGGACTCGTTGTTGTGTTTGGACTTGCTCTGCATGGGGAGCTTGAGCTGCATATCTGCAGGCGTCGTAATCATCTTTATTTCATCTGTATGTCAGTGCATATAATAAAAAGGGTGTGTAAGAGTCACGTAAGCTGATCATCCACTTTAACACGACACATTGCAATGTAGGTGTGATGCGTCATTCCTGCATTTATTCTAATATGTGTTACAATCATCACCAACCCAATATTCATATTAATATCCTGTGTGTGCATGTAATAATATTTGTATTTTGTAGCATGTTTGTGTGTGTGACAATATACTAGTAGATTGATGGGAAATCAAAAAATAGGTCACATCTATAAAACGGGATACGATAGGAAAAATTCAAAGTGATTTTTGTGATCAGAACACCGAAAGTGTTCTGGAAACAAAAATCGTTGTTAATGTTTTTGTTAGTTTTGTGCATATGAATGTGTGCGCTCTCTCATATTTGGCCTTTGCTGTTTCGCAGCAGTGTGTGAGTGCGGGTGATTCTGCTCTGTTGAGCGTTCACCTGGAGTCAGTGAGCTTAGAGCTACAACTGCTTCAATTCAGTGAGAAACAGCTGCTACGCCTCATGGATGAGCTGCACCAGGAAGCTCACTCTGCAGCTGAGAAGGCAGCAAGCCTGGAGATGCAGCTCCGCCAGGAGGCCCACCTCAATGCAAAACAGATAGATGAGCTTGAGAATCATCTGCACAGGTACGAGAGCTTTCGTGACTTATTCTGATATTTAGATTACTCAGGTGTGTCCTTGTGTAGTTTTTGTTTTGCAACTGTGTGTGTGTGTGTGCATCTTTGATGTCTATAGTAATTAAATAACTGTAAATTGCTGTAATACTGACTGTGTCTGTAACTCTGTCTGATCTGTTTCTGAATGCTTCAGTAAGTCACATGAGCTGCAGGAGCTGAAGAAGACCTATGATGCGTTGGAGCTGGAGAAAAACGAGCAGCAGAGCGCCCACCAGTTGACAGTGATGGAACTGCAGTGTGAAAATGCAGCAAGTGTTAACAAGCTTAGGGAGCTGGCTGAGCAGGTCGAATGGCTGTGTGAACAACAGCGCAACTGGCTCTGCTGCATCAGGAGGTGTGTGTGTGTGTGAGAGAAGGGTGAGAGAAGGATGAATGGATGTGTTCGGTTAGCGCTTGTGTCATGACATCATTGTAAAACTAAAAACATTCAGAACTTTTTTACATTCTGTGTGTGTGTGTGTGTGTGTGTGTGTAGGTTCAAGGACTGTCGGAATGATGAGAAGGAGGCGTTGGTTCTACAGGTGAACAGGTTGCAAGAAGAATTAGAGGAGCTCAGGAAGAACCCAGAATTGGAGATGATTGGCAGAGCAGATACACTACCCAGAATGCATCTCAGCAGGTACCCCACACAACCCAGAATGCACTGCAGCTACTACCATACACAACCCCGAATGCTTTTGGTTAGAGTGAACATTGATCATTCACCACAACAGGTATTGCAATAAACTGCGAGAGACAGTACTGTGCAAAAGTCTTAGGCCACCATTATATTTGTTCTTTTAGCAATGGTATAATGACCATATATACTTATTTCAAAATGCTTTATATTCTGCAGGGAAAAGTCAGTATTTATTGTCACCTCCCCAAAAAAAGGTTTCTTAGATGCTACCCTTGCATAAAGACCATTCCTGTTCAAGCTTCTACAGAGTGTATAATTGTCACCTTGGAATCCTGATGAAGCTCCCAGATGCTGCTATAGTATTATTTTTAATACTGTATACAAATGTCCTGTGTTTTCTGGTTGTATTTTAATTAAGCCACTGAGAAATAATTTTGTACGGTCATTATAAGCTTGCCATACCTAAAACAATGGTATATACTGTATAATCTAATGGTGGCCTAAGACTTTTGTATAGTACTGTATGACTCAGCAGTAAATTGTTTTTCCACATGATATGAGTGTACCATTATTTAAAGTATTGAAAGCTCTCTCTTCCGTTCAGGTGGGATGTGGCTGAGCTGTCGAATCTGCAAGGAGAGACAGACAAGTGGAGAGATCAAAACCAAGGCCTCTTCAGCGACTTCACTTCATCCCAAAAAGTACACCCACCCACACACACACAGTCAAGAGAACACAGGGCACAGATATAGACATGTCCTGGACGGTACACGAGTCTGTCATGGAGCTGGGTAAGGCTACGTCCACCCAGATTCCAGTTTCTCAGACACAACCAATCTGACTGGAGGGCACCACCAGGACATAAACCGGAGCATATTGGACCGCCACGCCACCCAAGCACCCTACAGACTGCATTGCTGTACTGTTTCATAGAGATACATACAGCTCGTTCAGGTTCACCTAGTTTACACAATGGAGCTCCGGGCAGGATGTTTACACTGCAACATGGCACATAAGTGTGTAAAGCTGTTGTGTGTACTTTGTATTTGCAGAAGCAATGGAAGGAGGACGGATACCTGAAACCACCATGAGGTCTGGAGAGTGAAGTACTGCAATATATCTAAGGCTCCTGCAAACAGTTGGAGAGATTGTCTAATAAATTAAACATTCCTGCACATTTCTGTGTCTTTTTATTGTGTGTGTGAGAGTTCAGTGCTGTTTTCACCACAGAAGTTTAATATGAAATATAAGTTAACATCAAAACATTTCCAGGCTCTGAAAACAAATCCAGTCCCTGTGAGCTTTATCACCACCATTCTCCAGCTTTTTAGTTATATGCCACCAGATCTTTTCTTTAATATCCATGTTTTTATGGTCAGCATGTTGCTCGTCCTATAAGCTCTTGAGCTCTGCTACTAGCAGGATGAGCTGTTCTGCCTGACGACCGAGCTCTGATTGGTCAGCCTGATTTTAACACATCCAAAATTAGAACAGGCTCCGATTTAACATCTTATGTAGCGTCGCAGTCCGTCAGTTTCGGACTCGGTGTGAAGGACGGCATTAATATGCGTGTTCTTTTTCAAAACCTGACATGTTTTTTTATGTCAGTAAAAATCGGACTTGGTGTGAAAAGCCCTTCACCAAACGATTGAAATGACACGATTTTAACACGATTCCAGAAAGACTCATGTTTTTATTCCAGTTTTAAGCTAAATGGATTGATTTGTAATGGCATGTACTGTAAGACCCTATCACTAAGTAAGTCACTCTGGGTAACGACTCCTGCTAAATAACTCCATGTAGATGTGAAAAGTAAATGTTGCTGGTCCTCATAAGGATTTTTTTTAAAACAGGAACTGTAACTTTCTTTATAAAAGCTGCTTTAGGTTACTGAGGTTAAGGTTAGCATGAGGTGGAGGTGGAGCAGTAATTAGCTACAGTAATAAAATGTCAACACAAAATCCCCACAATGATAGAAAGACGAAGCTGAGTGTGTGTACTTTTATGAACAGACCACGATTGTCTGCCCAGTGACACACAGCCATAAAAAAACATTCAGGAATGTGTAGATCATCTAGCAAGGTTTTGCTGCGTGTGTGTGAGTGGCATTGCATGCTAATTAGTCGTAAAAGTCGGGGTTGAATTTTAGCACCTGAAAACACACATTCGTTAACGTGGGGTGGTTCATTACGGCTATCTGAAGCAAGGTGTCCACATGGGAATGGGACTTTCAGAATAATGACGTGTGTGTGTAGCAGTGCTATAACTCAGGCTCTAGTTTTATGCGTACAGGAAACGGGGCTGCGGGGTGATATGTAGTGGAGTGTGTTGTGGACGGTGGGGCGTAAATTGTGTGCTTGAGATTCTAAGTATCAGACTGCCACCCTTAAAGCTGCTGATATGTAAAAGTAGTTTGTGTTTTTGTGTTCACCGTAAAACCTGAAACACATGCACATTAGTGAATGAAGTAGTGCGCGGATTCAGCCAGCAGATGGCGGTGGTGTATTAGTTCTCAAATACGGACGAACTCCAAAAATGTGGTTTTAATTACAGCAGTGACATTAACTGCATTGACTGCGTCCACTCACACAAAGATCATATTTCACAGAGCCCAGATATCACACAGATATTTTATTTTAATTATATTACCAGAGTCAATCTCAAATACTTCACCATTTGTGCCTTCTGGACCAGCAGAAGTGCAGACATATGCATATGTAACTTTGTCTCACTCACACTTACGAACACAGTAGTGAGTGGGCACTGAGTTGTAACTGAACCCATCTGTTTCCTACTGAACAGTAGCTTAGTTGCAACACACACACACACACACACACACACACACACACACACACACACACACACACACACAGAGTTGAATCCAAATATTTTAAAGTTTCGTCCACGCTCGGGACCCACTCAAGCATACACACTGACACGAACACATGGCGACCAGACAAACGTCCTCACAAAGCCCAAGTAGTGATTTAATCTTAACCCCGAGGCCTCTGGTCCCCACTAAAGCCCGAAAACCTGCTCACTGTTCGTAAAGGAGATGTATAAACAAGTATACAACAAATGGGAAAAGCAAAAGTATTGTGTACAAGTACATTTCTCTGAATAAAGTATGAGTACGCAATAAGAAAGTAAGAATTTTAATTAATATATAACTTAAATGGCAAGTAAAAAAGAGTTTAGTTTTACCAACGCTTATCATGGTCAGAGTTGAGGGGGAGGGTCTGGAACCCGGAATTCACTGGGCGCAGACAGAGTTACATTTTGGACAGAACTCCATTCCATGGCAACGTTCTGCAATTGCACCATCAGCCCTGTCTGGGATTGAAACCCAGGCTTTCAGGGACTACAGTTTGCAGCAGCTGGCTCTGACCACCGAGCCAAAATATACAAGTACACAAACATATACAAATACACCACAAGTAGATGTGTGTCCAGCATGATTACAGAGTTTTCCAAAGAGCATCTTGTGATGTTACCGAATACTTGACTTTATCTGTCTTCAAGTGCTTCCAGGTGGCTTGGTGGGTAGCTCTGTTGCCTCATAGCAAGAAGGTCCTGGGTTCAGAAGGTCCTTTCTGTGTGGAGTTTGCAGTTACTCTGTACACTGATTTCCTCCCGAAGACTACGGTTTGATTATAAGACTATAATCAAGGGTTAATGGATTATGCTAAAATTGGCCTGACTTGAGTGTGTGTATATATGACTAGTCTTGATGTAACCTTGTGTGTGTCGCTGAAATGGCCTCTGATGCTGATAGCGACGTTAAATATTCCAAACAAACAAACAAACCATCAAGTGCTCCCATAAAGGCTCAATGGGGTTTAGGTCAGGTGACTGTGGAGGAAAGTCCATGACAGTCAGCACTCCTTAATCTTCTTTGGTCCTTAAGTCTTCAAGCTTTGCGGTGTGTTTTGGATCATTATCCTGTTACTGTATGAATCCATCTGCACAAAGATCCAAACAAGCATTTCCACAGTGCTCTCAGACGTTTGGCTCTCACTGTATGAAAAAAAATAATGGATTTCATGCGAGAGAAATGTAAATCTTATTGAGGTATTACACACAAACGGAGAGGAACCTGTTACCAAAGAAACATGTGTTTTAGAAAACAGACCTGCTCCAAGAAAGGTTTAGCCATAAATGTGTGTGAGACACAGCCAGTCAGTTCATCTAAGCTGATGCACTATTCACTTACACTCCTACACTATACACAAGGATTTTAATTTAGGACTCCAGTCAGAACCTGCCAAAGCCAGGACCAGAAAACACTGAAACAATATTAACGCTGCTTTCCAAAACCAAGTCGGATGTAGGAAGTTACAACTTGATATTTCTGACTTCCGACCACAAAATGTTCCAGCGTCCAGGACTCCAGCAAGAAAAGAGGCAAAAACAAAGAAAATGGCTGAAATTGAACAGTTATGTTGGTAAACTAAAGTGAACATGGCAGTTTGGTGATTGTGTGTGGTTACACAATTCTCTGAGGTCATACTAATGGATGGATCCAGACAATGATTCGTTCTGTCATTCCACATGACAGTGACATTCAAATTTCCATCTTGGCTTTGTTACACATTTTATGCTTGAATGGACCCTGATGTTGATGGGAAGATAAAATGTGGCTCAGTGGTTCAGGCTCTGGACGGCTAATCAGAAGGTTGTGAATTCAAATCCTGACTCTGCTGGACCCTAAACCTTTAACTGCTCAGTTCGGTTGTAAGTTGGTCTGGATAACTGCTATAAATGTAAATATCATCCACGCTGAGTTCACAGGCTAGGGCCTGGCTTATGTTGACTGTCTTCCAAGAGCACTAGGAAATGGGCAGTCATGGCTCAGTGGTTAGAGTTCTGGGCTATGGATCGAGAGGTTCTGGGTCCAAATCCTAACTGCACCAAGCCGCCACTGTTGGGCACTTGAGCGAGGCTCTTGGAAAGGGGGCAGAGAGATGGATGTAAGTGAGAGTACATAAGGCTTGTTGATAAGACTAGACAACGTGAACATAAAACAGCTAACAACAAATAAACGCTAACGCAAAAGGCACGACGAGCTAAGACAGATAAAGAGTACTACAAATTAATATAAAGTCAGATGTGCAGACTGTATGCTACCAAGGTTATGCACTGAGAGAGAGGTGCAGTAAACAATACAGAGACGGCATATGTAAATACGGAAAATAATCCATACAAATATAGAGCTTGCTGGGAACCAGGAAATTAGGAAAAATCTGAATGTGAGAATGAGGGACACCAGGAACAGCCCGGTAGATACATCATCCTACATGGCTCCCTTCTGACCCTTTTCTCTTTCCACAGCAGACTCAATTCCCACTTGCTGTGCTTTGCATATTAATGATATATATAATATGCAACTCTTCTTGGCTCCTGTTCTTGCAGCTTCTCACGAGTGTATGTTTGCCCCAGTGTCATGTACTGTACCCTTTCTTGCGCGTTCCTGTTCCTGTTTCATGTAGTGTACCCTGTCTTTTGTGTTCCTGTTCCTGTTTTATGTAGTAGTGTACCTTTTCATGTGTTCCTGTTTCATGTACTGTACCCTGTCTTGTGTGTTCCTGTTCCTGTTTTATGTACTGTTCCTTGAATTGTGTGTTCTTGTTCTTGTTTCAGTTACTGTATCCTGTCTTATGTGTTCCTGTTCCTGTCTCATGTACTGAACCCTGTCTTGTGCGTTCCTGTTCTTGTTTTATGTATCTTGTGTGTTCCTGTTTCATGTACTCTAGCCTGCCTTATGTTTTCCTGTTCCTGTTTCATGTGCTGTTCCCTGTATTGTGTGTTCCTCTACCTGTTTTTTGTCCTGTAGCCTGTCTTGGGTGTTCATTTTCCTCTTTCTTGTGCTGTATTCTGTCTTGTGTGTTCCTGTTTCATGTACTGTTCCCTGTCTTGTGTACTGTTCTATGTTCACAGTTATTGTTAACCTCTGTATTGCCATTAGCCTGTTAGCACTCTGGCTGTCTGTGGTCTTGGCTCCCGGCACGCTGTGTTAGTATTAGCATTGTCAGTTAACATCTGTGTTTGTATTAGCATAGTGTCAGCGTTACCTGTTAGCCCCTGTCTGCTTATATTAGCCTCTCCCTCTCTCTGTTTACACCCTGCACCTCTTCTTGTCTGCGTGCTGTATTCACCACGTCTGTTAGTAATAAAGCATTTGCACTTACGTCTGTCTCTGTCTTCCTTCCCTGTACTGAGACCTAAAGTGCAGAGCCGAGGAGAAGAAGATAACAACTGAAAGTGGCAGCATTAAATAACTGCAGAAAGTCAGTAATGTTCGGGACAAAGGCAGAGGGAAGCCGAGCATGCCGAGGCGCCTCCTATGACTGCCCCAGCGTGACAGATTGTTTGTTGCTAATCCAGATGAAGGAGAATCGATTGCGATTTATGGCTTCACTTAAATAAGAATCAGCAAAAAACTTGCTTAGAGAAGCAGTGTATCTTGATTCCAAGCCCAGTGGAAGGCACAGCCAAAGCTCAGTTGAAACCACAATGAGTGGGGCAGTGATGGCACTGTGAGATGCTGGGCTATTGACCAGAATGTCCTGGCACTGCCAAGGCCAAGACCGCTCTTAACCTACAACTGCCGGGGTTGTTCCTTGTAAGCCTGTATCAGTTGTAAGTTGCTCTGGATAAGGTCTGCTAAATTTGTATCTGGCACTGCACTTAAGGTACTGGACGGCCCAGATACTCCAGGGTTCAAGCCCCAGAACTGTGAAACTGCAACTGTTGGTTCCTTGAGCAAGGCACTTAAACCACAATTTCTTGGATTGTGTTTTAAGTCAGTCTGGATAATGGACTCTGTTACATACACACAGATTCATTTAATACAAACACTGATTAACTTTAAGTATGATTTTATATTTTTTCTACATGGTTTCTCCTTCTTTGAGAACACATCCCCACACCAACCTTTCCTGAGTTTTGTAAGAACGTTGAATGTGTAAAAGTTGCAACCCAACGGTCTATATGTATATCAGCCTAAAAACCAGCAAATCAGCCTAAACCAGCTGCCAAGACCCTTAACCTTATAAGCTGGATTGAAAGCTGTTCTAGATAAGTTGTTCATTGCTATAAATCTACTCATGAAGCCACGTACCAAGTGGAGAACCCTATTTATGTCCACTAGTGACCAGTGTCTTATGATTCAGTACAGTGAAAAGTCTACTGGTGTGGATTAAGGGTTTTTAACTTAGTTCTATCAGATGGAACTTGCTTGGGCTTAAGCGGTTCATTCTGACTGAGATACTGTCCCAATCCCTAAAAGTATTTATTATTATTATTAGGCTGCACGGCAACTCTAGTCTGGTTTGTATCAGCACAGGATGAATTTGCTCCAGCAAATAACACAATACTGTCCGTCACTCATTTCAGTTAAGCTGAGTGAATCAGCTCTCACGGCTGCAGCGTTGTATAACCAGATCCTGTGATGAACCGAAAGCGCCGATCTCTGGTTTGGATGATTATCAAACCCAAACTGTATCATGTCATTACACCCAGCTGGATTACTGAGGTTTATGTTAGCGAGCGCAGCACTGATCCAGGTCTGCAGATGCAGTCACACTCCGGTGAAATCTGTATTTTTAATGGCTCAGCGTAAAAGAGAATCACGTTCTCTCTCACACAGTGTGAGAAACGAGCTTCTGAAGACACCCTTCAGCGGATTTACTGCACACAGGACTTTATTGGACGATGGAGGAACTTTTTTCAAACCTGGAAAAACTTTCTGTTTTTGTGGTTTTGCGAGAACTGAATGTCCTCACAGTGATTGCAATACCTGAAAACTGTAGGAGTGTGAGAAGATTTGACTGGTAATCAACAACGAGAATGATTTGCTGTAGGTAATGCAGATGATTAAGGCGAGGGTTACTTACAACGTTTTTAAATATCTGTAATTATCTATAGATATTCACAATCAGAAGAAGGGAAACTTGAAATTCTTTGCATATACACGCACCTTTGTTTCCTCTATCCTCCTAAGACCTGATAAGTATTACAACGAAGCATCATCTTTGAACAGGACATGTTTATCTCTCTGTAAGATCAGTCCATCATGCCTATTCGTAGCTGAAATGCTACAGATGAGGACAAGTCTAAGCTAAGCAGAATGAAGTATCAGGTGTGACAAACCAAAAGTGTAACGTCCTCATATGGGGACTCAGAGTCTTAGGAGACTAAAACCCCCACCAGGGATAGAGTGAGAGTTGCGTAACCAGTAGGAAATGGATATGCCTTTTCATAAAGCCCTCTTAAGCCAGGTTGCGTGACTGGATGATGATTGGAAAGACATAGACATGACGTGTGTGTTTCTGATGATGCTTGCCACACGTTCTTAAGCTCCTTATCTGTCATCATCATTTTCTTTTTTACACACACACAGCTGTAGAGTGGAAGTGTGTGTGTGCGTGCATATGTCTACATTTGGTACACTCTTGGTTATTATGTACATGAAGTGGCACTGGGAGTGTCCAAGAATGATTGTCCAAGCATAACATGAAGACAGATCGGTAGAGGATCATCACCCAGGGCTGTAACCTCCATTCAGGGCATGCAAAAATTATTTTAATGAAATTTATGATGTTCTGTTTGGTTCAACCCTTGGTTTTATTCTGTTAGCTATTATAATCGATGATCTGTTGTAGCCTAGCAGTTAAAACACTGGACTATGGACCACAAAGTCCAGGGTTCAAATCCCACCTCCACTAAGTTGCCACTGTTGGGTTCTTGAGCAAGGCCCTTAGCCCACAATTGCTTGGATTGGAGCAGCTGAGATTGTATCAGTTGTAAGTCATTTTTTAATTAGTTTAGTTTTTTCTGCTTGTAGCACCCATTCATGTATAGTTCAACATTTAGTACAGTGGAACCTCGGTACTCATCATTAATGTGTTCCAGAAAAACATGGAGTACCGAGATAATTAAATAAACAAGTAACAAGAGTTTTTCATCGATAAAACAGCCACAGTACTCTTGGCCACACTGACCTGAGAGTGCAAGCTCATGGCTTAACGTGGCCGATTGGAGATTTATGGAGCAGATTTGGAGCTCACACTGTGGGTACAGAGTGTGGTTTTGCCCTTAGGTAAGCAGGTGCTGGTCCGTTTTTGGGTTTATCAGGCAAGCATGAGGATTTTGAATCTGATTCGGGCAGCTACAGGGAGCCAGTGGGGTGACTCCACTTCCACTGATAGACCTATCATTTTTAAAAGATTTTCTCACAGTTCCTTACCTGGGTCAAATCAAGGTCTAGCCTCAAACCATCTCGTCTGTTTTTTATCTGAGCTGTTTAGTGTCTGTTATTATTATGTTAGCCAGACAGAGAAGTTACAGCTATAAGCCTGATGTACTGTCACTCTATCCCTTCTTTGGCCAGACCGTCTGCAAATAAACTACATTTTCAGTCAAACTCTGAGAAGACAGTGTTTTTTGACCAGATTTATTGAGGCTCGGCGGTTTGGGGTTTTAACAGCTGCCACTGTTGGACCCTTGAGCAAATTCTTAACCCTCACCTGCTTAGACTGTATCATGTAATACTCTATCAAAAAGTAAATCCCTAATGTGTATACTAAGAAGAATACAAAGGTACTTTTGTGTGCAACTCTGGACCAGCGCATCTGCTGACTGCTCTGAACGTGAATTCCCCCAGTCGTCCCCTTACCCCCAAATTCAGGACCCAGTCATAATTCTGAGGACTACGAGCTCCATGATGAACAGCACAGTGCTACGAAAACACAAGGCTAACGGAAACTCTTTTAGGATGTTCCAATTGGAAGGCAGCGCCTTGACGTTTGGAGCATTTGTGTTTCTAAAAAGCTTACTGTCCCAGCTGGAAGGCAGCTAAGCTTTGGAGATAATTTTGCCTTCTTTTGGCCAAATCTGAGTACAGCATTGCATGTATCCTTCTCAGGCAAAGCAATCCCATGATTCTGTTTAGTCTAAGAAAGTTATGACAAATATGGCAGACCCTACATGAAATGACAAATAATGTTTGTACTGTAAATGGCAACGTTTAGTTAGACAGTCTCAATGTTTTGTCTATGCTGGAGCCTTGAAATTTTTGTCTTCTATATGGAGTGATTCAGATACAGCAGTGCTGCCGGATTTTTTAAACACTGCACCCACTCACTGTGCACTCCTGCCAGGTTGGTCCACCTTGTAGATATAAAGTCAGAGACAGTAGCTTGTCAACAAATGCAACACATTCCTGCACCTTGTAATGACCCATCATTAAACCATCAAAGTTCTGGCAAAGCTGCTGGCTGGATGGATAGAACCCAGGCCTTGCCACTCTAAGCAGGTACAGAAAGTATGCGTGTGTGTGTTTCTAAATAACATAACAGAAGAGACAGGTTCGCGTGGTGGCTTAAGTGAAACGAGGGTTGTTACATCAGAAATGTTAACAGTGCTATGAAAGGAACACCCCTGGCAACCTGGTTTATTAGATCGCTCTTCCTTTCCAAATTACACAGCTGGACTTGCCTGGAGCTCCTCTCCGTGTTGTGTTATGCTTGGAGCAGGATGATTGCCTCTCTCTGGGTGGTAGAAAGCCTTGCTATGATTGAACACCCCATTTTTATAGCCATTCTGAACATCAGCTGCAAAATGGAGCCAGAAGATTAACGTCCAGGACAGACAGAGGGAGAGAGAGAGGCTCAGGCTGCTGTTAGCATGGTGATTATTCAGCAAAAAAGTAAAAAGAAAGACAAATAATGGTCTGCACAGCAGCAGAGGGTTTGATGAAGGTTTTATGTCCCTGAAATCCGTTTTCCAACCCAATACATAGAACAGGAAACACACACCTACGAACCATGGAGATGGCACAGGAAGGCGTAAGTTTTTCGATAGAGCTAAATCTGCTCTTAATAAAACTTAATAGCTTGAGAAATATTTACAACTCAGGTACGACCCGTTTTGACCTATAAAGCCTTCGTACCTTAGTGATTTTATTCAGCCCTTGTTGACGTTAGGATTAAGGGGTTATCCCCTATTGATGTAATCTCATGCGGGGGCGTCTCTGGTCTGCTTGTACTACTCCGAGGGAAATCTGAAACTTGACATGACATGGTAGGACCCTAGGGAAGCAGAACAACAAATACAGTCCGGGACATGACCCAGCGGATCTGAGACGACGCAGACATGAGTCCTAACCTGACACAGAGGGCGCACAGTTCAAGAGATAATCATCAGTGTATCACAGGTGGGATACGGACCAATTAGGCTCAGCACTGGTAGCCTGTGCACAGCCAGCTGAGCCCTCTGGTTTATCTCCTACATCTCTCCAGATATAGGACCTGGGTCTGTGGTAAGATGCAATAGCAGCATCTGGGAGCTTGATTGGGATGCCAAGTTGACCTTTTTACAGTCTGAAAAAGCCAAGAAACCTCTTTCAGATGGGGAACGGGGTGAAAAGATATGCTGAAGCTCATAAAAATTGGAAATAAGCTCAGTGGAAAAGAGTATTATAGAGTGACGAATCCAAGCTTGAAAGTGCAATGGTGGCCTAAGACTTTTACACAGTACTATATATCTAAATCCATCATTAAACAGTTAAAGCAATAAGTAGTAAGTTATTACGTGTCAGTACAGCAGCGTTACTGTGAGGAACGAGGCAGGAGCTTCCTGTACAACGTTTTATCAGTCTACAAAAGCCAGTTTAGTGCAAAGATCCATCTAACAGTTCTACTGGCTGATCTGTGATAAGCAGCACTGAATCGTGACAGCTTACACACAGCCCACATGAGCTTGCTCACCACTGTGGTGTGGAGGTTTGAGCCTAATTGCTACTGGTAGACAAAACCCTAACCCTCACACCATATATATAATCATCCCACCCCATCCTAATTCCTACAGCGGAACCACGTGGACTTAAGTCCTAGCTACACAAAACACACAAGAACACACACACAGAAACCCACACAGCCTGCAGGTACAAAGCACTGGAATCTCAACCCATCAATTTCGCATTATTGGAAAAATCACGAAGCTTTCAGCGAGTTGAGGCTACGCAAGGACATCATCCCCTCCTCTCTCATTCCTTCAGTCTTCTTCAATACCATTTCCATCAAATGCCGCAAGTGTATCCAAACCCTTCGCGAGTATCTCCAGCCACACGTGCGTCCACACACACACACACACACACACACACACACGCGGGGCTACTTATGGGATTTTACGGCACAGTACAAAGTTATTAAACATTCTTGAAGGATTGGGCTCTGTGGGTGGCTCATATCTCACTCACACACACACAGATGGCAATGTATTACTATCTGTAAGGAGTCTTTCCATTAACTTTAACCTCAATACCCAAAAGCATCTAAAGAAACCAACTTTCCCATCAGGACCAGGGAAATATCCCTAAATATTGATTTCTTTTTTCCACACTGCCAGTACGCAGCATTTAATCCACATAATTAAACAAATAAATAAATATATACATGTACTTGTGGTCTAACATGCTAGCCCACCATCGCAGTGACCCAGGTGTTAGTCCTGGTGGTGCCTTCAGACCTGACCGGGTGTCACATACAGTGGGGCAAAAAAGTATTTAGTCAGCCACTGATTGCAAGTTCTCCTAGAAAGATGAGAGAGGTCTGTAATTTTCATCATAGGTACACTTCAACTATGAGAGACAAAATGAGAAAAAAAAATCCAGGAAATCACATTGTAGGATGTTTAAATAATTTAATTGTAAATCATGGTGGAAAATAAGTATTTGGTCACCCACAAACAAGCAAGATTTCTGGCTCTCACAGACCTCTAACTTCTTCTTTAAGAAGCTCTTCTGTCCTCCACTCGTTACCTGTATTAATGGAACCGGTTTGACCTCGTTATCTCTATAAAAGACACCTGTCCACAGGCTCAAACAGACTCCAAACTCAACCATGGCCAAGACCAAAGAGCTGTCGAAGGACACCAGGAAGAAAATTGTAGACCTGCAGCAGGCTGGGCAGAGTGAATCTACAATAGGCAAGCAGGTTGGTGTGAATAAATCAACTGTGGGAGCAACTGTAAGAAAATTGAAGACGAACAAGACCACTGATAATCTCCCTTGATCTGGGGCTCCACGCAAGATCTCATCCCGTGGGGTCAAAATGATCATGAGAACAGTGAGCAAAAATCCCAGAACTACACGGAGGGACCTGATGAATGACCTGCAGAGAGCTGGGACCAAAGTAACAAAGACTACCATCAGTAACACACTACGCTGAGAGAGACTCAGATCCTGCAGTGCCAGGCGTGCCCCCCTGCTTAAGCCAGTA
This sequence comes from Ancistrus triradiatus, assembly GCA_025084515.1. Lineage (NCBI taxonomy): Eukaryota > Metazoa > Chordata > Actinopteri > Siluriformes > Loricariidae > Ancistrus > Ancistrus triradiatus. The sequence continues at coordinate 38,253 of JAJAGP010000296.1, forward strand.
CATGTCCAGGCCCGTCTGAAGTTTGCCAGAGAGCATATGGATGATCCAGAAGAGGATTGAGAGAACATCATGTGGTCAGATGTAACCAAAATAGAACTTTTTGGTATAAACTCAACTCGTCGTGTTTGGAGGAAGAAGAATGCTGAGTTACATCCCAAGAACACCATACCTACTGTGATGCAGGTAACATGTCTATACCTACTGTATAGAGCAGAATTGTTGTGGGTAGTAAATCATTCCCTTATATGGCTTAGCTCATTATTGTGCAAGAGCAGATTCCATCACATAAACGCTAAACGTCCAGTGCAACCGCGCGGTTTGACAGCATGCCTGGCACACGAACTAACAGGTCGCGCACGCCGATTCTAATAAACGTCCCTAATAAAATGGATGCTTTGTATTAAAAAGGTATCATTCTGTGGGCCAGTAATGCGTCTCTGTGTGAATGTGAGGGTGCTAATCCCATAAACGAGTAAGCCAGGCAGCCTGTTTGTCAGCGACGTTAAAAGAGACGCAATCTGTTTTCCCTCTCGTACTTGTATTTACTCTGACTGCAGCATTCTGGCAAATTACAGTCAGTCTGTTGCGGCTTTTGGTCATCCTATAAACATTGCATTGCAGTAGTCTGGATGGGAAAAACAAAAGCATGGCTCAGGTTCTTAGAAGTGTGCGGCGTGAGGAAAGGTCCAGCCTGACGATTTTTAACGGAATCAATATGGGATTTGTTTAAAGTGTGTTAGTCAGCTCTAATCCGTTCACATTTGTTTCTTTATCTCTAGCCAATACAGTTACGGATCTTTCTGACTTTGCATGATATACTTTTTACTCTTAAAATAAATTGTATAAACAGTCGGATCTCTTTCTGAACCTGAACTTGCTCCTGATATATTTGTTTAGCAATCAGTTTCAACACATGGGTTAAACCCATTTTATACGGGAAATGTTTACGGAGCCACGGACTCGGCTTATTTAGAAACATTTTTAATAGAAACAAAATCCAGGTAAACTTTAGTACATCATTTGATTTAGAGAACTCAGTAGTTAGGTGTTAGATCCTAAGTGCCAAATCCTGCCTACGCATCCAAATCAGCAACCTTCTGCCATACAGGGGCGCTCCTATTCTTCTTGTACTACCACAGCCTCTAAACCTAAAGTAACTCTGAAACTCAGAAGGTGGAAACCTGACTCACTGCCTGTCATCACACCTTCAACTCTTCAGAGCTTCTCTTGCAAAGGTTTTTGGTTGCCATGCAATGATGCACAATCAAACTTATTGTATTTTCCGCTCACAAACCCTCAATTACACGTGATGATGACATAGAATGATGACATAGCCGACTAGCCTAGGGTCTCCAGAATTAACAACCTATGTCATGTGTGACTGGATCATGTAGATGCTTTATAATTCTAATTGCCCAAACCACAAACAAATTATGAAAAATTGGCTTGGTTCAAAGGGTTAAATAAATGAACATGATACTTGTTTTCAAGCGTTCAGAAATGATTGAGTCTTGTTCGTTCTTGGAGCTGCTGCATTAATAACCTGGAAAGCTGGTATGTTTTTCACTCGTACATCATTCACCTTTTAATTTTACTCTCTCTCTTTTCCTGTCTCTCTTTCATTGAGTGTGTGTGGCCTGTATTAATTATTCCACCACATAATCCAGACGAATAAATGAGGGGTAATAATAAACCCTTGCAGGAAAGTCTCATTAGTGACGTGAATATAAAACTTAGATATAAACCTCATCTGAAACAAAGACTTATTTTGAACAATCCAAGCATTATGTAACATTTGCTCTCATTCTGCTTTAATTCTGCTACGTTCTACCGATTGTTTTAACCATCAGAATAACTGCCAAAGTAACAAAATGGTAATGACTGCAAGCTTTACACGAATTAGCCTCAGACATTTATGGCAGATTTTGCTGCTTGAAGAGTAAGCCAGGTTTGATCTCACCAATGCTCTCATAGCTGAACGGATGTGAATCCCTGCAGTCGTGTTCCAAAATCTAATGAAAAGCTTAATCTAAGAAGTGAAGGGTGCTACATGAACTATGAACGTTCTGCTGTTGGGTGTCCAAAAACTTTTGGCTATCCAGAATATCAGCCTTCGACAAGTCAGTGCTAATGCAAAAGCGAAACTACGCTACAACGATTAAATAAGAACACATGCATGTGTGATTTAAACCGATTTTTTTCATGAATCTCCATTTTATAGGGTGTTTTCCTCTCCTTCCTCCTTCATGCTGAGATTTTATTTGTGGAAATTTGCGAAGGACCACCAGGATTAGCTCAACTCAAGCGCAACAGATTATTAGGCTATTACATTTGAAGCCAACATACGGCTAGCACCTCCCCCTATGTTAGCTTCCATACTTAGAATCTTAAATTCAAGTCATACTTTTAAACCTTAAGCTAGCACAGTTAGTGTTACTAAATGTTTAACCTGGTTAAAATAGAGACCAGCATAGCATAGTGATAATGAGGGATTCATCTCTTAACTCTTACTAGGAGTCGACTAGACGCAAATGCTAATAGCTAGCTAGGTGATTTAGTATTAGCACTATGCTAACTCTGCTAAGGCTAGGAGTTCAATCCAGTTTTAAAGGCCAGATAAACTGATGGTGCACAAACACTGAAATCACTGCCATTTGGATTCAGGTTGTGTTTGTAAAAGTCTCGGGTTTCACTCATGTCGTCATGCTTAAGGTTTACCAGTGTTTGTTTTCTAGGAAAACTCGGCTTTGTGCTCTGTTCAGCATTATTCTCTCCCTGTTTACATTGATAATGGCCCGTTACAAGTTAATTGGTGCTGTGAACTGCTGACCTGTGGACCGGCTGACAACATGCTCACGGAATTAGATGCTGGGATTAGAAACAAAGTCTATATAAACCAAGTTTGTTCACTCGAGGGCAGTTATTTTATCCCAGCCATATAATATTTGACGATCCTTGAATTCTGAAAGACCTATTCACCTGAAACTGATATTTTAAATAACTTTGGGCAAAACTGTGGGCACCCCCGATCCAGTTACTTTATACAATGCATGCATTGTTGATTTTGCAAATGAAAAGAAGTTAACACAACCTGTGCAAATGACAATCTTTAATTTATTGTGTTTGTACTCATTTCAAAGAACCATTAACAAAGCGATACGTTTTTGAGCTGTTACAAAAACACTACCCTGCAAAAACAAACAGAGGCACATTATGTGTTTGGACTAGCACTAACCAACATCAGTGGCTGTTGTATTTAAGCAGGGCAGTGCTGGTCTGGTTAGGGTTTATTTTGCTGATAATGCTGATAAACTTTACAAAGAAGGTGGCAGGCCGGTATGCCACCATGAAAGCGTCACGCGATGATGATAATTATATCTTGTCATACCAACATCCACAACATAGGCTGAGCTTTGCTGGGTTTTTAGTGAGTGCGGAAATGCAAATGCAGATTTTATGATGAATTTTTCCAATATGTTTTCAAATGCACACTGATTTTTATTGAATTCCCTGTAGAGGTTCTATTTTTTATTTAGAAAATAAACATTTGCATAAGACCATGAGGGGTGCCCAAACTTTTGCACAAGACCGCATAACAGTTATTGGTTACATCCTACAGGTAGACCCTGATTTATGATGAGGATACGTTCTGACAGATCCACTGTAAATTGAATATGAGGAGTTTAATATATATATATATATCATATCGCAGCCTGTATTAAACATGTTTAAACCATGACTTTTCCTCACTACATTTCCCAGTGAGAACTGCGTATATTACGTATCATTTGCACGGAAAACTTCAAAATTCAAACTTCAGAGTACAGTGTCTGTGTGTACAGTGTGTTTATGTTTATTATCGGATTCCCATCCAAAATTGAAATATTGTAAGTCAGGCCTTTGTAAAATGGGGAGTACCTGTGCAGTGTTTTTGAGGAATCACATTTGCATTAGACTACATAAATTCCTTTTTTTGGATAAAACATCCATACACAGTTACAGTAATACCAAAATAGACTTGAAAGAACATTGTTTTGAAATGTTTATTCTTACTGAAAAAATTCTATGACAGTTGTGATCCAAGAGAGGTCAGATCCCGAAGAGCTCTAACTTACTACATAAACATTAATGACTACCTTACACAAGAATTTTCAACCCAAATAGCAGGCATTAATGTGGACTTGGTCAATTGTTTTGCCGATTTACAAGCCTCCTCTTGTCTAGATTGTGGAACATGATACACTGATTCCATTTCATTCAGCCTTGGGCATTGGTGAGGTTAGGCACTTGTGTTGGGTGATAAGACCTGGTTCTCCGTATATTCCAGTGGGTATGAGGTCAGGGTTATGAGTAGAAAAGTCAAGCTCTTTCTCAAAAAACTTAGCAAACTCTGTCATGTTAAAAGAGGAAAGGAGCTCCTCAAAGCTGGAAGCACAAAATCTGTAAAGTAAAGTAAATCAGAAATGAAAAAAAAAAACCCCCAAACCTTTGTTCGTACTCCACCACACTTTACTATCTTTACTATTTAATATCTACTTTAACCATGGTTACGTCAACTCGAAGCCTTGTTAGATTTAAACCTTGCACTTACATAACTGCCAACCTGGTTACACACGCTTGGCGTTAGCATCAAGCCAACGGCTAAAGACTGTGCTAGTTAAACTCTACCACTAGCCGGACTTAATTTTAGACTTGGAGAGTTACATCCTCCTCACCCTGCGTGAACGGAGATTTAACAAGATAATTACATCCAGATGTCCCGATAAACATTGAAAACAAGGTTCTGGTGTTTCCCATTTCAGCAGAGAGTCAAAAATCTGTAGCAAAACACAGGAGACTTTTCTGTGGTTGCCTGTTTATTCATCTTTTTTTCACTGGCTAAACATGCTAGCTGGAAGACGAGCTTGGACATGGAGGATCTTTTCCTCAGCTGAGGTAGAGATTAGTGGTAACTGCTGTTTCAACAGGGAAAAAAAACATTTATGCTAAAACCAATATTATGTTTCAGTGCTTCCTGCCATTAGGTTCGGAACTGCTCTTCAAACGCAAAGCACACAACACACAACACACACACACAGGGTAACCCCGCTTGAACTCTACGAGCTGTCTGCATGTTCGTTTGTTGTATTAATGTACACACGATGCCACCTCAGAAAGATGAGGGCATGGATTCGAATCTCAGACTGGGCTTGCACACGAAGGTCGACTAACATGGGGCTCTGCAACCCTGACCAGTGTAAGCAGGGTCAAAATGGGAACTTTCATTTTCACTTTGATGGTGTAGAACCAACATGATGTCACTCTCAGGAACTTCTTGCAGTTCTGACTCATTTTCTGCTCTGAGACACTTCAGAAAGGGAAGCCCAGGTCTGAGCTTACTTTATCCCTGCTTAGGTAGAGGCACGTTTTGGACGGGGCGTCAGTAATCACATGGCTCTGTAAACACACAGTTCGACCATTACATGCAAACTCCTTGCAGGACTCGAATCCAGTCCCTTAGGGTGTGCTGTTTCCAGCAGTTGGCTCTTACCACCAAACCACCAGAGCTGCAGGTTTAGACTTTCAATTCAGTGTCAGGTTGTCCATAAATGACCAAACATCAGGAAACCGAACTGACCAAAACTGGGGTATTTTAATCCCAGCTATTATTATGGTGCACCTACAGTAATTGATAGTAGTACCTGATTGTCTTTTAATTTGGTTTTGTGTTTGTAACATTGATCTGGAAGTAAAATCACAATGGCATGTGACTTTATTAACAATCTGAGCCATTCTAAAGCTGTCTTGCTCTCTCTCTCCTCTATATATAGTCAAAAAGCTGAAAAACTTGAAATGAATTAGCCTCAGACATACAGTACTGTGCAAAAGTCTTAGGCCACCATTAGATTTGTTGTTTTAGCAATGGTGACCATATATAACGTACTTTCGATGATTTGACCCAAAAAATTCAAACTCTCAAACATTCCAATGAAGCTTTAGAATATCTTTGCCTTTTCACCCTTTTCTCCTTCCAAAAAAGGTGGTTTCTTGCCCCCAAAAGACCACTCCGAATCAAACTTCTATGGACTGTAGAAGATTACTGTAGACTGTAGAAGAGTAAGAGGTCACACTAAATACTTGCCACTGTAGCCTATAGAAGCTTTCTCTGTATGTTTTATGTTTGTAAGACTCCATACAAATTTTCTGTATTTTCTGGTTGTATTCTAATAAAGAGACTGGGAAATAATAATATATGGTCATTAAACCATAGCTAAAAAACACATCTAATGGCGGCCTAAGACTTTTGCACTCACAAACACACACGTATAACATCTTAACTTTACCATTAGGATTATGGGATGGCATTTACATCCATTGTTGATTTCACTCGGATGACACTGTAAGGAATCCGTCCATAACTCCCTTGTTTGTTCTTACAGACTTGAATGCAATCAGGGTCTTACATCAGCGCTCCTGGTGGAAAAGAGAAGCGCTATATCTGGAAGATGGAGATTTGTCAGTTCTGATTTGATGCTTCTTGATTGAAAGCTTCCAGATGATGAGTATCTTGCTTAACTCCGATTCATGTGGGACCTTTTCCTGGAAGCAGTGCAGTGCTCTCGGCTTTAAGAGTGTCAGAAACAGCACACTCAGGCTTTTTCAGGCTCTCCCAGATGTTTATGGTCTCTCTCTCTCTCTCACTCTCTCACTCTGGTGGAAGAAGGTTGAACAATGGTTTATTCTCCTGCTGTAATTCTCCATTTCAGCGTTGTGGCTTTGGCAGGAGCAAGGGCCTCCAATTTCAACCACATGTCCTCCTTTCTTACCCACAGCACAGAAGGACAGAGAGGGAGAGAGAGAGAGAGAGAGAGAGAGAGAGAGAGAGAGAGAGAAAGAGAGAGAGAGAGAGAGATTGCAGTGAACAGTGAAATACAGAGACTGAATAAATAATAATAATAATAATAATAATAATAATAATAACAATAATTGTTATTATTGTAAGCATTATTTTTATTATTATTATTATTATTATTATTATTATTATTTATTTTTTTATTTTTTTATTAATTAATTAATTAAACATTTTTTGTATATACAAATCATCTCCCTAATATATTAACAGTTGCTCAAGTATATTTATCATCATTTTTTAATTTTACATTTAAAAAAATAAAGTATTATATATTATTTTTTAATATATTGTTTATATGTTTTATATATGTTTTGGATTATCTGGATTATGCATTATTGTTTATTATGCCGTCTAGTGCAATTGCATTTTTTGAACACCAGGAGGTGCAATCAGAATTCATTCTCACAGATGAACATCTTCCTTTCTTAGTGCACCTCCTAATTTTTTTTATTGTGGGAGACTAGAGATTGTTTTTGTTTAATTTGTATAGGATATGGTGAAGCTGCAATAGAGCATTTTGTTTACAATTTAAAATCTCAGTTTCTAGTCATTTCCTGAAGGGACGAAGGTCTTGTTTTTAAGAAGTTATATAAAAATGAGCATTGTTTTGCATTGTTCACGCTTCAGAAATACATAAGGAATGTCTTTTATCAAATGTAAAATTGATAATCGTGACAGTGAATTAAACTGTGAGCAGAGTATATCGTTACACCCCTAGAGGCCACAACGTGCACTGTGTATCCCAACCACTGCTTCCAGATTCTAATAAGACATTATTAGTGTTTAAGAAAAATGAGTGACGTACCTTAGCATCAAGTTTTGTAATGTACAAAAAGAAGCCTGACAGAAGCAAGAATTGCACTTTTTTAAAACCAAAACTTGGTCACTGTAGCAAATCAGGGTAATGAATATAATTTATCACTCTGAATAGCACATTAAAGAGTTTTCAGTCAGGATGAGCCTGGATGTTTCCAAAACCTATTGGCGAGCTGCCATTCTGCAATCATGTCATCATAGAAGAGAATATCCAGCACACTGGAGAAATCCCACAATGCACCATCTGCTGAATCTCAGAGTAAACAGCGTGATCGCAGGAATCATTTCCGAGTTATTGTTATGATTGAGGGTAATTATGGTGGATTTCAGATGAATGAGGTCAGAAATTAAGCCAGGATGGTTAACTGCATTGTCTTAGATGCTTCAAACTTCCATACACGGTGAACATCTCTGAATTTTACACATCATACATTAGTAAATATAATCATTTCCAACATATTGCACATATTATCATGTCATAAACCTGGGGCATTTCCTTATATGTACACCAGGGGCGTGTCTAGAGTACTTGTACTGGGGCACACAGAATTCATACATAATGTCAGTCATACAGACATAAATGTGTATCTGGTAGAAAGCCTGTTCAAAACGAAAGAGTGATTTAACCCTAGAGTGACTGTTACTCTGCCATGATGAGATGCATCATCATTATCCAAAACACCATCCATCTGATGCTCCTTTCCCTTTTTCCCCCTGTTTTTATTGTATTTAGTGAGACACAGCAACATTTTAGTGGGGGACGAGCCCAATAAAGTGGGTCTAATGTATACATAGATGAGATGAAACAGTTTGATCTATCACAGAAGAAATAATAAATAAGTTGATTATCTCATTGTAACAGGACATTAAGCTCTGGGATATATTAGAAGGTAAGGGAATAGTTAGTTCTCATAGGTGACGTGTTGGATGTTCAGGAGTAAAGACTTGAGACGCTGTAACTAGGGACAAATGCTTATGGTCGGAACATCTCCTGAACAAGGTGTGTGGGGTGCTCCGGGTTAGCATTAAAAGTGCCTTCAGTAGGCAAGCTAGTGCTGGAACTGGCAATGGAAGAAGGTCACCCGGTCTGATAAGTGCTGTTTTTTACATGGTGTGAGCAGTTGAGTGTGTGTGTGCCATTTTCCTGGGGAAGTGACCGGACTAGGACACACTGTAGGAAGGGTAATGTTCGAAGGCACCACTGGGACTCAAACCGAGGTCTTTTTGGTGGTTGTGCCCCATATTAAGAACAAAACCTATTTCTGCAAATTTCCAGCAACTGATGAAAACAACCCAGAAACTCTGATCCTAAACTGTTGAAACTGCAATTATCGAAAGTTAACAATGAACGAATTTCACCTGACTGGAACTGATCACATCTCACACATCTGTACTGCTTTATCTCCATTTTTCTCTTGTTGTGTAACTGGCAGAAATGCTAAAGCCAAGTGAAACACACATAAATCTCTCCGGGCTTTCAGATCCAATACAGCTGCTATTGTACAGTAGCAGAGTGAGCGTACGGACCTATTTTAAACCAGTGGAGTAAGGAATAGGGAATAGTTTATATAAGCCAGATCAGTTATGGAGAATGGATAAGCTCAGTCTGCCAACATGATGGAGTTTAAAATGCGTATGGAGAAGGAGTTTAAAATGCGTATGGGAGCATGATGTATGATTGCACCCTCTGGTGTTAAAAAATGCAATTGCATTCGATGACATAAACATCCCTATGATGCACATCGTGGCATTTTTGCATTGTTACACCCTTATTATTTATACACACTCATTAGTAAAGCCAAAAGCAATTTGTGACACAGCCCACGTCAGTTTCTGTTCTGAAGTCCAAAATATATGAGTATAAACATGAATGTTTTTGTTTATTTAGCTCTATTGCCACTGGCGGTGTGAATTAGCGGTGAATTTCAAACGTAAAACCAACTTTAAAGTCCCAGTAAGTCACATTTTCAAGGCACTTTCTACACTGGCTTATTAATTGCAGATTGTGAGTTGAAGTATCAGCTCCAACAAGCTTCCATGGTTAAGCCTTGGACTCTCCACAGCTCAGTCTCTGTGGATGAAAGCGTCTCCCTAAGCATAAATGCATTCATAAAGCTTTAGCGTGGATTGTAATGGGAGAAAATGATTACAGGGGACTAATCACAGGCCTAATTAGCAGATGGCACCTGAAGTGCATTTCGCTGTGCCTACTTAATGTCTGTGTTGAGTTTGGGTCTGTGTTTGTGTAGATACAGGAGCCAAACGCTGCTATATTTCATTTGTGAAACCCCTCTTGTGCACACAGTTACATTAATAATGAAAAACTATCGGTGCCAACTGACCCGGGATCTGCGCCGCTCTCCGTGGTTGGAGCCTGTCCACTTGTTACAGCTGGAGATGAGTTTGCACTGTGTTGAATGGACAATTGAGAAGACAGATTGTGGAAAATGGAGACAAATACTGTAGTCAGCAGAAGGTAGACTGGAGTTTGGCAAAAAATTAGGTCTGTCTAATGTTTATTTCTTCTGGTTCGTCTCAGGTCTTCTCAATCTGAACATCATCTCTGTAATAGAAATAGATTAGTACCAAAACAAGGATTCTTCTTGTTTATTAGAGAAAGTAAGTGGAGCTCAAAATGGTTGGTTATAAAAATAATTTTAGGAGCCTACTGTTTTATACGGTCGTGTATTTTTTCTTGGGATATTTTGTCTCTAAACAGAACAAAAACAGTTAAATTTAGGGAGTTAAATGTTTGCTCTCTGCTGGATTGGCTCGTGTTTAAATCAGCTTTGGGTCTCGGTGTGTCAGTACAGTGAGGAACTATTGGTGGGTTCTCAGGCAGTTACTCACGTTATAGGACTTTCCACCACAATACCGCCATAGATAGAGTGGATATTTATGTTTAACCCACAGGTGTTCAGTATCAGACTGTAGCCGGCCCACAGACGGCTAAAACTAGCATGGAAATGTCTCTGTTAGAGGGTTTTGTATGTTTGAGCTATAAAAAACTAGCAGAAATTAAAAGAACTAAATTGTTAGGCTGTTATTATTGCTGCTGTTCCAGCAGGAATATCAATGTATAATCTGTAGCACTGCCCGAGCAACCTGGGTCACGATCACAAATTTAAGGTGCTGACAATCAAGATGGAGCCACAAATCTGGGTTGAGCTGGTTGACACAGAGTTAGTTCACAAGAGTTTGGGCCCTTTTTTGGAACTTTCTCCATAACATATAGGTGGTCGAAGTTTGATGGTAATAAAACGTCGCAAGAGTAATTCATGTAGGTCAACACTCTCCAAAGTTTGTCAAATAAATTGTGCAGGGTACAAGGTCAACGTCAGGCTACAGGCAGAGGTGGGTAGAGTAGCAAAAAAAATACTCAAGTAAAAGTACTGTTTCATTTTTACTCTCAGAACGTCCACTACAGCCTTACACTGCCACCACCAGGGTGGATCCATGCTTTCGTCTTGTTAATGTCAAATTCTGATCTATCATCGTAATGCCACCGCACAAATCGAGACCCATCAGACCAGGCAACATTTTTCCAATCTTCTATTGACCAATTTTGGTGATCTCACGTGAATTGTAGGTTATTAGAGTGACTGTCTATCAGCCCGACCCACTAACACGATATTTTCACCCAGAGAACTGCCCTGGACCATACTCTCAGAATCCTGAGAAGTATGGAGAACAGCATGACAGCGGTGAGATGTGCTGTAGGAGTGACAGATAGCTTCAAGGTAGGGGTGGGACTGCATCAAGGATCGGCCCTGAGTCCCTTCTTATTTGCTCTGGTGATGGACAGACTAACAGATGGGTCAGACAGGAATCGCCGTGGACTATGATGTTTGCAGACGACATTGTGATCTGTAGTGAGAACAGGGAACAGGTAGAAGAGAACTTGGAGAGGTGGAGGTGTAATCTGGAAAGGAGAGGAATGAAAGTCAACTGTAGTAAGACAGAATACATGTGTGTAAATGAAAGGGAGGCAGGTGGAGCAGTCAGGCTACAGGGATCAGTGGTCACAAAGGTCCAGGAGTTCAGGTACTTGGGATCAACTGTCCAAGGAAATGGGGAGTGCGGAAAGGAGGTAAAGAAGAGAGTACAGGCAGGATGGAGTGGGTGGAGAAGAGTGTCAGGAGTGCTGTGTGACAAAAGGGTCACAGCAAAAGTGAAAGGAAAGATTTTATAAGAGAGTAGTGAGACCAGCCTTGTTGTATGGGTTAGAGACAGTGGCACTGACAAAGAGACAGGAAGCAGAGCTGGAGGTGGCAGACTTAAGATGTTGAGGTTCTCTATAGGAGTGTCTAGGGTGGACAGGATTAGGAATGAGATCATCAGAGGGACAGCACAGGTTGGAAAATTGGGAGACAAAATTCGAGAGGGAAGACTGAGATGGTTTGGACATGTGCAGAGGAGGGATAGTGGTTATATTGGTAGGAGGATGTTGGAGATGGAGCTGCCAGGCAAGAGACGGAGAGGTAGACCAAAGAGGAGTTATATGGTTGTGGTAAATGAAGATATGCAGGGAGTTGGGGTGAGAGTAGAGGACGTGGAGGACAGGGTGAGGTGGAAACGTTTAACTCGCTGTGGTGACCCCCGATAAAGGGAGAAGCCGAAAGAAGAAGAAGACTCTCAGAACCCTAATGCTCTCAAACTTTTGGCCCACACTGTACATCCTCTCAAATCTTTCATCCTCCTTCATTACTTTCGTCCCCATAGCATGCATTCATAGATAAAGGTGTTAATTAAGTTCAATCCCAATAATACAACCTCCACTTCTAGAACTCAACGTGAGATTAGAAGCTTAAGAACAATATCTTGCATATGAAGAACAGCCCTTTAAATCACACACTGGTAAACCGGCTCCTGAAGTGCCAAATCAACTTTATAGATGACGTCTTGATTAATCATAATCCCTAGTACTTACTGCGATGCCAAACCCGACCAGTTATAGCCCAATTAAGAGCTTTTCCAAATCTTGGCCCACCAACACACACACACACACACACAAACACACACACACCCACACATGTCGAGGTGTTCTGTAGTTTTTACTGCAGGCTCAGATTGTGTAATTCTGCTCTGAACGGCTCATTGTGCCTCTGGCAGGCAGAATAAGGAACGTTCTTAATGTAGCCCATTAACCATCGGTGTATTCGTGCTTTTCCGTATGAATCACACCACCCCATACATTTTCCATATTAATAAGCACCGGAGTTTGTAGGATCCCAAAGCAATCGCAAGTCTTGATTAGTACCTTTCTGCAGTACTAACTTTCAGTCATTTAGTTTTCCTAGCATAAGCGTGCCCTGGATGGGACACCAGTCCATCACAGGTCCAGTAGGGGTCGCTTTTGCAGCACTGTAGGAAGACCAGCCTCCTCATCTCAGACACAGCCAATCATGCCTGTGACACTAAGACCTGACCGGAAAGCACCGCTGAGACTGAACCCGGGTCACCACAGTGGTGGGCTAGTGAACTGTAAATATCTTTTGGAAATGTGTGCATCTGTGATCCCCACTTAGGTAAATTCAACAGCTTGATTTACATTATAAAGTTCTATCGGCTCATTTGGATACAGAGCCGCCCAAACGAAGCCTTTTATTCTTTTCTGTTTTCCTCTCAATCGTAGTCGAGATTTGTCCTGTTTCCTGGCCTCAGATTTACATAATGAATCATCGACTTTTCCACCAGAAGGAGGGAGAACAAAAGAGAAAGCATGCAGCGCAGCATAACGCTATGACAATACTGATTTAGGATACTGCAGCTGCTGAGGAAGTATGTAAGTTCTGTTTATTTCACAGACACACAAACACATGCTAAATCCCTCGGTGTTTCGCTTGGATTGAGGTGCTAAACTTATTTTTCCACATCTGAGCCCTTCAGCGAGTCAGTCGTGATGACTTGGCGCTGCTACCGACTGTATTTCAGCGTCCGCACTCTCCTAGTCTTATTCTTAGAATCGATTCGATACAGTATGACATAATGGGACAAGTCTGGGCTAGAAAGAGACATCAGATAAGACACTATTTTCCTTTTGAATAACTACCATAAACCACCAGTTCTTGACCTTTTTATTAGCTGGGCCTTAAGCAAGTCCCACAGGCCACATTTTGGAATTAATATACAGCATTGCCTACATTTTTACAAACTGCTGCCTTTGAATGGCCTGCATGACATCCAAAAGAGGGGTGAGCTCCCAATTTGAGCCTGGTGGTACCTTTTTCTTGCTACTCTTGCTTCTGGTTACTCGTTTGAGTCCTGGACGTTTGTTTTATGAATAATTACACTGAATGTCACTGAGATACAAGACGTAACATCATCTGTAGGTCAAAGCAAAGCAAAAGCAAAGCATCTTGATTTACACAGTGGTGGATTAATGAAGTAAATGTAAATTGATGCTGACTTAAGTGGCTTCTTTTAGTTTTTTTCAGACTTTTTACTCCATTACATTTTAAAGTCAAATATTTAAGTTTTAACTCCAGTACATTGTGAAATTTGTCGTTCCTTTTGGCTTATGTGTGCTTAAAAATGTAACAAATAAAAACAAAAGAAGTGAGAAGCAAACACACCAATCAGGCTTTAGCATGCACTCTGTTTTGAACTTGTTTTGACCTGTTGGATTAATGATGACATTTTGTTAAAACTAGAGTCTTTTAATTTAAAATGAGTTGATTAAGCAGGAGTTTTGGACATTGCAGCCATAATATGGGACTTTTACTTTCGTTACTTAAGTACTTTTGAAGACAAATCTTAACTCAAGTGGAGCTCCTAAGGTAAAGTAGTATTTTACCTTAGGTATCTCTGCTTTAACCAAAGTACATGATTTGTGTCCACCACTGGTTTTACCCCTACATGTCCTGGTCAGGGTTGCAGGGGAAGGTCTGGAGCCTAACCTGTAATTCAAAGGGCACATGTAGAGGTATAACCAGGAGAGTTTGCCAGTCCAACACAGCGTTTCAAAAGCGCATCACCTGACCTTCAGGTTGCAAACCTTACCGGCCACTCAGAAACGGCCATTTACTGAAGCTGGCTCTTAAATAATGTATAGCCTAAAATTATTAGGCAGCATAACTTTTGGAAGAAAAAGATGGTGATGATTCGGTTTTACTTCTTCTCTCAAACTTAATGAGAATCACCACATAAAGTCACCTGAATAGAAACAACATCCATTTGATCCATCTTATTATTAAATATGAAAAATAACTAAATACTTTGCCCTCAGACAGAAACAATCCTTCACTGGACTCGACTGGTCTCGCCAACGATCCTCCTTATGGAGACCGAGATGAGATCGAGACTGGACCCGAGTACTACAACATTAACAACATTATATTGGTCAATGGGTTTTTATTGTTAATTTAACCACTTCTATACATGTATAACAATGAGATGAGATATTCACAACAACACAACTCAACACAAGAGTACAGTACAATACCCAGGAGACACAAGAAACCGATTTAGAGCTAGTTCAATTGTATTTACATGCCATTTTTGACAAAAGACATTGTCACAAAGAAGCTTTACAAAAATCTGGACTCTAAAAAGTGCAGCTGGAGGAGACAATCGAAAGGAAAAACTCCCTGAGATGCTCAAGAAAGAAACCGTGAGATGAACAAAGGAATCCATCCTTCTCTGGGTAAGACCAGACAATTGGACAAAGTTCATAATAGTCCTTGGCAAACAGTAATTGTATATAAGACAGCAGATGTTCAGCGGAGCAGGTTGTGAATAAGAGTCCTGAGAGAATTAAAACAGGTTCAGTTGAACTGTAACAGTTTATAGAGCACATCTGGTTTTCCATCCTCCCAATTCTCCCAAAAACGTCACCCCACTGCTGCGTTCCCGTCACTGCCGGTGTTTGCCTGAGCCAGCGTCCTCCTAATTAAACCCCATTTCCCTTCTTTTCCAATGGATTCATCCCTCAAGACGAAGGGAAGACGCTTCAGGACACTTCCCTGTCCTGACTGTCTTCAAACAGAAACTGTTCAAAGTTAAAACAGAGTTAATGCCGATCAGATTATAAGTATTATGTTTGTTGTGTTACCTACACCAGGCTTTTAGCTGCATTATTCTTGGACCACAGGATTCCTGCTAGCGTGAGGAAAATCAGGATATGGGCATGTCATACATAAATAAATTAATCCGACATGTTTCAGTTCTTAAACCACACAAGTCACCCATAATGTGGCTGGTTTTATTTAACTCAATGTTTCTTCAGGAGGCCTTTATACAAATATAAACATTAACAGACCACCATGTATTGTCATGTATGCATAACAGTCTATTGTGCAGCACCCAGCCCTCCTACACAGCTCCTGGACGGATAGCTATCTAACAGTAAACTGGACGGGGAGTCACGGATTCTTACATTATAATAAAAAGGAGTGAATAACTGAGGAAAGCCGTTGCTGACCCCCCTTTCTCTCAGCACGGCCTAATAAAAGTGTATGTATAACATTCTAAAGTGGGCAGGTTCAGAGAAACAGCAGTAAAATTGGAGTCTAGATGGCCGTGTCTCTCTTTACAGGCCCTCACCGCCTTGTAAACTTAAGTGCTGCATTGTAAAATACAAAATATGTGGTTTCAAAAATCTGCAAATCGGATAAATCAGTCCATTTCATTCAGTCGGATGTCAGGGAGAAACATACGGAGTGGCCTTAAATCCGATAATTACACCCTTCTTCGTTAAGAAAGATGAACAATGAACATCTTAAGCTATCGGAGCTGTCCTTCTAAACGATATTTACAGACAGTATTCTTTGAGTAATTACAATTGATGCAACTTTGTCAGATATATTTTAAAGCTCTGAAAGATGTAGATTAAAAATACTACTTAGCACCCGAGCTCAGTAACTCACAAGGCAGGTCACCTCTACATACAGTAGAGACAAAAGCCTGAAACGATTACTGAAAATACGTATAGTTCACATTTTCCTGGAATTGAATACAATGTTTTTTCACTCCAAATCTTTTAATCGGGAGTATGAATCCTTCTCCATGATACAATTAAGCCTTTCACTAGTGGTCTTAGACTTTTGATTCCCTCTGTAAATCATGATCTGTTGCTGAATCTCCATGTTAATCCCACTATCTATCTTACAACACTCGTACAATGAACAACGAAACTTGCTACACCAGTGAAAGTGTGAGTAATCCGAACAGACAGATCTGATTTTGGTCTCTTTGCAGTGCGGACACTCGGTTCTGACCTTCGTGTGGTACAGACTCTGCACGGAACAAATCTAAATATGAACTTAATGAACCGTTTAAGTTCAGATAAGATCAGAGACAAGAGAGTTGCCCAAACCTTGGCACGCATTTGAACGCATGAATGTGAAGGTTTATATAAAGTTTACATGAAGAGTCCTCCCTCTGGGTCTGCGTTGGTCTTAAATAATGGATCCTTCAGCATTAGGGATTAACTAAAGAATCTGCTGAATTAGTATTTCGTCATGCGCGCAAGCTCTACTAGATTTTTTCTTTCGATTAGCTGCTAGGCTAGTTTGTTGATTAATGTTTGTGCACTCAGGCTGTACTGTATTTGCTCTGCAGGCTAGCTGAGCTGGCTAGTTCGCTAATGGCTTTATGATTGAGCTGAATTAGCAATCGTAATGGCGACCTGTTTTTTGTGTTTTTCCTCGTCTAACAAACCTGGTCCAACTCATTAAGCTCTCGATAATTACAATAACTGATGAGTTTAATCAGGCGCATCGGAGGACAAGCTTTCTTCTGTGGTGGTCTTGTACTTGAGTCGCTAATCTCAGGTCGCTATCGGTGCAGAGCGCCTGGTTCTGTGTTTCCTGCCGCGCCGGACCGATGGGGCTTATAAAACTCAGACGTTTCGTCATAAACCTCGACTCCACACCTTTTGATCGGGGCTAAACTCTTTATTTATCTTGGGATGGGACCTGCCTGCTGTCACTAGAAATAAGTGGCTATAAACATAACGGATTTTTACGAGACCGGTGTAAATATCGTATCACCTATAGCGATAGTAACCGACTAGGAAAATATTTAAGGTAACTATATCAAGCGTGTGAGCTGTCAGCTAGCACCGTGTGAAACGGGCCGAAATTCTGCGGCTCCAGAAGATGAATTGCGCTATAAGGAAATTTTTAGCGTCTGGCTTTTGGCGCTCGCTTTACTTTGCGGTTTAAATGTGGAAATGATTTCAGGCAGGGTTGCGACACAGATAAAGCCGTGACTATAAAACCATAGCTTTTATTCCAGCGTCGTGTCTAGAGTCATTTTAACATATTAACAAATAAAGCATTTGCTTTATTGTTTTGGCTCAGCAGTTTTCAGTAAGACTGCTTTAGCAATCGAAGCTAATGATAAGAGCTAGGATTGTTCATAGTAAAAATATATCAAATAGTTGTAAGAAAGACTTGGTAGGAGGCAGAGCACCAGTAACGACACGGTTTGGTTCACCTTGCTAATTAAATTTTCCACTGCAGGAGCATGCAACTTAACCAGGAGTTCTCCAACTTTTGTCCAGATTTGTAAAAGTAGACCCATGCCAACGCTAATTCTCTGCATACATCTTTCTTCACCATTAATATCCAGGGCAATATTTTAACCTGTCACTGAAAGGACCTCAGATGTATAAAAACAAATTCAGATGTGGGATTTTTGAACCTTTTTCTCATAATGCAACCATTAATTTTGGCGTCGGAGCAGTTTCAGTGAGCAGCAATGAATTATCCGCCGATGCGCACTGCTTATGAGGAGTTTCATAAACGGACTGGCTTTGTTACAGCAGCATGAGTTTTGCTGAAAAGTCTGAGCCTGGGTGGAAAAGCTGTGTTCAGCTGAGACACGAGTCCTGCTCTGTCTGTATTTTATGGGCTGTAACAGTTGGGCAGGGTCTGAATGTTCCAACAAACTCCATGCAAAAAGCAAAATGTATTTCTTTTAACATTATAACAGTCAGTGTACGTGCAGGTTTCCACCTCGCTTGCTTGTAGTTTTTTTTTCAAATGTGCAAAAGTGGCTACAGCTAACAAGAAACGTTTTGCAAAATGGCAGTTCGGATTAGTGTCATGTTTGAAAGCCGGACATAATTTTAGATCCATTCTACATGCATGACACTAGGTTTGGTCCTGGTGTTTACGTATACAACCCCAAATAGAAAAGGATATGGAAAAAGCACAGTATTTCTTACATTTACTTTGACTTTTATTTAATTGAAGACAGTATGAACCAAAGATATTTCATGTTTTGTCTGATCAACATTAGTTCATTTGTTAATATACATCCATTCCTGAAATTCATGCCTGCAACACATTTTAATCATGCATGTAATCATGATTTGGTACAAAAGCAGCATCTGTTAAAGTCTTTGAGCTCTAAAGATGGGCAGCTGATCTCCAGTTTGTGAACAAGGTTGTTAGAAAATGATTAACAACAATTTTCCTCAAAGAAAAATTGAAAGGGCTTTTCATATTTTGCTCCACAGTGCATAATATCCTTAAACGATTCAAGGAATCTGGTAGAATTTCAGTGCGTAAAGGGCAAGGGGACAAGCCTAAACTACATTTACATTTACAGCATTTAGCAGACGCCCTTATCCAGAGCGACTTACAATTGATACAGTCTCACAATCCAAGCAATTGTGGGTTAAGGGTCTTGCTCAAGGACCCAACAGTGACTGCTTGGCAGAGGTGGGATTTGAACCCTGGACCTTCTGGTTCGTAATCCAGGTCCATAGTTCAGACCAGTATCTTAACCACTAGACCACCACAGTACCACAACACCACAGTAAATTAAAGAACCAAGATTCACTAATAGCGGATCAAGCACAAAACCTTCATCAAGCACTACAATATGGAGTTACATTCATAAATGCCACTTAAAACGTTACTGTGCTAAAAAAGAAGCCTTATAGTAACTTGTGTCCAGAAGCGGCGTCGACTTAAAGACTAAAACTAGATGTAATTCAGATAATGGGAGTTCAGATAGTGGGATTTGACTGTATTATACCCAAAACAAATCCCACTGATGATTTCCTAAAACGTTCTAAGCAAACGTATAAAAGTGAACCAGCAAAGCTTTCACCCTAAAACAGTTCAGATCTCTCTGTATCCATGTATCAAATTCAACCAGTTTAAAACTCTTGAAAACAATGGCACCGTGTTCTGAGCGCCACTGTTTCGCCTGAGAAAAGGGTCTTTGGTAACAAATGGAAAAATCAGAACTTTAATATTAATCTGTGGCCAAGGAAGCATCAGTTACAGCTGAAGAGCTAAAAAACGGTCGTCAGCTTGATGTATTAGCCTTGTAGCAGATGAAAGCCTTGATCTTAATGATATTCTCCAGTTAGTGATATTTGCCAGAACCCCAGACAGACAGCTGGAAAAGGTTTTCAGTAGTTTATAATATTTTTTGACCAAAACGATTTTGGAATGACAAAGTAATGGCGGTGTAAATAAAGTGTGTAAATACAAAAGGCTTGTTTCCTTGGCACGAGCCTGAGTATCGCTGATACGAACATGCTGCTGACGAACAAACCCTACACAACGAACTCTATCCAATTTTTCCGTACTCTTTAGAGCAGGTTGCAATTGTAATAGCACAAGTTAGAACCTCAACATTTGTCTCCTCCCTGCACAGCGGACGGTTATTCCTCCACGCTGAACCTGCCGGTGCCTTAATAACTCATGGTAGGTTTATATACTGATGAAAAAGATCGTATTTGTGTAATATTGCGCAGGTCACTCATCACTAATTAAGCATGATGTCCTCACCCTTGGACTGTGTGGAAGTGGTGGTTGTGCAGTTATTTTCTTAACCTGCTCTAATTTTAGCAGGGAGTGTAGCTCCTCGTGACATCAGGTTGTTTCGGGCCACTGAGAAAGAGCAGCTGCTAACCGGGAGTTTCCGTCCTCATTCCTTCTCAGTAGAGCGCTGGATTATATCAACTGGAAGTGCAAAATGTTTTTTTACTACATTGCGAGACTGAATGAGGCTATGGTTTAGGTTACTATTTTAACTCAGCTTCTGCTTGAAACTGTGCAGTTACATGATATGAATGAAAGTGGTCTTTAATCCCACTGCTGGGTCAGAATGTCATAGCATTTATTTTAATCCTGGTTCAACCTTACAATACAAATTTCCAGCTTTATGTAGGAAATAGTTACCTCATTTGAAATAGTCATTTTTGTCTTACGGCTTAGAATCAAAACCTATTACAATATATTTTTTCCCATTTCATTTACACATTTTGTCTTAAAACAATCCAAAAATGAATAAATATTAAGAAAAATAAAGGATTACCAAGGAAAAGTGATCAGTATGCCTATTCAGTGGTTCGTATGACCAAACCTTTCTTTAAATCCAACGTTATACCAGCTTTGCCACCTAGATTGAGGAATATCTGCCCATTCCTTTTACAAAATATTTTATGGGGGGCCACTACAGACTACTCTCTTCACATCCATCTTCAGATCTTCTATTGAATTTACTTCATGGCTCTGACATGACCACTCAAAGACATTCACCTTCCTCTACTTAAGGCACTTCTTGTTGTTTCTTGGCAGTGTGTTCAGCGTCAGGGTCATGTTCCGAAGCTGCACATCTTCACTTGTCTAGCAGAGGGTCGCAGATTTTCTTCAATGCCTTGGTTATACTTGGCAGCATCCATTTTCCCTTCAATCATGAGCATGGCAAGGTCAGCTTGCCTTCCTTTAAACTTTGAAATGCTAATTGGCATCACGAGCCAAGCTTTGCTGCTTTGGTCTGGTCTGGGTTTGTCCTTCTTACTGCAGCACATTCATTTCAAACGCAGGATGCGTCAGCCACAGCGCTGTGCAGGAATGAGGTTTTAAATAAAATATCCTGACAGATTTTAAATGATACTTAAATAAAGAGACACAGTTTGGTATAAGAGTGTTTAGTGGTTGGATTGTTGCTACTGTGACAAATTGGCGAGCAATACACTTGCACTACTTACACTCTTGATTTTGTAAATGTAAATTAATATGTTTATGCTGAATTTAGTTTTTGAGGCTTGGCAGTACAGCAAGAAGTGTCAATTCAGGTATGAATCACCTTCAGTTGCTGTCTGTGTGGAATTTGGCATGTTCTCACCATATCCTGGTGGGTTTCCATCTACCTCCCAAAAGGGCTCTGGTACAACAGCAACTGGATACTGAAGAAATAAATGAATTTACAAAGCTGGCACAAATCCTAAGCCAGAGCTAAACTGCCAGCTGCAATGTTAGGAAAACTAATGAGCAGTCGTTAATTTTTAGCTGCGATCGGGTAATGATATGCATCACACAGACTACATGATCTGGGCTGCTAATGATAGCTGCTGATTATATTCCTACAAATCAGCCTAGAGTAACAGGACAGTCAGTTTGAACTCACGGTTTGACGGAGGTATTGCAAACAAGTCGACTTCTCTGGCTCACTCCAAGTGCACACTACAGAAGATCCCTCAAATGACAGCAAGAGGCAGGAGAATTTGTTTTCATGCTGCTTTGTGGAAATTTCTGTTATTAAAGGCAGTATAGAAATAAAATTGAATTTAATTAAATTGGTTGGTGAACCAAAAAAGGATCCAATATTACATATTAGTGGGTGGAAAAAGTATGTGAACCTCTAGGATCAGCAGTTTATTTGAAGGTGAAATTAGAGGCAGGTGTTTCAATCAATGGGATGCCAATCAGGTGTGAGTGGGCACCCTGTTTTATCAAAGTCTGCTCTTCACAACACACGTTTGTGGAAGTGTATCATGGCATGAACAAAGGAGATTTCTGAGGACCTCAGATAAAGAGTTGTTGATGCTCATCAGGCTGGAAAAGGTTACAAAAACATCTCTAAAGAGTTTGGACAGTCAGACAGATTGTGTACAAATGGAGAAAATTCAAAAGACCATTATTATTACCCTCCCCAGGAGTGGTCGACCAACAAAGATCACTCCAAGAGCAAGGTGTGTAATAGTTGGCGAGGTCACAAAGGAGCCCAGGGTAACTTCTAAGCAACTGAAGGCCTCTCTCACATTGACTAATGTTAATGTTCATGAGTTCACCATCAGAAGAACACTGAACAACAATGGTGTGCATGGCAGGGTTTGCAAGGAGAAAGCCACTGTTCTCCAAAAAGAACATTGCTGCTCGTCTGCAGTTTGCGAAAGATCACGTGGACCAGCCAGAAGGCCATTGGAAGAATGTTTTGTGGATGGATGAGACCAGAATAGAGATTTTTGGTTTAAAAGAAAAGCGTTATGTTTGGAGAAAGGAAAAACACTGCATTCCAGCATAAGAACCTTATCCCATCTGTGAAACATGGTGGTGGTAGGATCATGGTTTGAGCCTGCACGGGGGGGTCACACCAGATACTGAAAGCAAAGGTTCACATACTTTTGCCTCTCACTAATTGGTTGACCCGGTTGATAAGTTTGATGCATTCTTTTGAAGACTGTCATTGGGTGTCACCCCCATCACTCACTCTCTCAGTCTCAAATGCACTCTTCATTAGGGAAATACTGTATAGCCTATTATAAGCCTTTGAAATAACAGACATAGGATATTTCTGTATATTTTACACTAATCACACACGCCTTTATTTGCTTTATTTTATTAACAGTGCATGTACTATGCTGATAACTTTTGGAGCCTAAATATTCTATTGGATATCCTATGAACTGGAGAAAATGTGGTTCTGCTCTTTTCAGGTATGATCGCTGCCGTGTCTAATCTATTTAACAGGCGGGGCTGGTTTGTATGTAGAGTTCATATCGGGTGTTACACCATCGCTGTGCTGGGTAGGAGACGTGATCTCTAATAAGGTCAACCACAAACATTATTCCTGTATGATATTACTGCTATTAAGTGTTTGAAGAACATTTCTTTACCTTGTCACCCCCCACCGGCCTCCGGATTTCTCCTCCTCTGCTTAAAGAGAACTCCACCTACCATGTTCTCCTCCCTACTCCTAACAGTTTTTTTTCACCTTAGGAGCTCTTTTATAGGGGCTTAAGATGCTTTATGGATAACTTTTACCTTTATTCGGATCTACTTCTAACTTTGAGAGGGCAATGTGCACAATTCTAAGATTATGGAACCAGGAGCCTAAGTGGGCAGGTCACAGACAGCAGGAAAGCTACTTGCTATAAACGTAAGCACATAGCTAACATGCTTGCTAATTAGCCTAACTCTCATTGATCATAGGTAGAGAAATTGATAGAGTTTATGGGGACCTAATCTAACAGGAATCTAACAGAATCAAAGCATTTAAGAAGATTTTTTTTTTTTTGCAATTGCAATTTCAAAAAGGTTTGTGTCCTGACTGAATTGGACAACTGCCCTTATCCATCCATGTTAAGTGGGTTTGGCGTGGGTAGGGTGTGTGTGTGTGTGTGTGTGTGTGTGTGTGTGTGTGTTTTATAATGAGTTTATATATCACTTTGAGGTGTACAGTGTCCCACAAGGATGGAAAGTTCTGCACTTTTGCTTTTTTGTTTTGTTTTTGGTCTGATTGTTTTTTGAATGAAGTTTACCAATTTTTTGCTCCAAACTGATGTCAATATTTAAAGCTGTTGCTGCTTGATTACTGTGTGTGTGTGGTGTGTGTGTGGTGTGTGTTGTGTGTGTTGTGTGTTTTATGAGTTTTTATAGGATCACTTTGAGAGGACAAAAAGAGTTCTGACACTTTTGGTTTTTGTTTGTTTTTGGTTTGTTTTTTCCCCGCAAAACCTGTGTGTGTGTGTGTGTGTGATTGGTTTGAGGAAGCTGAAATGACAGATTAACACGTGGGAATGTGAGGAATTCACGCAGAGGATTCAGTCCTTTCGAGTCTTTCTCAGCAGCTTCCCAGAGCAGCAGTTGAAAGAGGAGCAGAGCAGCGACGAGGCCCGAGACATTTTTGAGGTTTCTGTGGATGGTACTTATTTTGGCATGAGAACTGCAGAGACAGAGCCACGTAGATCTGCGAGAGCGTGAGGGGAAAAAGAACGGAACATTTTGTTTTATGATGATTTAAGCTACATTTGCGAGGGAAAAAAGTTTGTGAACCGACGGGATGACCAGGGAATCTGGGTGAATTCCTCATAAGATGTGGTTTGACCTTTATTCAATTCAGTTAACCCTAGCCAAGCAGTGCACTTACGTTCATTCACTTACGCTTTTATCCAGCCTGACTTACGATATGTAGCCAAAAGTTTGTGGACACCCAAAAATTACGTTGAAAACCGGAGTCAGGTCATGTAAAAAAACGCTGCTTTAAGTTTGAGAAGAAGCTTGATTTTTGGAGTCAGTGGATACAGTAGTGGACTATAACATAACCCAGAAGGTTCAAGGTTGGAGAAACACTGGGACCACAGTGGCTCAGTGGTTAAGGTATTAGAACATGAACCACAAGGTTAAAAGTTGTAGAAATACTGGAGACAATGGCAATAGGTTGAACAAACACTGGGCAGAAGGGCAGTGGTAGCTTAAAGGTTAGGATAAAAGACTTAAAACAAACAAACAAACAAAAAAAGCAGTGCTGGCTCGATGGTTATGTTCTATTAGGGCACTGGACCGTGCAAGAATCCCATGTTGGATTATTCCATATAATAAGATAAGATAGCCTTTGATTATCCCACAAGGGGAAAAATTAGCAATCAAAAATATCCATATTCTGGAAATACATCCAGAACCTCAGCCTATCATTAAACACACATTAAACACTTACATCTATATTATCCAATTCACTAATATAATGTTGGAAGGCAGAAGTAAAGGCAATCCAAATGGACACAGGGAGTAAATGCCAACTATCTGAGGTGGAACTGAACCTGTGTTTCTGGAGCGATGTGATTTAAACACTACCTGCAGCTGGTAGTTATTAGTCAAAATTCAGATTTAAAAAATAATAATGAAACAGCCGTAATAAAATAAGCAAGTAAACACTGCGGCAGAGTGTAGCTATACTGATAAGTAAAGCTCCGACACACAGCTTCCTCTCCAGCTGTAATATACAGTTCACAGTTTAGCAGATGAGAGTGAGTGATGATGATTATGAAGAAGAAGAACTGAGCTGCACTTCTGAACCTGCAATACCGCCTTCACCACTAGATGGAAGCAGCAGCGCATCACGGAAACGTGGATTGCGGCAAAAAGCACGCTTGTAGGTATTTACGGCTTTAACACACCGAGTAAAAAGCATAGGTGTGTGTGTGTGTGTGTGTGTGTGTGTGTAAAAGAGAGAGACAGAGAGAGACATCCTGTATGGAAAAAAAGAGTTGCTCGTCGAACTGTAGATAAGTTTGAAATGTCACGTCTGGATTCAATCCTAGCCTCAAACACACACACACACACACCCCTACCTACCTATGCTTCTTACTATGCGTTATCTATATATCATTTTGGGGACTTTCCACTGACTTAATAATTTGCTTTGGTAACATAAAGCAAGTCTTTATTCTTTAAACCCCCAGAAAAACAAAGTTGCAGATTTTGTAAAATAAGCATTTCCCTAATGAGGACCAGCAAAATGTCCCCACACACACTCCACTTTTCAGTGGTGATAAGTGGACAATTTTGTCTTTGTTCTGTTGATTTATCAGTTTTCTCCACTGTGTGTGTGTGTGTGTGTGTGTGTGTGTGTGTGTGTCCTGACTCCGTGTACTGACCTATGTCTAATGTATGTTTGGTGTATGTAAGAGTACAATAGAAGTATTAAGTTTAAAGTTTATAAACAGCTATGTTTTTCTTCATTTAGAAAGTAAACAAAACATATAATAAGACCAGATGTGCTTAAACTTTTGCATAAGACTGTAAATATTCCAAAAACCAGCCTGACTGGTACTAGTACCACTGTATGAAAATAAACATTAATCATACCAGGGGATTGAATATGGCAGCGTTACACTGAAAAGCTCTCACTGTAGTATAAACATTAACTGATTGCTAATTTAATTGTAACACGGACATGTTTCTTAAGAGTCCTTTAGCAATGACTCACAAGGATCCTCACACTTGCAGTAACACCTCTACACCACTAGCTACATCACTGAAGCAGCTTCGGAGGGGAAAGTAGCACATTTTGGGTGTGTGTTTTGAAGCAGCTCAGTGATATTAGCACGCTAAGCTAAGTCAGTGGAGCAGACAGCTACAAATTCATCAGGTTCCATTTTCTACATTTTATATATATATATATATATATATATATATATATATATATATATATATATATATATATAATGTAGAAGAGAGAGAGAGATGACTGAGCTTATTAGGCTATTTGTCTTCATGCAGTTGACTGTTTACCCAAACCCAGTTACAGGAAAAGGGAAAATCTTGCACTAATACAGCACGCTAAAACATACTCTGTGTGTGTGTGTGTGTGTGTGTGTGTGTGTGTGTGTGTGTGTGTGTGTGTGAGTGAGTGAGAGAGAGTGAGTGAGACAGAGTTGCTATTACAACTTTTCATTATAAATCCCAATGATGGATATCTGACCATTTATCCAAACAATAATAACACATTTTTAGGTCTGAAAGTAGCACAGTTACACTTTTAAAAAACATTTTCTTGTCTGGCCAATCAGAGATCAAAATACCGGCATGTGATCAGGTTTGCTAAAAAAACATGGCTGCCTTCCAAGCTTCCTGTACTGAAGATCTTGAGTTTCTTTGCTGAGTGAGTGATTCTGTTAAAAATATTGTTTTTGGGTAAAGAAATTCTATACTGTATCACAGGTGATGATACGTGAGTAATGGATTGAACGTGAAACACTTACTCTATTGGTGAACTCAGGGTGCTAGTGTAGCTGCTAATGCTAACTGGAGCCTGTGTTCTGGAGGATTCAGTTCCTGTTTTTCTTTCGGTTGGCTGTCAGTACTGACCATTTTAGGACCAATGGAGACTTATTTACACTAAGAATACAGTACTGTCGATTCTGTCTGGCTCGTGCACTGAGCCAGAGCTATTTTGAATCTGAATAACTGAATCACTGTGTACTGACTCGTGAATCATGACTCGTGCATCGAATTTCGCCTGAAACGAGTCCCATGGCTCGACTCATACAAGTTTAATCTGTTAATATTTATTTATTTTCTGTTTTTAAACAATTAGTATAAACATATTAACTATATTAATAATCATTTAGTTTAATTCTTACATATACCATGTAAGCCACCCAAGAAGGTTTGGTCCCTTTTTGAGTCTTGGTCCTCCCAAGGTTTCTTCCTCATAACGTTTAGGGACTTTTCCTTGCCACTTTCGCCCTAGACTTGCTCAGTTTGGGATTGCCCTAGATATTAGAAGATAATCTAAATTGTAAAGCTGTTTTGAGACGATGCTAAATTGTAAAAAGCGCTATAGAAATAAAGCTGACTTTGCTCTGAGTAAGGCCAACATATAAAGACCTGCAGAAATTGCGTAAGTCTCTGGTCATGTGTCTACTGTGAGAAGATCAGGAACAGTGTTAATGGAAGGACGTCATAGTGAAAACATTGCTGAACAAGTTTCCTAAAGAAGCAGAATTGTGTTTGTTGAATGAACACTGACAAAAACATCTTCAGGCTAGCTATAAAGCATGGTGGAGGGAGCACTGGGATTTTTATTGACGCTGTAGTTAATAAGCACACTAGGATTAGTAATGACAAACGAATGTAATGGTAATTTGTAGTGGCATTCACTTCACTAATATCAGCGAATGCCAACTCATTCGTTTCAAGTCATGCGATAGAGCTAGCCACCTGTCAGCAGCTAATAAAGTGGCGCAGAGCTAGCGAGCAGATGCTAGCTGAACAGGCTCGCTCTGTCTCTTTGATTTTGGGAACAGATGTTCTGTATTTTGGGTAAATAAACCGGGGCATTTAAGGTTTGCTTTTCTCTGCCTCTCCGTGACCCATGCTGGCCGAATTAGCTGATGCACACTGTTCTGCCTGCCGCTCACTGAGCGTGTCATGTGTTTTAACTCTGCATATTTTTACACTTTAACTGGTGTTTCATATGTATTAGCTCTCTGAAGTCTCAGTTATTATCAATGGAAAGTCACATATTGAATTAAATGCATTCGTATTGGCTTTTGGCTTGGCTCTTTTGAACCTTCTGTGTTTGTTTAGGTGGGTTGAACAGGGCGTCCACTCCCCACCAGACTTTCATCTCAGTAAAGATGGATACTATGATTGGGACAGTGTGTAACACTCAGCGTAGTGCTGCTATTTATCCTTGTATAAGCTTTATCCCAACCTAGATGAATATCTGTGGACTGCGACTTAAATAAATTACAAATGGACGAATTTTAACCCCTTAATGGAACTTTTTTAGGATAACCTGTGATATGTGGATGGATGGATCCTGGATTTGTAGGCTCCATAATGGACCCCATAATTGCCAAAGGTGACAAACACCTGAATTTATGTCCTTTGGAATTGGAGGTTAAGGTAGTGTTTTTTCATAACCAGAAAAAGACTCTTAGTCCTCAGTCTCTTGGTTGTAACCATGTGTTGTATGAATTGTAATCACTTTGCATAAATTGGTCAAGGCTCTGGATTTATAATCAGGTCTCAGTTTCAGTTTCCTTCATCTGCTCCTGGTGAGGGTGGTGGTGACAACAGGTTAAAAGGGTCAGCCCAGGCTTCTCTGTCCTTATCCAGAGATCCCTGCTCCTCCTGCGGGACATTCCCAAGCCAAATGTGAAATGTAATTCCACCACTGGGTCCTGGGACTGCCCTGGAATCTCTGTCCAGAATGATGTTTCTGGAACAGTGCTAGAGGGAGCAGATTGGTGGGTTTGATCTCGACCCCGGGCTGTGTGGAGTTTGATGTTCTTCTGTGTCCTCTTGGGTTTACTCCAGGTACTCCAGTTTCAGCAGTAGGTTAGTTGGTCACACTAAATTGGTCTATGACTAGTGTGTTGATATAACCTTGGGTTTGTCGTGATGCTGATGCGACGTTAAATAAAAAAACATAATAAACAAATAACAATCTACTCCAAGGCTCAGCCAGATTGACTAACTTCTCATCTTGTCACAGAATGTAAGCCCAGCAACCTTCTGTAGGAACCCCTTTTCTGCCTCTCGTACCTCTTGTGCCACCATAGGTGTGTCTAGCCCATTTTTAGGGGTGCACCCCTAAATTGAGTGGGGTGTCCCAACTCCCCAAAAATAAGAGTAAAAAGTTTTTTTTCTTGTTGTGGTATCTCTGATAAGCTGGAAAAATGTTGAAAACCACAGAAAGCGAATGGTTTTAAAATGGGGACTGTGGTAGCCTAGTGGTTAAGGTACTGGACTATGGACTCAAAGGTCCAGGGTTCAAATCCGACCTCTGCCCAAGCTGCCACTGTTGGGTCCTTGAGCAAGGCCCTTAATCCACAATTGCTTGGATTGTAAGACTGTACCAATTGTAAGTTGCTCTGGATAAGGGCATCTGCTAAATGCTATAAATGTAAACATAATATTTTAACATCAAAAATACAAACACCCACCCTTGCCTCTCAAATGGTATGATCCACTTTAAAAAGTACAGTTTTTTGTTTTAAAAAAGGGAGAGACTTGGTCTCTTAGAGTGCTCAGCACCCCTGAAGCTAGAATCGCGGTCCTAGAATCGCCCCTGCCTGGGACGTTATGCTTTCAGTCGCTAGACAAAGCTCATGGCCATAAGTGAGGACAGGCACCTAGATTAAAGGACAACCAAAGAGCTTTTGCTAAGCTTCACGACCACAGATTGATACAATGAGTAAAACTGCTCTGTTGATCCAATCCATTTGGGTTTAAATCCCAGCTCTGCCAGCGTTGGGCCCTTGAGCAGGGCCCTTAACATTTAACTGCTCAAGTTGTGGATAAGCTTTTGCTAAATGCTTCGAATGTACTTGAGCTTAGCTCCAACCCCTCCCCTCGAGTTGTGTGTGGTGTGTGGTGTGTGTGTGGGTTGATGTAACTGTATGGGCTGTGTGTGCATGTTTGAAATATGTTCCCATAATGGCTTGTGTGTGTATTTTATACTCTGTAAAGAATTGGTGCTGACTGATATATTCCGTCTGTGCTGATTACTAAAGCGCTTCTGCGTTGGCTTCTGGAACGTTCTGCTCCTTTTGACATCATAATTCAGGCTAAAAGCTAATCCTATGGAACCCTATACACTCGGCGTAGCTAAAGAACAATAATCCGAGCTACCCCAAAACAAATGAGACCAAGTTTCGGGAGCCCGATGGAGGACGAGTGCAAATAAACACAACAAGCTCGGAGCCACGTGATTGTTGACTCAAAGCGAATAAAATAACACAGCTTCTGTCTGGAGTTCAAACGTAGACTTTGTTTATTAGAAAAAACCCCTAGAATTTATGGGACGCAAACTGGAGCTGCGGTCAGTGCTAGCGGACATTAGCTTGCTAAATGTGTTTGAAACCGTACCCTGTCGACTGGAGTGTAAACAGGATTTTCCGATTCTAGATTTCAGTTAATAAGAGGTGAATGGCAGATTTGTGTGTAACACAGTTTAAAGCAGACCAGCGTTAGGTGCTGGATGTACTTTTTGAAACAATGCTCCACACATTCTGAATGCTAATATTACTCTGAAGGACATTGTATTAGCAGAACTGTCCTTTCCTGCCATTGTGGCAGTTTTTCTTTCACAGGCTTAGTCTGTATCTACAAAACACATACTGTTTCCTTTTCAGCACACATAATACCACAACCACACACAGACACACTAACACAACACACAACTATAAATGGAGGGGGCACGGCCAATTTATGGGGTCCAAAATGTGGCGTTGGACATTCCAAAACAAACCTTTGATACCACTGGGTACCTAAGGATCCAGGCTGAATTTGGTTCCCCTTACTGACAAAGCACCAAGAGAATAAGAACAAACGAGCAAAGGTGAAAGAAGTATGCAAGTAAAAGTAAGTCTAATCTGATAAAAATACTCAAATAAGAGTTGCAGCATTTACAGCAGTTAGCAGATGCCCTTATCCAGAGCGACTTACAACTGATACAGTCTTACAATCCAAGCAATTGTGGGATAAGGGTCTTGCACAAGGACCCAACAGTGGCAGCTTGGCTGAGGTGGGATTTGAACCCTGGACCTTCTGGTCAATAGTCCTGCACCTATACACCTATACAAAACTTTAAAAAATATTAATTCCTTTTTAATATACTTCTTATATTCATCACAGAAATAGAATTCACCATCCAAGAGTCATGGAAAAACCTATATAGTCTGACTGATTAAAAAAGTGTAAAGTGTATAAATTATTTTTAGATATAGAATGCATTATGCTGAACATTACAAACTGTACGAACTGTAACACCAGCTGGTCTCCTAATTGGCCAGGTGGCTTAACAAACACACAGAGCATCCCTCATTAGCCCGTGGGCTACAGAATCAGTCAGGAAT
The DNA here is from genome assembly GCA_025084515.1 of Ancistrus triradiatus. Classification (NCBI taxonomy): domain Eukaryota; kingdom Metazoa; phylum Chordata; class Actinopteri; order Siluriformes; family Loricariidae; genus Ancistrus; species Ancistrus triradiatus. The sequence goes on from JAJAGP010000296.1 coordinate 70,304, forward strand.
GAGTGTACAAATAGTTTTGGCTCAGTTTGCATCCTCTAGGTGATTTTACACAGAGTTGTAAGCAAATGTTTGGGAACCCCTGGTCTAGAGACATGGAGGAGGCATGGTGGCGCAGAGGTTGGTGTCTCAGACCTCCAGAGATCTATATCTATATCTGGTTTGGACTCTGCCTGTGTGGAGTTTGTATGTTCCCCTTGTGTCTGTATGGGTTTCCTCCAGGTACTCCCAGATTCCAAAGACGTTCGTTCATTTGGTGTCTCTAAAGTGTCCCAGTGTGTGTGCCCTCCGATGGATGGGCATCCTGGGTACTGTTGGTTCCCACCTTGGTATGCATGAATAGATGAGTTTGAGCCTGGTTCCTCTCAGAGAAGCTTCTGGAAACGGTTGTTCCTAAGGGCCTGGGTTCAAATCCCAGAAGGGGCTTGCGAGTGAAGGTCGGGTGGTGCTTTTACAAAACGCTCCAAACCCTCCCTCGTTACCCTGACCAGGATAAGTGGAGGTAACAGGGGATGCTTTGCCTTGGTGTTGTTAAAAGTGCTATTGTACATGAACTTGAACATTCATCTCTTATTATCTCGTATCAAGGTCACAACCTGGTCCTGAATATCCTGTGTGTCTTCTGTCCATAAAGCAACAATCAACACATTTTATATTAACAACAGCTATTCTTGTGAACTATGTTCAGCTCAAGGACACAGCTGAGGTACAAATCTAAGGTTGAAACATATTGTTTCTGTTGGGAACTGGCTTTAGCTTGAAGGCCTCTACCAATCCCTGCTTAGTCTAAGCACTTCCTCTTCCTGCGAGATAAAGGACAGGCATCCATACGGCTGCCAAGGCTAATAACAATTAATCCTGACCATGCACCCTGTTACTGCATGATGGAAATAAGAAGCTGCTTTCGGGTTGCAGTGACGGGCTAAGGACTTATTTCAGCCATACTGCTCATCGGCCAGTTCCCTGCGCCAGTGGCCTGTACAGGATTTATCTTGTTGATCTTCCACAAAATGCATTCAGTACTGTAACCGCTGCTGAAGATTAATAATACACAGTCATGCACAGGGATGTAAGGCATTAGGGACCTGAATAGTCATCCCACATAAAACCATAGGCATATAACTCTCTGTCAGGACCTCCATCAAGTTTGCCAGGATTCAGAATTCAGTTTTCTGCTCTTGAGGCTGCTGTTAAAGCGTACGCTTATAACACTGGTTTACGAGGTTCATATAGCGCGTCCGAAAACAGATGTAAATTTACTGACTATAGTGCTGCGTCTCATATCGCATGTTACTGCTGCACAGAGTACATGTTGTATCCCAAGACAGTTGGGCACCCGTAGTCAAATTACATGTTCTGTTTATTTTGTAAATGAAAAGAATTTGAACACAACCAGTGGATGGAACAAACCATTAAGGTTTATTTGCAGAACTGAACATATTGGAGAAATTAAGCATTAGCATTTGGCAAGTGCAAATGTTTGGCCATCTTTCGACATAAGCCTCTGAGGAATCAGAACTTAATTGGTTTGTTGAGCTTAACCCAAGTCAGTTTAACTGGGCTTTCAAGTGCCGTCAGGCAGTAGCTGTCTCTGTAGAGAAACTCGTATTCGTTGGCTGAGTTCATATGGTTTGCATCGGAAGTGAAAAAACCCCCAGTAGTATCAGTTGATTGTATCTGTGTATTTTCTTACCATAAATACTGCATTTAAACTGGGGTAGTTACATATATTTACTTACTCTCAAGCTGCCTTGACATGGCGATGGCGTCACAGCTCAGACATTCGCACTGCCTTGAATATGTGCCAGGCTTCAGCATCTGACTTCGAAGAGCTTTCCTGTGGTGTCTTCTAGTGGAAAAAAGCTTTTATTCCCTATAAAACTCTCATTACTTGACATCAGCATTAGACAATTCCAGAGCTAAATAAATTCTGCGACACTTCAGATCTCTCGGGGTGTGGTGCTTACACAAACAAACATAACTCCAATAAGCAGCTTACTGAGGATCTGAAAGTAACGACTTCTGAATATAATAAAGCAGGAGAAGCTAAAACGATGAAACCTTTCCTGCTTGCAGTTTACACTTGTTGAGATGGAGATCGCAGGTGGTGACGAGATTTAATAGCCTGGTCCAGCACTACAGTGACCTGACGCTGAGTTCCAGGGTTGGGCGTCTCACACAGAGATGATTTGCTGTGTCTGATCAGGAGAGGAATCCTGATATGGGAATTATTCTTGGTGCTGCCACAGAGACCCCTGACAGGCCTGAGATGGGCTAGTCTTCCATCCAGGGCTCACTTATGCCTACATCCTGTGTTCCCTGGCATAGGTACTGGACCCTCATGATCCTAACCAAGAAAATCAGGTTTGGGAAGATATTATTTTAAGGGGAGCTGTTTAAAGTCAAGACGAGATTTGGCAGATCAGGAGTCTTTGGTAGAAACATGCACAGACTGGCCAGGTCTGCAAAGCAAGACCCTCACATTGCTATCAAGGACCTGTGGGAAAGTTTAACTGCTGTGGGTTAAGATCGCCGAAGGTATTTTCTGGAGGAAGGAACCAAACACGTTTTCATGAGAAGCACACCTTATTAAACTGTTAAGCATGGGAAGTGGTTCTGCTTTGGCATTAGGGAATCGATTTCTCTTAAACTATCAACAAATCCTGGGAAGCTAAAGTCCTACAGGCAGCGAGAATACTGCAGCTGAAAAGAGGATGGAGATTACAATAAGACAGTGATCCAAAACAGACCTTTAAATCAATCCTGGCCATCAGTCCGAGCGAAGCTTGGGCAATATGGCAAATTATAAGGCCAGGATTTAAACGTCTATTTAGTTTGACAGAAATAACATTTTGAAGGAATACAGTTTTTTTGAAAAAATAGCTGTACTCGTTTAGGAGACCAAAGCTTCCTGGCCTTGTTTCAAACCACAATCTGGTGTAGTAAACAGTAAGTCAAATCCGATCTGTCGCTTCCTGCAACACAGCATTGCATCATGAAACATTTTATAATGGGCAATGTTTTCCAAACTGCATTAATACAGCGGCATTCATTGGCGTCAGTGGGAAAGTTCTCCGTTCCTCCGTTTCTCCGTCAGAGCTCATGTTGGTCTGGAAACGAAGAGTCCGTGATTCCCCACAGTTCCAGCTCGGTGAAATAAAGAGGTCTTAAATAGCCAGCGGTGGGAGGCTGTAACTACCCGAGACTAAGGTGTGCTTAGTGAGTTTGGATGCTCCTCATGGGGGGATGTTAGTGAGATTTTGGCTGAGGCTGGACAGACGTCCAGGGCATTACAGGAAGAAATATGAGGAGGAGAGATCGTACCCTGACCGTGCGGTGAAGCTTCATGACAAGGAGTCAGCGCTAATAAACATAAAACGCAGACGTGAAATCGGATCTCACGCAAGCATTCGAGTCAAAAGACAAGCACTTGAGTCAAATTGGATACAAATGAAGTCATAAAGTAGGGTGTGAGGAAGTTCACGAACCACAGAATAGATCCGTCCCCCCCAAAAATAGCTCATCAGTACCTATTACTGAGGCATCAAGATTACATTTTTCATTTATAAAAATGTAAAGCAGTAGCAGATGTTCCTTGGTTTCATCCCTGGATGTCTGTATGCAGTCCGATATGATGTGTAACATGTAAAATGGTTGCAAAGTCCTTTATATTAATGGAGATTTTAAAAATTTAATAAAAAATTAATAATAATTGTCAGAAAAGTTGCCTGGATTTGTGAAGTGTTTGTCAATGAGATTGAAACATGACAGGGTGTTTTGTTCTGGCGTTACCTTCTTGCTGGGTTGGAAGTCCCATGCATATACAACTGGCAGTGTCTGAGGGAGCAACAACAAACCATACCCAGCTCTGTGATGTGCTGGCACCCCGTTCAGGCTGTGTTCCTTTTATGCGCCCTGTGTTCTTTAGGGATAGAAGCCTGAGCCCCACTGTGACCCATGACCAGGATAAGTGGGATGAAAACTTGCAAAACAGGTGTGTTTATCTTATAAATGTTTTACTTTGCTCTCTCTTTGCAATTTGAACAATTAGCCTACAGAAGACCTATTAATGTTGGTGGTGAGAAAGAGGTTAGACAGCTGGCAAGAGCAATATCAGTGTTGATGGGGGCTCATTGGGTTTAATAATTGAAAGCTTGAACCATTGCTATACAAAGACTGTGCCCTTGAGCAATGCCCTTAACCTACCTTAGCTAATGATTTTAAATGTTGTTCAGGTGGACAACGTTTGGACTGCATACACACAGACCCACTTTCCATGCCTGCTTGATCCAATTCAAGGCGACAGTAGCAGGTTCTAATGGTGACCTAAGACTTTTGCACAGTTCTGTTTATACTCTATATGCCATCATGCATCTCTTTATCCATTACTGAAATATAAACAGCTCCAAAGACCAGTTTGAGACATGCTGTCTGTGTGGAGTTTGCATGTTCTCCCTTTGTCTGTATGGATTTCCTGTCTGTACTCCGGATTGAGCGGGTGTGATAATGCTGCTATTTCTGCATGTGGTATCAAAGCATAGTCAAGCACAGAGCCAAGTACATGGCTATTCGGCTATCCTAACACACACACCGGCTTTTTTTAAGCGAACCGAGAGGTCGTACGGTCCATGCGGCTAAATAATAAACAGCGTCTCTACAAATGAGCAGGATTATACAGTAAATGCAGGTCTCCTGAAACACAGCCTGTCTGACCAGGATCTGGATTTGAACATTTAAACATTGGCTTGCATAGTTTCTTCATTTAAAAGAAGGAAAACATTCTTCCGTGCTTACTAATGACGGCTTGGCAGAAGAATGGCGCAGAGCCTCGGCCGATCTCAGCGGGAGGAACGTTTATAAGAGCTGAAAACTTGTCCAGAAGCGAATGTTCACATGGAGGACTGTCTGAGCGAGCCTTGTGATCAGTAGCATAAAAACGTCCAATCATTCAGCGCCTATGTTTAACAAACATGATTGTAAATGGAGGGAGATTTGTGTATTTAACAGGAATTTTAATGCGGTTTCCTGTCATATGTTGATGCTGCAGGATGAAGAAACATAGGAGCAGCGAGTGTCTTTGCTGTATGTTATGAGCTAAAAAATAACAATGTTAGTGTGTTTTGTCTCGTGTCTTACCCCCGCATGGGGCGGCACGGTGGCACACGTGGTCAGGACAGTCGTCTCACAGCTCCAGAGCTCTTCCATTGCTCCAGGGTCCATTTCTAACACACTCATGCCAGTTGAGCATACTACGGTAGAACCCTAACCGGTCTGTGGTAATACAGCTCCATACTCAGCAGGGGGCACTGCACTGTATGATGGAGCTCAATCCTCATATAACCTCATGTAACCAGCATTAAATATTTGTTTGACTTGTGCCACAGTAGCTCTTCTGTCAGTTCAGACTAGTCACTGGTTCGTGGTTTGTCCCTCCTCGGACCCAATGCTGAAGTCCTTAAAGTCCAGAACATTCCTCCATCACACCACAACAAATAAGAGAACCAACTGTTTATTTACTGTCTAATACACCCCAGAACCTGATATGCTGAGTTGTAACACGTTATTAACATTTTTCGTTGTATCTGTGAGTGGTATTTTGGCTGTCCAGTGTGCTAGCTCTCAACCTGAGCACCAGCACTAATGCTAATATCGAATACAGTAAATGAGCATCTAGGTACAATAACATAATCACACTGCGTTCGTGTTCCTTGGCACACGGCGTGTATAGACGAAGCCAAATCACGTACCGATTCAGTCTCTCAGTCCTGGCAGGAAGCTCGTACTTAACGAAAGGGCAGTTTTTGTTTCCATAAACGTGGCGCTGCCTCTGATGTTTGAACAGCTTCGGGTTCTGGACCGCTGCAGCCCTGCGTAAATTCCACGTTATTGTTCTCCGACAGAACCTTTAAATAATCCGGCTGTAAACGTTAATGAGCGCTGGACTGAAATCACTGTACGCACTCGCACACACGCAGGAGATCTCAAGTTCTGTTTGGCTTTTCAGCTTCTGATTGTCTTGGCATAAATGGTCCACTACTTAATGGTAAACAAGTTAACGTTCGTGGTGCCTTTCAGCTCTAGTGAACATGTCTTGGAATCGCAGCTATATTTATGGAAGAGGAACATTGTATATGGTTAAGGTTTTTTCCCCTTTAAGTCATTTAATCAGCCAATCATGAGGCAGCAGTGCAGTGTATAAAATCATGCAGATACAGACCTTCAGGTCAGATCAGGTTCACATCAGACATCAGCATGTTATTTTATTTGAACTATTACTATAAGAGTTTTTTGATTAGATAAATTAGTTTTGCTCTTACATTTATCATCTGTGCCACCCAAGGAGGTCGGTCCCTTTGAGTCTTGGTCCTCCCAAGGTTTCTTCCTCATAATGCTTAGGGGGATTTTTCTTGCCACTGTCACCCTAGGCTTGCTCAACTTGGAATTGGCTTTATATATTAGATAGATATTAGATAGATTTAGATAATCTAAAATTGTAAAGCTGCTTTGAGACAATGCCGCATCGTTAAATGGGGAGTACCTGAATTTTTCCTGGAAAACACAAAAAATGGGTAGGAAAGTCTCCATGTCCATCTTTGTCTAGGGTCCCATCTTGTACTAAATGGTTGAGGGATAGACTCTGGACCCCAATGACCCACGCTAGAATAAGGCGAATAAAGGTGAATGAATGGAATCCGATGCAAGAATATTCATCAGATTATCCAGTAGTACTAAGAGTGCCTTATGCATAAAATAATACATTTATATTTATAGCATTTATCAGTAATAAAAGTAGCACCATGGGACCTGGTGCCTAGACTGTAAAGATCTAACATAAATTAAATGCATGGAGATCAAAATGTATTCAGAACTTATGCATTATTCAGTAACATCATACTGGTCCACTGATTGCTTAAGGCACAAAATGTACCACAACTTCTTACATTTAACACGTCATTCTTTAATTATTTGATTGGTTTAAAGTTATGGATCCCATAACCAACGAATCGTCCTGATTTCTAGTTCAGCTCAACTGTAAGAACATCCTCAAGTATCCTGTAACCTTAAGTATCCTGTCTTTTTAAACCATGTTTTCAGGAGCTGGATGGATGAAGTAGAAATAAACAGTCACGGGGTCACCATCTGGTTTATCTGTCTATCTGTTTCGATTCAAATTCCACCCGAGGGAGATGGTGAGACTATTAGAAAATAAACGTATTAGCGAGGCGATGACAGACATCTATTCTCTTACTGCAGTGATTAACGACGGACCACCAGCCTGGAGAACTGAGAAGTAATGACAAAAGATTACAAATGGCCACAACGTAACAGCAGCGTTACTAATGAAATGATAAAAATCAGCAAGATTCATGCAGTTTCTTGTAAAATTGTTCATTCATTTGTTTATTTAACGTCACATTAGCAACGTTAAATACAATGGCGTGTTGTGAAAGCTGCAAGTTTATGAAGATACTACTCAAGCACATTCACACTGGGGCAGTTTAGAGATGGCAACTGACCTTACATCTAGCTGGACAAATGGAGGACATGCAGATTCCACACAGGCAGACTCAAACCTGGGTCTCTTGAGTTATATGACGATGGCACTGACCGCTGTACCGCTGTCCTGCCCATATTTATGAATATTAGAAGATGTTTAGCAGATGCTCTTATCCAGACCACTTACAATTGATACAATGCAAGCAACTGAGTGTTAATGGTCTTGCTGACCAATCCAGCAGCTATAGCTTGGGAAAGGTCAGATTTGAACCCTGGACCTTCTGGGTGCATAGTCCTGTACCTTAATCGTCCAGATTATTCTACCTATTCTTCTTCTTCTTGTTATTATTGTTGTGGGACAGTTTTTCCAGTGACATTTGTAATGTTGGTTGGATTTGTCCATGTTAATCCTTTGCCCAGAATATTTAAAATAACAGGAAATAGGCTAAATTATGTTCACATAGCATGCTTGAGTGTCTATTATTTTATTTTACCAAACGATTTCTTTAGCGCTCAACTTTGAACTTACTCCGGAATCCCTCCAGAACGTCCTCCCACACTGAGCGTTCTTCATGCTTCTGGTGGTTTGTGTTGGGTGTGAAACTGAAGGTTGTGTCTCTGGAGGGACGTTCTCCTCGGGTCACTGTGCAGAATAAATCAACACAGCAACCCGTCTGACCCGGGCAGCACATGTGTCTCTGCAGAAGATCGCTGCTCTGGGACCTCTTTCTCCTTTGAGAGTCGTAACTCGTGAAACCCAAACAGCTTTCACTTATCAACACCTCCAGATGGGCTTCGGGCTGTATGGTCTGGCTGCACACTGTCCATATGAAGTCCTGTGCTGGGCGGAATGAGCGGCTGCTTGGGCGGACGTATGTCAATATTTCAAAAGAGATGTGGTGTTGTGCTAGAAAGCTAACATTAGCTAGCTAAGAGAAACATTATCAATCACTCATTGTCATGGAGTTTCAGGAAGAAGCACATTTTCTTATAAAATGTATCAAAACAAAGTTAATACATCCAAAGTTCATGTGAACAAACACTTACAGTGGTGCTTAAGGTTGTGAAGCCTTTAGGATTTTCTATATTTCTGTATAAATATGACCTAAAACATCATCAGATGTTCACACAAGTCCTAAAAGTAGATAAAGAGAACCCAGTTGAACAAACGAGACCAAAATATTATACTTGGTCGTTTATTTACACAAAACATTCTTCCAATAGCCTTCTGGCTCGTCCACCTGATCTTTAGCTAACTGCAGACGAACAGCAATGTTCTTTTTGGAGAGCAGTGGCTTTCTCCTTGCAACCCTGCCATGCACACCAGTGTTCTTCTGATGGTGGACTCATGATTATTAACATTAGCCAACGTGAGAGAGGCCTTCAGTTGCTTAGAAGTTACCCTGGGGTCCTTTGTGACCTCACCAACTATTACACGCCTTGCTCTTGGAGTGGTCTTTGTTGGTCGGCCACTCCTGGGGAGGGTAACAATGGTCTTGAGTTTCAGAATCAGCAAAGGGGCGTGGTCTTTGCACCTATTCTGTCAGTCATGTGCTTGTTCTGTCAGACACGTGGAGGTGTGGCCTCTGTATCTATTGTGTCAGTCCCACTGAAGGACGTGTGGCCTCTATACCTGCTCAATCATTCCCAGTAAAGGAGGCGTGGTCTCTGCATCTGTCCATCCTAATGTAAAGGCATGTTCTCTACAAAGGTAAAAGTAATGTGCAAATTGGAAATAGTGCACTTGTCAACAATTTTCACTTTTCTACAGTGAAGTAGTGCACTACGTAATGAATGCAGAGCTATATGAGACACAGCCCTAGTGAGGATCTTGTAGCCTAGCGGTTAAAGTACTGGACTTTGGACCAGAAGGTCCAGGGTTCAAATCCCACCTCTGCCAAGCCGCCACTGTTGGGTCCTTGAGCAAGGCTCTTAACCCACAACTGCTTGGATTGTGAGACTGTATCAGTTATAAGTCTGAATGATTTGTTAAATGACATCAATTTAAAATGTAGTGATGTCACCTCGGTGATGCTGACACCTGTGCTGATCTGACAGGTGTAACTCATCTGTTTCACCTGGGCCAGCTTCAGTTTCTCATTTTTACAGCCGGACTGCCAAGCAACATCCAGAACTATGGACGCAGATGTACTGACAGATGTTTTCCTGCTGCAATAAATTTTACAAGTCAACGATAAAAAGTCGGAGTGCACGTGCGAGAGATTCGGCGGTACATTTTATCACCAGCTTCAATCGGTCATTAGAACTGAAGTGGAAACAATAACACTTAGTTTATATTTGGGGAAATCCAATTAAGGCTATATATGGCATTAAAGGAAAAAAATAATCCTGTTTAATAAGAGCGTTGTCTTTGCTCTGTGGTTTGGTATGTACTCCACAGTTTCTTTGATTTTTTTATAGCTCTGTGTATCTGCGTCCATTAAAACAGACTCACTATAGAGTCACTGTAGGGTCACTAAATCGTGTCAGCTGTCCTACAAAAGGGCGTAGATCTCAGTGTTGATGATCACATTCCTGCGCCTTTTTCCGCTGCCTCGCGTGAACATTAGCTATGCAGTCAGGAAATTCCATGGCGAAGAAAAAAAACACAAATTGTCACCACATTTTAGCTGGAGCGAAGCATCAGGGCCGCCTTCAGAATCCACAAAGGCGCGAAGAAACGTGAACGTCACGCCAAGTGGGTCTCCCTTTATAAGGTGTCACTGGATTTTTTTTTCCGAAAGTTATTTTTATTTCAAAGGGAAAGCGAACAGCTCGCGTGCCGAGCTTTAAACAAGAGCCGTAGCCTCGTTCCAGTGCTAGCATGCGCATGCCGCTAACACGTTACATTACATGGTGATAATGAGCAGCTGGAGCTACGTTTACCCACTTTTTACACATCGGCTTACAAAAGAAATCATAAATCTGATGGATCTAAATTTGATTTTATTAGCAGTTCAAAAATATCCATTTGGCAATGTCATTAGCAATAAACTAGCCTGTTAGGCTAATGTCAGTGTTAATAGTCCGCAGTGTTTAGCGTCCAATGTTATGCTGAACATTTGCATTTTTGAGACAAGGGGAATGAGAATGGAAACTCTGACTTTTATTGTAGTGGTAATATGATCAAACATAGTAGTCATAGAAAAAGGTAGATAGATCACTTGATTAATTAATTATTTAATCCTAGAGGGAAAGCCAAGAAGGGACAGACAGCTTTCATTAACAGATAATTCATAGACGAGAACTTTCAACAATAAAGTCCTTACAATAAATGAGAATAAAAAATGAACTCCTACTTATATTGATAGTGTTTTGTTGAATAATTAATATACTAGCATTTCTAGAGCTTCCTCTATCCTTGCTTCTCCACCGAGTGCACTCGTATTGGACATTTTTCTTCTTCTTATCCTCTTAAAGACCTTCCCCTGTACTACATTTCCTGTCCTTGCTATTCTCCGAGACTCCTTCCACACAGGTGTGGTTTAAAATAAGCTTCTTACCCTGTAAGCTAAATACCTTCAGGTAGCAGTGATTCTGGCTGTATTGAACTGAAAAAGCAAAACCTGCAGAAGGTCCAGTGTCACTCGGTTATATGCTGATGGTTCCATATCTGAGCCCAGCAGAATGTGATTGGATAAATCCATCCTGAAGAGGAACTGCTCATCAAAAGAGTGCATTAAGAGCTTCCTGCGACGTTTTCAGGGTAGAAAGGTAAGATATTATTTAAATATATAGTATTTAAATATGAAGCTCCACTGGGAAGTTTGAGAGAGAGATTGAAAGCGAGCTGTGACTGAAACGCTGGTCTTTGATATATAATCGTGTTGTCCAGACTCATCCAGAAAAGGCTGGGTAACAGATTGGAGCCTGGTTCCTCTTCAAGGTTCTTCCTTGCCACTGCTAACCCTGGCTTGCTTAATTTGGTCTAGACGAAAAACTGCTGGCTTTGTGTTAGAAGTAATGTAGCGAACATGATGCTTCACTAAAACTCTACAGTTGTGCTGTGCTGTGTGATGTAAGCTGTAAAACATCTGCAGAAGAAACCATGAAGATAATAACAATTTTCTTAAGATAATATTTGAGAATGTATTATGTTTTTTTCAAGAATCGCATTCAAAAACTTTATGAACTCGTGTTTATGTTAAAAACCTTTTCACCTTTTTTTCTTAAGAAAGCTTTCGTGAATCCCAGTTCTCATTTACAAGAGAACACTGAAAGTGGTTGAAACAATGGTGGTTATACAGAAAGAACCGAATCCCCACTGTTAAGTATGTTGAAGGTTCTGTTATGTGGTGTGGTTCCTCCAAAGGCCACGAGAACCTTGTTAGGACACATGACATCATGGATTCCATGAAGTACCAGGAGATTTTAAATGAAAATCAGACTTCCTCTGCCAAGAAGGTACAACTGGGTCATTGTAGGATTATTTCAGCAGAGTGATGATCCAAAACATACGTCCAAATCCACAAAAATGGTTCAATGAGCACAGAATGAAGCCCTGACCGAAACCACATAATAAACCTTTGGAGTGAGCTGAAGAGGATGCTGGAGGATCTGGAGAGGTTCATCACTTCACTGAGGAGTCTCATGGGGGATCATGGCAGAAGGCTCAGCGCTGTTGTTTGTTTGTAAAGCCTTTTATTTCCTTTGCTTCAATGAAAATTTCGGATTTCTCTCATATTTTCAGGCTGAGATTAAGCTAGTCAGTGCCAGTAATTCCACACCAGCCTTCAGCATCGCACTAATCGAATGCTTTTTCATGATCAGCTTTGATGAAATCATAAAATCTGCTTCTGAGTGAATGGGATTCTGTATACACGCTGCCAGATTAATGAAAATTGTAATATTAATGGGATTAGATCACTCGGTTTGGCTTTAAAGCACAGCATTTCTGTTTTAATACCCAACCTCTGAGTAATCAAACTTTCCATTGCAGCCTGTTGGCTTTCTGGTGTGTGGGTGTGTGTGTGTGTGTGTGTGTGTGTGTGATACAGTCTCTCATGGGAAGACATTACTCTCTCCTGAAGTCCATTACTCTGAAGAATGTTTGATGGTATCACAGCCAGAACGTTTTTTTTCCTTGCAGATGCTGAAATTGTTTCCAAATGGACGTGAAATTGGGAGAACCACACTGTTCCACACCGAGTCATTACATTGTGTACAACAGCACTGAATGTGGAACGTCTCAATAAGGGGTGTGGTTTAAACAGTGGTAGGCAAGGACGGTAAAAGAGGGATCAGCGATCACAATGTGTGAAAGTGTGAACTGGAAATCAAGGGAAGGGTTGCTTGTGTCGTATTTGTTGGTGTTGTGGGGGGTGTGTTCTTTGTTGCTATTGTTAGATATCAAATCACCAAGAAGGTCCAGGGTTCAAGCCTCAGCCTTGCCAAGCTGGCACTGTTGGACCCTTTAGCAAGGCACTTTTCCTACAATTGATTGGATTGGACTTTATAAGGTTATCAGTTTTAGATTGCACAATGACTAAATGTAAAGCAGTGTGTTTTTTTTACAATATATATTACATTTTACTTCATAATTAACAACTGAAGAAAAACAGAACTGGAGGGTGAAGGTAGAAGTAAGAAGCCATCCAGAACAGTACGCCTGATCTGTGCCCGATCCTGATTCATTAAAGTGCGTTAGACGTTCAGATGGCAGGTTTCTGAGCTGAAATCAGGCAACGTCAAAGTTCAAGAGCTTGTAGCCAACCTGCCTTAAGGTAACATCAAATTACCAAACTAGAGACAAATTCAGCACTCTTTAACGAGGTGTTTATTACGAAGAAGACCTTTATAGTGGTGATTTGGGACCTGAATGAAGCGTTTTGCTCCATCTGTTCATGAGGAAAGTTGATTTGGAAGAACTACAGAATTCAGTCAGCAGCAGTCTGACAGTCAGACGTGATCTCATGAGAAATCACATCTGGAGAACCAGTTTTAAGGAATTTCCCTAAAGGTGAGCGATTTTGTAGGGACATGGACGTATTAGGGTGGAACGAGCTCGGTTTTCAAATGTACAAACCAATGCTATGGCTCAGGAAGGCGGATCTCAAGTAAACCCTGCGTTCCCACCAGAGAGCCACATGCTGCTGGAGTTGCGTGGGTGTATCGAAGAGCTGCTACTGCACAGTCTGGACAGATTTACTGAGAAATGGCAATGGCAAAGTGTTTATAGGTTACAACTATTGTGTATTTTTGCTTACTTTTGTGCTACTGCTATTTAAGATATGTTTTAATGTCCCATAATAACTCCCGAGCTCTTCTTGTTTATGAAACACTGTTCATAGGAAAAGGGTGGGTTTCCAGGTGATGATGGGAATTAGATTGATCCATGGTATTTAGACGGGCCATTCAAAGGAATCTGATGCTTTACGACTTCGTATTGATTTGCATGGAATGAAAAAATTAAATTCCAATGTCATATTCCGCCCTGTTTCCATGTACAGATATGCACCGATCAACGTTCTTTCACTATAACGACTGGGGTCTGCAAAATTATAATAAATTATGAAAGGAAAAATCTGCCTTTTAACTTCAGACATTGTGGCCATAAACAGCTGTGGATCCATGAGCAGAGGCAGGAGTTAAAGAGAAAAAACACAGTTGCCCAGTCCACTTATTCTTAGAGATTTAACTTATTTTGGGAATATTTACATAGACCTGGTGTCAGATTGGATCGTTGGATCTGGAAACCCTGGAATTAGACGAGGCACTCATTTCTTGTCATGTGTTTCTCGGTCTCCTTGTTCTCGGTCCATTTCCATTGTTGCTTTTTAAACCTTTGCATTTCAGCTCAATAGTAAACACGTCCATGGACCTCGTTGGATCAATATGCGAGGCCTTTCTTCAGTCATGAGAATTGATGGTGGTCTTCATCCCAAGACCACCTCTGTGAGAGTGTACCAGTAATGAGTTGAGCTTTGTGCCAGGTCATTCACCACACTTTTGTTTTGTTTTCTGGTTAGTCCTGCAGCTCCTTTGCTGATGCTGAAGCTCTGGAGTTACAGCTCTTCTCCAGTGCTTCCACTGTCAGTTTGTGAGGTCTGCTGCCACCAGTTTCTGCCAATCGACCTGTGGTGGCTTCAGGTGGCATGCTGGCATCAGCTCCTACTGTACTGTTATGCGGGTGACCACAGCCGGTGGGGGACTCACTGTGCTATAGAACAATTGAAACATGACCTTGGGTTTGAGGAAGGCTGTCTCTGTCCTGTTTGAAGTTTGTTCTGGTATGTCTGAGGTTTGCTCCTGTAGTTCTTTTAGAGTTACGGGGATAATGTGCATCGCACAGCAACCACATGAGCATGTCTGTTTGAGATACTGACACACACACTCAGCACTCTCTCTCCTGATTGATTACGTAAAAAGTCCTTGACAATCGGCCAATCCTCTTTTTGGTTTGGTTTCTCCTTTCTAGAGGTGATTGCACAAATATAACGGAACCACATCTGCTGTATCCAGTGAGGATGGAGGACAACATTTTGAAAGCCCAGAAATGATGAAAAGCTGGATGGTTTGGAAACCGAAGCGAGCTGATTGACCTGTTTAGGTTAAACGCTGTCACACACAAATACATCGGTTCCATAACAAAATAGAAAACATAACCATGGATATATGAAGGCATAGCCATTAGAGCAGCTGTAATTCTTCATGGAATGCTGTCATATCGTCCTGAATGGTCTGTGGTTGGATGTTGGGCTGTGCTGTAACAAGAAACTCCAGCTTTTATTGTTAAGCAACTTTCTCTTAAAGTCTGCATCTATCAGTGTCACTGTGCTTTCACTTGTTTCATTATGTTGATGCTGTCATGACTTTTTGCAATTTCCCCTTTTTGCTTGGCTTCTCTGAAGCACTTTCCCTGCACTGCCATTACTTCAGATGACCCATACATCCATGAGATTGGTGAGTTTTGTGCTGTTTAGTAAGTAGTTTATGACATTTAAAAATTGTAACATGCACACTTTTGAAGGTTACAGGTTCAGTTCTCAGTTAGTAAATGAAGACTGTGTTCATTATTTTTTGAATATCCTTTCATATTAGTTTTGTAGTTGTAAGTTTGAAGTTGAACTCTGTGATGTGTTCTTGTTTATTATGCATTCTATTGCAATTGCAGTTTCGAACACCAGAGGGCGCAATCATACGTCATATTCTCTTCTCAGTGTGACGCCTTCGAATTTCTTCTTTACATGAAAAGTATGCATTATTTTGAATTGTTATTCTTCAAAATTTAAACAGAATATTATGGTGAAGCCACAATAGAACATTTTATTTACAATGTTACACCTCTGTTTCTAGTAATCAGTTTAAAAAAAACTACACATCTATCTGTCTGGTAATAATAGTCAAGTCAAGTCAAGTCAGATTTATTTATATAGCGCTTTTTACAATGGAGCATTGTCTCAAAGCAACTTTACAAGTTTAGATTATCTCCTAATAACTACGTCCAATCCCAAATTGAGCAAGCCTAGGGCGACAGTGGCAAGGAAAAACTCCCTAGTTCTAGGAAGAAACCTTGGGAGGACCAAGACTCAAAAAGGGACCCAACCTCCTTGGGCGGTTGTAATAATAATGGTACAATATATAAAGAATGAAAACAGAGAGCAAGAAGAGAACTAGACCTTGGGTTTGTTGTGTAGAGAAGGACGTTTATTAAAAATACACAGATAAATAAAGAAATCACATCACAGTAATAAAACATCCATGAATTTTAGTCAGCAACAAAACTGCAAAATGCAAAGAGGGCCAAAATAAATGCAGCGTGTCTGCCTTCTGCGTCTTTAATCCTGTCCTTCATCAGGAGCCGTACAGGGGTCAGATGATCAAATGTGGAAATACTTTCAGTGCGGTGTCTTTTAGCACACACACACACACACACACACACACACACACGGACAGAGACGCACACACAGAGCGCTGCTGGGGTTCAGCTGAGGGAGAGAGGGAATCTGAATCATCTGCTGTGGTTTTGATTCATTCTCATCAAGCAGCTTCAGACTTACACCACAAACACACACACAGCATGAAGACACAAAGCTCTCCTCCTTCATCTGTGCTCTCACCACTTTAGTCAGCTCATGCAGAGCTGGCAGTGTGTACAGGTTTACACAAACGTCTAGCCAAATCTGATCTAATCACGTTTTGTTCATTTACTAATTAAGACCGAGCCCCGCTAGAAACAGACTTCATTATCATGCGTAATAGATGAACCGTTAACAAATCAATTAAGGGCCGAGACCTAAGGTTAAGGTTAGGATTATCTGAAAAGATGTTCAAACTTTTGCCTTTTAAAAAAATATATTAAGTTTGTTCCCTGTGGACGTTGTGCAACTTCATGTTTTATAATAACAAAACATGCCTAATTGTCCAAGGCTGCCCAAACTTTTGCTTAAGACTGTATGTGGATGTGCATGATGTCATGTGGAAGCTTCTACAGTTGTTTTTCATAAACCCTTAAGCATTACATAGCATCCTGTCATCACTCAGTGACATTCTCTCTCTCTCTCTCTCTCTCTCGCATCTGAATGCAATAATGGATTTCATTACTCATAGATATCTGTGTTCAAATGAGTGTTTTGTAGTTGTTATTTCTTATGGATGCCAATTTATCGTCGATAAGCCCTACCATCTACAGTACTGTGCAAAAGTCTTAGGCCACCATTAGATTTATATACCACTTTTTCATCCATGGTATAACAACCATATATAACTATTGTTCAGTCTCTTTATTGGAATACAGGACATTTGTATGCAGTATTTAAATACCCAAAAAGTAATCAGTAATCAGCTTTTAGAGGCTACAGTGGTCAGTATTTAGTGTGACCTCCCCTTACACTTAGCAGCATCTGGGAGCTTCATCGGGATGCCACGTCAAGTCGTCTACAGTCGGAAAAAGCTTGATCAGGAATGGTCTTTCTGGAGGGGTAACAGTCAAGGAACCAGTTTTCGGATGTGAAATGCTAAAGCTCACAAAGACTGGAATGAAGATCAGTGGAATGGATAAATCCAAGTGCCCAATCGTCAACAATATGTTATATATGGTGATTATACCATGGCTAAAATGACAAATCTAATGGTGGCCTAAGAGTTTTGCACAGAGCTGTATGTCTGTCTGCATATACATCTGTCTGTCTCCACCTGTCACTGGCTGTGTCTCTGTCTGCCCATCTATCTTCCATCCGTCCAACAATCCCCACATCGCTGCAGACAGACAGACATAAAGGTAATTTGGTGCAAGTGTGTGAGTTGAGAAGCCCGTGCTTTCAGGTTGGATTATTTAGCTGGTGTGTGAGAGAGATAGATCATAAGTACAGTCCTGTGAAAAGGTTCTCTCAGTAATACTATAGGTGTCTGATGGAAAAGATCACACACTCCAAGTACAGATGGTCTTCATTAAAGAGAAATGGCACTCTTTATAGTTGTAACACACACACACACACACACACACACACTATTAACACTACTTGCTACTGTGAGGACTGTCTAATGTTAAAACTATTATTACTACTACTGATAATTATGTGGTACTCCAGTGGCACAGCAGTCTATTGCGCCAACCAGCCACCTCAGCGACGCTGCCCTGAATGATGCCCTCTGTTTGAGTTGGCCATCCCGTGCAGGCAGGATTGGCAGGATTGGCATCACCGGGTGCAGTAACACTGACCTCTACCCTACCCAGTGATGGATTGCTGTCCCCACCCAGGGCATGGTCACGCCGTGTTCGTGTTCTCCAATGATGGCTCTGGTGCCCCATTACCCAGACCAGGCAAAGGTTTATAAAAATGTATGATATATAAACATGATCCCACTCACACACACCCTCATCATTATGTCACGACTATATTTGTGAGGCCATTCCATTAACTGTGTATAACTGTAATTAATGTTCTTCCCACTTAATCAAATGCTTACCCAGCAGCACAAGGAACAAGGCTCCAGCCCAAGACAGCACACACAGGGTGATTTTAGAGATGCCAGTTAACCTAACGCCTGTCTTTGGAATGTTGGAGGAAACCCACAAAGACACATGGAGAGTCTGGGCCAGGATTCCAACCGGGGATCTCCAGAACTGTGAGGCAACATCTATAACCACTGTGTCACTCGGTCAGAAGAAAAGCTTCATTTTTTCCTAAAACGAACTTGTGTTTGTAAAGGCCAGTGAAATGCCCATTGTCTCCGATTACCACACACCAGGTCCATAAGCTCCAGCATGGAGTGACGACGTTGCGTTGCTCCTCCAACTTAGTGGAGTTGCTCAGTTCCTGAAACAGTTCCTGGATTCCTGAACATGTCCCTAAAACCTTCATCGGTGTACAATATTAAAAGGGTACAAGGTACCTAAAACAATTAACAAAGTTTTCAGAAACACAGAATGTGTTTACACAGTGTTGGTGGGAAATAAACTTAAATATGATCATGTTCCAACATTTAATGCACCATTAACAAGACAGTTCTTAGATTTTAAAAGCAATACAGAATCATCTAGAAAGGTACGCAAACTTTTTACAGTTTTACCCACTAGATTTTAATTTATGCATTTACAAAAATCTCATTTTCAAGTTGGGATCCTACACAGGTTGTGTTAAGGAGTTATAATCAGTCAACATGTCATTGGGCCAGGGGTCTCCAAACTTTTGCATGACTTCCTGAGGGTGTAATACCTGTTGTAGTACCTTTGTGTCCCTGGCAACAGCCAAACCACCACAACAACACATCTGGCTTTGTGTCCATACATAGAACGTATTTAGAGTGCTGACATCTGCAACTTTCCAAACAACACAACTTTGATAGCACACAAACACACACGTACACGCACACACACTTGTGTTAATCGATCAGAGGAAAATTGTAACCACATTCTCAACAAGCTTCTCCAAGATGCCCGTGCTTTATCCTACAGTGTGTGCCTGTTTGTGTGTTTCCTTTATCCAGCATCTATTCGTGACTAACAGGTTCTTCTGCGCATCTGTTTCCCCACACACACACACACACACACACACACACACACACACACACACACAGAGAAAGAGAGATAGAAAGAAATAGAGAGAATAAGAGAGAGAGAGAGGACTGACTTTGATTTGACTCTCTGAACTCACTTCCTCTCACTGACATCACTCATTACCTCATTACATCACAACCCGGAGCACAGCAGCTCCTAATTACCCATAATTCCTCTCTGCAGCCCCAGTAGGGGTAATTACAGGAACAATTACACACTGCGGAGGCAAAAGTGCACCAGTCAGACTTCATCTCACATCCGCCTTCCTCCTGAGCTTCTGCAGAACCATACAGAGCTCTCCGGCTGCTCTACTGACAGCTCAGCACAACAAACCCAATTTCCAAATCCAGATCACATCCCGATCCATCACTTCACACTCACACACAGGAGATTAGATTAATATATATATGGATTGGACTCATATATAATCTTATATCTTCATAAATCTTTCTATTCATTTAGTATAATAAAATCGAACCCTCTGTATGACATTCTGCAGCACACAGCATCATCTAATAACCTCTAAAAATGGTCGGTGGTTTTTACATTTTGGAGAGTAAGACAGCATAACTGTGTGTCACCTAACAGAAACGTTCAGGAACCCGCGGTCAAAACAAATGAAACAACTCAACACAGCTTTGGCTGGAGTGTCACTGCAAAAAACAACCTGGGGAAAAAATATAATATATTACATTCTGACATATCCAAAACTTTGGGAACCTTTAAAGATGACACTAGTCAGTGCTTCATTTGTAAATGATGAGCTGCTGGAGCTCATGCTAACCACAGTGGGCTGGACGACGTCACCAACTGAAGTTCCCAGAATGCTGTCAGACCTGTAACATAAACACGAAATCAGTGGCGGCGGGTGGTTTTGAGAACAGGTGAAGCACAAGTGATCGCTTACTGATGGTTTATTGGTCCGCCATAGCAGTACGCTTCTTACAGCCCTCCAGGGGAGCAGGGGAAAGTCATTTTTTCTTTGCAAATTGTAAACACTAAGCATAAATTGGCATGATTTATTGAAGTTTTAGGAGTCAGTCATGTTCCTGATTCTCGGTTTACTTAGAGTGCTTCAGGGTGCGGTAAATAAAAACCACACTGTCTGATAAACGCTCAGATGCTGATCAGTCACCTACAAAGCAGTCTTGAGATCCCTTCCCAGGAGGTTTAACCCCCATTCACACCTCAACCCGTGTGACTAACGACTCACATGATGGCAAGGTGGGGCAACGACTCACTCATGGGTCACGATTTGGCTCGTGTGGCCTTAACGACTCATGTTTGACAGGGTGGGCCAAGGACTCTCAGGACCACCCCTAAGGGGGGCCTCCCCATCAGTCTCTAAAACTGAAGAAGCCTTACCTCGGACTCTACCTGTGTGAAGTTTGCCTGTTCACCACGGGACTGTGGTGGCCTAGTGGTTAAGATACTGGGCTATGGACCAGAAGGTCCTGGGTTCAAATCCCACATCTGCCAACCACCACTGTTGGGCCTTAACCCATAATTGCTTGGATTGTAACTGTAACAATTGTAAGTCGCTCTGGATAAGGGCGTCTGCTAAATGCCATAAATGTAAATGCGTCTTTACTCCGGTTTCCTCCCACATTCCAAAGACATGTACGTTAGGGCAATTGGTGGCTCTAAAAAGTGCCCTTAGTGTGTGAGTGTGTGCCCACTATAGATTGGTGCTCCATCTAGGGTTGTTCCTGCCTCGTGCCCTGTGCCGCCTGCTTGGCACCGGCATTCCTGCAACCCTGACCAGAATTAAGTGGATAATAAAGTGGATGAAGATATACTTGGACCATTTTTGTGCATCACGAATAATAAAAACATACTAAGCACGGCAGAATATTAATGACTCGATGTAAATTGTCTTTTTATTTATTCCCAGTATTAGTGAAAGTTGCTCTTATCATATTGAGACGTGCTAATGTATGAAATGCTGGAGGAGTTGCTCAGTTATCAGCGCTTACTACACTCGTGTATGGAAGCGCTCCAGAAACGTTTAGTAGATCCGGCATTCCTCTAAACCATTAACACACACACAGGGTTACATGAGAATAACAACCATAAAGCACACACATTTCCATAATGCAGAGAGGTTTAATAATCGCTCCATTGCTTTGGAGTTGTAAGAGCACTTTGTTGATATGGTACATCAGGGAGGATCGCTTTACATCTCCACCTCTTACGTACTCATGTTTTTACAACCTCTGATGTCACTGAAGTTCTAAGGGGCTTATAAAGGAGTGTGGGTTCAGACATTACACATCAAAACACACCCCGATTAAGCTCTGACCCACTGGAGCTGTCCTGGTTTTAATGGAGCCTCGGTTGATTGCACCATCCGAACCCTGTACTCGTAATGACACAGAGGTGGTTAAGATGCACCAAAGAATTTCTGATTTTAGGAATAATTTGATCACGGGGTTTGAAAATCCAGAAAACCTACATGAGTCAGTAAGATACCACAAGTCCTGAATCTGTTCGCTTGCATGCAAAATCAGGATTATGGTCAATCATTTTTCAGATGTTTTCCACACTGAATCAGTATCCAGACTTCTTTTGCATCGAAGAGAAATGGGTTCATTCCCTCGTTAATCCACTTCCTACTCTAAAAGCAGGCTTAGCATCGTTACAACCACAATTCTGTCCAACAGGCACAGGATTTGTTTGGAGATTCCATTGGCTACAGTGATCTTAAGGTCCTAATTCCATCAGTTCCATCATATTTAAGATGGATTACAAGTGTTACGTAAGTGATCAAGATTGTTATTTTTCAAATAACTTCTTAGGAAGTTTCATATTTTTTTTTCTTAACTTAATAATAATTCTAAGAATAAGTGAAATTCTTGAAATTCTTAACTGTTTTCTTAACCTTACGATCGCCTCACGCTTGTCTTCGGTTGTAAGATATGACAAAGTAAGTATCAAAATTATTAGATACCACTTCTGCTAGTCTTGCCCATTCTCATCTTTGAGGAAAATGATCCAATATTACATATTAATGAGTGGCAAAAGTATGTGACCCTTTGCTTTCAGTATCTGGTGTGACCCCCCTGTGCAGCAATAACTGCAGCTAAACATTTCCTGTAGCTGTTGATCAGTCCTGCACACCGGCTTGGAGGAATTTTAGCCCATTCCTCCGTACAGAACAGCTTCAGCTCTGGGATGTTGGTGGGTTTCCTCACATTAGCTGCTCACTTCAGGTCCTTCCACAGCATTTCATTGGGTTTAGTCAGGACTTGACTGGCCATTCCAAAGCCATGAACTTATTCTTCTGAACCATTCTTGGTAGAAAGGCTTGTGTGCTAGGCGGAGTGTCTTGCTGCATGACCCACCTTCTCTTGAGATTCAGTTCATGGACAGATGTCCAGAAATTTTTCTTTAGAATTCTCTGATATATTTAAGAATTAATTGTTGCGTCAATGATGGCAAGCCGTCCTGGCCTAGATGCAGCAAAACAGGCTCAAACCATGATACTACCACCACCATGTTTCACAGATGGGATAATATTCTTATGCTGGAATGCAGTGTTTTCCCTTCTCCAAACATAACACTTTTCTTATGAAACAAAATGTTCTATGTTGGTCTCATCCATCCACAAAACATTCTTGCAATAGCCTTCCTGCTTGTCCATGTGATCTTTAGCAAGCTGCGGATGAGCAGCAATGTTCTTTTTGGAAAGCAGTGGCTTTCTCCTTGCAACCCTGCCATGAACACCATTGTTGTTCAGTGTTCTTCTGATGGTGGACTCATGAACATTAACATTAGCCAATGTGAGAGAAGCCTTCAGTTGCTTAGAAGTTACCCTGGGGTCCTTTGTGACCTTGCCAACAATTACACGCCTTGCTCTTGGAGTGATCTTTGTTGGTCTACCGCTCCTGACAATGGACTTGAATTTCCTCCATTTGTACACAACCTGTCTGACTGTGGATTGGTGGAGTCCAAACTCCTTAGAGATGATTTTGTAACCTTTTCCAGCCTGATGGGCATCAACAACTCTTTTTCTGAGCTCCTCAGGAATCTCCTTTGTTCGTGCCATGATACACTTCTACAAACATGTGTTGTGAAGAGCAGACTTTGATAGATCCCTGTTCTTTAAATAAAACTGGGTGCCCCCTCACACCTGATTGCCATCCCAGTGATTGAAACACCCGACTCTAATTTCACCTTCAAATTAACTGCTAATCCTAGATGATCACATACGTTGGCCACTCATTAATATGTAATAGGGATTATTTTCCTCAATCAAGTAAATTACCAAGTACAATATTTGTTGTCTCATTTGTTTAACTGGGTTTCTCTTTATCTACTTTTAGGACTTGTTGAAATGAATCTGATGATGTGTTAGGTCCTATTTATGCAGACATATAGAACATTCTAAGGGTAAGAATCACTCTGCTCTATCTGTATTTACAGTACAACCCTTAAGATGGACAAGTGGATTCAGAGGGGACACGAAGGAGGAGGGAATGTTAAAAAAGATGGTATTGGAAAAAAGCCCAAGCTTGCTTCAGGCACTCTCGAGTTTCAAGCTCTATTCTGAGCGACGGTGGGTGCGGACATCAAAACAAAAATGTCGACGTGAAGGACTGCGGTGTGTGTTAAGTACAGCGCTCTTAACCATGGCGTTTACTCTGATCTCCGACTGTTTATTTATCAGAAATGACAGACAGGGCAAAAATGTGGCCTATTGTTCCACTGTCCGACAGCAAACCTCAAGCAAACGAGCAGCTCATAAAAATAAACCCAACGACACGATGGGAAGGAAAACAACACGACGAGGGCATCCTTGTAGTTATCCTAGAATTCACTCTACGCTAGTAATAACCTGGACATGGAAAAAACAACAACCAGGCTAAATTTTATTGAGGAATATATTTTAGATTTGAGCCGAGAGTGTAAAACACGTCAGTGTAAACACAGTTAGAGATCCTACAGGATGCAGACAGACTAACGCAGACAGACCGACACAGACGCACTCCCACAAGTGTGAGGATATGCCAGAAACAGCAGTTCGACCTCAGAGAGCTGTAAAAATGCAGCAACATAGTGTGTGTGTGTGTGTGTGTGTGTGTGTGTGTGTGTGTGTGTGTGTGTGTACACTCAACTTATAGTGAAACAGATCTCTGTACTCCTGTAGTACAGAAGAGTGGACCAAGCCTCTCAGATCACACTTTGTCCACATTATCAGCTCCACTTAACATCTAGACGCACTTTGTAGTTCTACAATTACAGGCTGTAGTCCATCGGTTTCTCTACATACTTTATCCGTCCCCTTTACTCTGTTATCAAATGGTCAGTACAGCCATAGGACCGGCACAGATCAGGTACTATTTGGATGCTCCCTACAGAATGCTGGTGGCTGGACATTTTTGGTATGCGGACCAATTCAGTCCAGCAGTGACACTGAGGCGTTTAAAAACTCCAGCAGCACTGCTGTGCCTGATCCACTCATACCACTAAGCTACCATGACTCATGGCAAAAGGTTTCATTATTAAACCTTTGAATGTTTTTTTTTAACGAAAAGGTAGTGTAGTATAAGGATGTGAAGGACAGATGTTTCAGCATGAAAAAGTTTTCGGATGGTCATCTGTAGACAGAAGGAGAAGAAAAATGGGTTACCATGCCGGGAAGGAAAGAGCGAGCGAGAGATGGAGTGTATGAGGTTAGAGAGTGAGACGGAGAGAGAGCGAGAGTTTTCTGAAGATGCTTTAAAGTGGAGAGGAGTTCAGCTTTATCACAAGAACCACATGAAGGAGAAGCACAAGAGCTAAACGCTTACAGACACTTACAATCCCCATGCTTCCTTCTTCTGTCTTTCGGCTTCTAGTCTGCTTCCTTACCTCCATTTCTCCTTCTTAGAAATCTTATTTCAGTCTCTATTAATTTATATATACAGTATATACAATTTAGCTTCACTAGTCTCCTATTTTTCTCTGACCCCCTTTTATCACATTGTGTTCACATAATCAAGCAGACGTTCTTAGACGCTCTTACGCTGAGAGGGTTGCTCACTGTGGCAGTTTGGCAAACTACCTTAGTCACTGAGACACCACTTAATCCAGGTCCCAAGTTTCTAAACTGCTGAGTGGTTTTATAGGATGCCACGTTTTCCACTTCAAACTTTCTGTACTGATAGAGCTCAGCAATACATGCAGTTTTTCTGGAGCAAGAAGAAGGAGCAGTAGATGTGAAGGTTAAAGTGCTGAAACCTGTAGCACAGAAAAGTCCTCACTCACTACTTCGTTCCAAACTGCCAGACCACATCACCCAGCATGGGTGCCAGCGTTCACTAAAGCATTCTGTGGTTAAATGAAGCAAAAGCCAGCGCTCGTGTTCCAACGTCTAGTGGAAAGCCTTTTAGAGTGGAGGATTTAACAGCATACTACTGAGAGGAACGTACTACTAGTCCACATGAATGCTCTCGGTTTTGGATCTGCCAGCACATATGGATGCGACTTTGATAAATGAAATGCTTCGGGATGAATTAAATATCAATGGATCAGCGGTTTAAGGGGTTAAATAAAAAGAGAAGTCTAAACACTGAAGCTGATCTTCATTTCTCCGTCGTGCCTGAGGTTTTATAAAAACCCAGAGTCTGTACTCACTTGTGTCATATCTCTGGCCAGACACACACATACACGCACGTGTGTGTTTGTGATTTAAATGTCTGTGTGGTCTGTAAAGAAGATTTATATCTGCTGGTGGAAGAGATGGTGGTGCAGATAGATCAGCTTTTGTATGTCTGTATGATCGGTTCAGACAAGTAACAGAGAAGCAGCGGCGAAAAATGGCTGGGGTCGTCCAACACATGCAGTAGTAAAAGAAAAACTAAAAAAGTCTATTTGTGCTATTTGAGTTACTAGAGTGTTGGAGAGGACACCACACACACACACACCACACACACACACACACACACACACAACACACACACACAAACACAAAAGGCAAATACTGCTGTGTTAACTTAAGTTCCACTGGAAGAACCAAGCTCAGAGGACCTTGGTGTGTGTTGTGTGTGTGTGTGTCCTGTGTGTAACAGGTGTAAATGGCGCCAGAGTCGGGGTGTTGTGTTTAATGATTGCCGAGTATTAAGTTCCTGAGTGGACTTCCATATTAGAGCAATCAGAGTTTTTATGGAGTCATGTGAGTATTTAGACAAAAAAACTGTATCCTCAAGGTACAGTACGGTGCAAAAAGTTCTTAGGCCACCACTATATGTTGTAGCAATGGTAGAAGGGACCATATATAATTGATTCTCAGTCTCTTTATTAGACTACAACTAGAAAATATAAGAAAATTGTATGCAGTGTTTAAAACCTGAAAATAAAAACAGAAAATAGGCTACAGTGGTAAGTATTTATAGCAATTTATGGCAATAGCAGCAACTGGCAGCTTCTTCATGGTGTCAAGTTCTACAGTACGAAGAAGCTTGATCAGGAATGGTCTTATTTGGAGGGAAGCAGCCAAGAAACAACTTTTTTTGGAAGGGGAACAGGGTGAAGATATTCTAAGTTCACAAAGATGGTAATGAAGATCAGTGGAAATGTATGGGTTCAATCGTTGACAATATGTTATGTATGGACATTATAGTGTACCATTGCTAAAACAACAAATCAAATGGTGGCCTAAGACTTTTGCACAGTACTAAATAACTACAGTCTATCAATGAAGCCAGCCATCTGTTTATCTGTGTAATTCTCCATCCGTCCAGCGATCTGTATGTTTTGTTTGTCCATCTGATGTCCTGTGTTACAATTTGTATGTCAGTTCATTGGCTTTGTAGTCCATCCATCCATCTATCTATCCATCCACCTCTCTGTCTGTTTGCCTTCTATAGTTTTTCTCCATCAGTTCATGTATTGGTCTGTACTGGTCTCTCCATCCATCCAGCTACGCTTCCTTACCATTTATCCGTCCGTTGATTTTGTAATTGGCTTTTCTGCCCATTATTCAGTCCATCCACCCATCTTAATTCAGTGCCATCATCTGAGTTATCCATCCATTCTGTCTAAAACTGTAAGAAACACGTGCAGGCATGTGGAAGCACATAGTGTGGGTGTGTGTGGTGTGGTTATAAATTACAGTTAATCTCATGAGAGTGGAGACAAATGTCCACTGAGCAATGTCCACACCCTAGACGGAAATACTACAACTTTCTGCACCATCTGTGTGTGGTGTGTATGTGTGTGTGTGCACTTTTATGAAAAGTCAAACATGATGAATCTTTTGACAGCTGATTAATTGATTAATTTGCTTATTGGGTTACACTATTATGGATTTGTGAAACAGTTACACAGCTATAATCTAATACAGGATCCACACAGTTATGGGACTGAGCATATGGTGTGTAAGCAGTTGGTACTCGAGGTGCGTTCTTCCACATACCGGTGCGAGCTTTTGGTGTTATCTGGCAGGTTTCAAATGGGGGCCCAAGAGGAGGGCAGATCAGAGCCTAACAGCCCACACTGGGAGGTGCAACGTGTCCAACGAAGTATGATGTGTATGAACAGCAAGTTCTGTAGTTCCTGAAATGGTTCTTGTATGCAGAAAACCATTTCCCCAAAAAGAGAACTTTTGAGGAGCCGAGCTCCTGAGAAAGTTCCTCAGGTTTTCATTTCTCACAAAAGAAACATTTTTGTGCCGATTCTTAGTGGGCAGTTCTACTCAGTGTTGATGTTCCTGTAGACATTTAAAAAAGATGTTCCTGTGATGGATAATAGCTATTCAGTGTAGCGCTCTCTTAATTGTGCTTAGATATTTCATTTTTTAAATTTTAACCAAGAACAGATTATTCAAAGATCCTGAAGTATTTACTGACTGAAATCTAAAAAAGTCCCTAAAAGGACTCTTATTAAGATCCTCTAGGCTCCTTGGTTCTTGAAGGTTTGTATTTTAAGTCCTGGACCATGCGTTTCTTGTTTTATATTCCCAAACGCACCATCGTCCGAGTGTAGAAAGAATCAGACTGACCAGAAATTCAGAGACTTGCCAACATTCTCAGCTTGAGAAACCGAAAAAAAAGTTTGTTTGGGGTTTTCTGGGGGGTCATAAAAATCCGTCTCCTTTTCTCCATCTGTTCCGGGATCTCAGCGTTTCGTCATTAATCATGTAACCACGGTGTTAATTAGATAACAGGGGGAGAAAAGAGAACAGCGGCGTTTAATTAGGATAGAGCTTTAGAGGGAGTTCTCTCTCGGAGGACACCTGTGATCCCTATAAACTAAACACAACACACACACACACACACACACACACACCACACAGAAAGAGGGAGTTCACTGGAGGGCAATGAGAGTAAAGGAAAAAAGGGAGAGATAGAAAAAAAGATCAAAAGCAAGATGAAAATGAAACAGAATAGAAAGGACTGAAAGAGCGGAATGGAAAGAGATATGTCTCCTAATGCCGTCTTATTTACATCAACAGTCAAAACACCCTAACCCCTCCCCCGCCTCCCCCGCCAAGCGCGCGCCCCCGCCCCCCGGGCCATCGCCCGACCGCCCAGTCCCCCCCCCCTCCCTGCGCGCCCAGGCCCCCTCGGCGGCCTCGACCCCCCCGCCGCGTTGCCCCTGCGACCCCCTACACGCCCCCCCGCCCCTCGCCCGCTTTCGGCGTTTGGCCCCGACCTGTTAGCCGATAAAAAATTGTTAGGAAAAACAGAGAGAGAAATGAAAAGAATCTAAGAAGAACCATAAGAGTGTTAGAAACAAACGCGTAAGAAGTGGTAGGAATGGATTGAGGGATGATGTAAAAAGGAAAAAAGAAGGAAGAAAAAATAGAGGGGAAGGAAGGAATCCAATTTAATTGGGAAACCAGTGGTTTTAAGATGAAAGAAAGAATAAGGAAAGAAACAGGAAGGATTATATATTAGGCAAAGAGAAAGAGCAGACAATAGAAAAGAGAGAGAAAGGAGAAAAAAAACAGATTAAAGATAATAGAACAGAAATAGAGGTTGGGGGCAGGTAGTCAGAGAGGGACTGTAAGTAGCGAAAAATGAAAAGAAAGAAAAGAAAGGAAAGAAAGAACGGAAGCTAAGGGACTTCATATGGAAGAAATTTCAAAAAGACAAGAAAAGAGCACAACCAGAAAAACATAAGGAAGAGATAGAGACAGAAAAAAGCTGATATAAACACACACACACACACACAACACCACACAGCTGTGAGTTTTTAAGCAGCTCCTCATGGTGAGGAAGATCAAAGGCTATAATTAGTGACTGAGTTTAATTGGTTTGTTAAATTAGGAGGGGGTTGGTTCGAGCCCCAGCGCATCATCACACTCATTACACACAAGTCATTTAATATTAATTAAAGCCTTTGAGACGTGATGTTTATTATTTATATTATGATATAAATATTCATGTTATTGACCTGTTATTATAATCATGTTATTGAACAGGGCCCTGAGCTCTGGGTTCTGGACTCTGGGTTCTGGACTCTGGGTTCTGGACTGTTCCTCACTGAGCATCAAAGGTTAATATAAGAGTTATATTTTATTCTTGTTTGCTCATGTGATGTTAGCAGGGCTTCAAGAGGGCCACGTTTAATTTAATCCTTAGACTGCAGGCTAGTTGTTTTCATGTGTGTGAGATAACAACTAAAGAAAGAGAAAACACAACAAAAACAATGGAGAAAGAAGAGCAGCGACAAAACAAAAGAATAAAAAGGAGACAGAATCAGAACGTTTGTTAGGACAACAAACAAAAACAGCAAAATGGATGAAAAAAGAGAGGAAGCAAAAGGACTACAGGGGATTAATAGAAGAATTAAGTTTATAAAAAGACAGAAAGAAGCTAATATAAACACAAAGTTAGAATAGAGGGGTGAGGGTGGGGGAAATTGAATTAATAAATAAAGAAAATATGAAAACTAAAACTTATAGAATAAAAATAAATCAGAAATCTGGAGGAAACAAAGGAGAACAAAGACAAAGCAAAAGCAAAGAGGAAGAAAAAAGTTAATGAAAAAAGAGAAAGGGGAAAAAAATGGTGGAGACATACTACTTAATAAAAAAAAAAGAAGCTGATATAAACAAGTACGATTAGATAAATAAAAAAAAAGATTTTAACACAGAATAAAAAAGGACCAAACTTTAAAAGATAAATCATTGACAGAATCAACAATATTTGGGACCACTGAATGGCCTTTGGGTCTCCATACCAGTGGTCTGTGAACCTCTCTGGATCAGGGGACCACAGGATCTGCTGGCGGTTGATTAGTCACTATGTTTAATTTCTGTATCGCTCCACGGTCTGTAAGCAAAAGACTGAAGAATGGGCAAGCATCGATTCCCTTCAAACACCGGGTGAACTATCGCTGAACTAAAGCGATAAATTGCATCAATTTTAGGTGAGTTATACAAGATGGCTTAAAAGCTGTTTACAGGCCCCTTCATGGACATGAAACAAATGTTTAGACAGACCTTCCACACCCACTTTGGGAGTCAGTGCCAGGAGCCGGAGGTTAAACAAACAGCCAGTGTGGGCAGGAGTGGGACAAAAAATTAAATACCGATCACTGAGGAGCATTCCATTCAGGGGGTTACAGACTCTAGAGAGCAGCTTTATTATGATTAGAGTTAAAAATGTAGAATGTGGTACAGAACAGAACACGAGAGGGAGTGTGTTATAGCGAATAACATCATGGCTGCGGTTATCTATGGCACTCGCCTTCAGCTTGTGATGTGACAAAATCACAGTTCATGATATTCAAACCGTTGTGCATTGTTTACATTTTATAAAGGCTTTTTAAAAGAGCTCTTCCTTACAGTTTCTATGGTCTTATTAACTCTGCATTCAAAACAGAAGTTTACTTAAGAAGCTGTTATCCTATAACAACAGGTACAGATCCGTTCAGTTAGAAATACCCAGACAGTTCTCGTCTAAAAGTAACAATCAGTATTCAAAAGTGTATAAATACTTAACGTGTGCATGTGCAGATTAAACCATTAAACCTCCTTTCGAAGGTGAAAATGAAATCCTTAATCTGTTTCCACAAGAGCGCTCTCTCGTCTACATACATATGAGCTCCGTTCTAATGCATAATGACAGGATTATAAACAAACACCACAATCGGATTCCATTTCTAATCACTGCCACAGAGCGCTCTGACAGATTGGTGTTTGGACACGGGTTTCATATTAATGCTGACACATCAACACTTCAAGCGCTCTCGCTTAGTTTTTAGAAAAGGTCGTTTCTGAACATGGGAGCAACTTCAAAGCTCATGCTAACATAATTTAGGCTGTAATTCCCGTTCACAGGGGAGCTGCTCCACTTTCCTCTGGGTTCCTCACACTTGCTTTTATACCTTTTCACAGATTTCTGGAGAATAAACGGAGAATAAATTGAGAAAGCAGAACAGCATCCAAGGCTGTGTGTTTAATAAGCGAACGATCTTTGAAGATTTTCGTTTGTTACGCGACTATTGTTCCGTGTTTGTTTTGCTTGCGGTGTGCATGTGACCTTATTTTGGAATGGTTCTGGTGGAATTCTGTTTGTGCTTATAAAGACTGTTTTCATAAAAAATCACCACAAAATCTGTTCTGACCCATAACTTTATACTGGACTTGATGAAAGTTTTCATTTAATCTTCAGATGTTTATGTAGCTTTGGGTGGGGGAATGATTTCAGATTTTTTTTAAGGGCTCATTGATCCTGATCAGACCAGAGAGAATCCCAGATAGACACACAGTCAGGCAAATGAAACGTTCCCTACCTAGAAGAACCCTACGTAATCCTCTCCAACCTCGGTCAGTTCTTGTTTGATGTTGTCCTGTGAGCAGGTGATGCTTATCATACCAACTGATACGAGATTCTATTTCTAGAAGCTACTACTGTTTCACCGACTACAGAGAACAAAGAGAACGATTTAAGGTTATAAATTCTCCTCGGTGCTGAGGTGCTTTAACCGTCTGATCTACAGCAGAACCCAGCAGGACTTCCACTGCCAGAGCGAGAGATCATTATTCATTAAAATTGATTCTGTAACACGTCTGAACTCCTCGTGTCCTCAGTTTCCACCATGACGTTCACGTTTGGAGCCTTTTCGCGGGCAAACTGAACTTGAGGTGAGTCAAGCAGCCACTGGAAAAAACGGAGTAAATCCCACATGTTTATTTCATTCAGCGAAATCGTCCGAACCGTGCAGGAACTACGCATGGTTCCTTCAAAGGCTTTCTGAAATAGTTTAAATTCACTGTTCTGGTCGACGTACTGAAACGGGGCGTCATCAAAAGACCAACCGACCACACATTACCACACACTCTCGTACTAAACAACATCGCAGCTCCACTGCCGTATTATTGTGAGATTCAAGACAAAAAAAGTGTGTGTTAAGTTTGCTCCATGACCTTTGAGATCACTTTGCATTGCGGGTTCCTTCGCAACAGCTCCACATGCTCTTCATTGTCTCAGTTTCCATTTCAGCCGCATCCATGTGGCTTATTGGTTAATTTCCTGATTGGGTTCATATGTGACTCTTTAGTTTGTGTATATAAAGGGCTCTCCTTTGTTCAGCACAAAAAGGCTTCATGTAGCTTTTTTATGGTGAAAATCTGGAAGAATCTCAGAATTGGTTTTAGTTTCTCTGCTCCTCATGATTTTTGTGTGTTTCCTGGTTTTATCCCAGTTTGTTCTACTGGACCACTGATGTTAGGTCTGCATTGTGCTCACTCCTCTGATCTAGGATTTTTGGAAATGCCTCAAGTGTACATACTCGGGTCCTGCGAGTCACAGCTACCACGTGTTACCCAAACGGAATTTTTCAGGCTGAAGTAATGGTATCGATTGTAAATGCACTTGATTTATATGCATACAAAATCCAGAGTCACACTTCAATATCTCATTGAAATGAGTTTTCAGTTGAAGTTTTAATTGGTGGGATCAACTGAACTTGGATACAGAATGTCCCAAATTCCAGCATCACAGGAGACATGCAATATAAGTGATCATATTTGCAATTCACTGACTTAAAATGGACACTGGTAAGGTCGGTACACACTGGACGTGACGCGAATTTGTTTTGGAATTTTCTTCCCTGCTTTAAAATCTTTTTTACAGAGAAACAAACAGACAAAATGTAAAAGAAACGGACAAAACTAAACGACAAACAAAATGTCTTCTTCAAGTGACGTGGATGCTGCTCACAGAAAAATGCTAACGGCGATATTGGGTACATCTGATTATGGAAAAAAAGAAATTTTCATTGAGATTTAAGGGCCTTGCTCAAGAGACCTGCAGTTGCAGCTTGGCATTGGACTGAGCTATCGTTGGCACTGTACCAGGACTGGTGTGGGTTTCGAATGTTTTCTACATGTCCTGGATGCCAAGCCAAATGTGCAACCCAATACAGAAACAGAGAACTTTATACAGAAAATAAACTCCATTTAATCAACCTCTTTGGAAACCTTCATTACTTCTATTTCTCACGTTGCAGTTTCCATATTTAGCCGAGGTCAGCAGGTTCTCTGGTATAAAACAAATACAATGCTCTAAGAATAGCACAGGAACCACTCACATGACGTTTTCTTTCTTTTTATGGACATCGCATCGCTCTTTCCTCCCTCCATCAGCATCCTGAACCAATCAGCCCGGAATGGTGATTAAAGGAAAACGAGAAAGCCGAGCAGTGAACCGACACTAATAGCAGGAGGATGGCGATGCCAAATCCTGGACTCACTTATAAGGGCTAATAAAATTAAATAAATAACAATAATCTAGTAACACTACATTGTCGTCATAGTGCTAATCTCACTTTTATGATTCGCCGGCACGCAAACGTGTGACTTTTGAGTTGTTGAGAGAAAAAGTACCAAAACGAAATGAACCAAATCCCATATATTTTTGTATTTTATGTTTGATGTTATTTGTAGTCATTTATGCATTTTTGAAATTAGAAGCTTGTGTTGCTATGGATTCATTATTAAAGGTAGCTAATGCATTTTTTGGCCACTAGTAGTGCTGTAGGAAATAACATTAGGTAGGATACTGTATACGCAGTATACAGATATTAAGGGCGTATAGTTTTTTCTTTTCTCATGTTTCCATTAGATATGCACCGACCCCAGTTTTCTCTTCTGCCACATGAATTCTGGGTATCGGCTGATATCGGGGCTTTTCGACTTTTTTTTGTCAGGCACAAGTCTGTTGCAAAAGGTGAGGTTAAAGCTAAAGACTAATAAAATGAAAACATAAAGCAAGAATGAAGTATTACAGCATAGAGAAGCAGCCATAAGCATGACCCGAATGGGACACCATTCTGTTGCAAAGCCAACAGGGGTCACTGTTGTTGGACCGTGGGATGATCATGCTTGCATGTGATGGCCAATCCCGGCACAAGACTGGCTTCCGCTTTCATTTAATTAAAATGTGGTAAGTAAATGTGTATACTTAATAAATGTATTAATTAGTTAACGTCCAAATAGGTCGGGTCCCTTTTGGAGTCTTGGACCTCCCTTATAATGTTTAGGGAGTTTCCCTGCCACTGTTGCCCTTGCTCGGCTCAGTTTGGGCTTTGGTCTGACCCTTCGTTGTAAAAAGTGCTATAGAAATATAAGAATAATGCATTAATAATGTAGGATCAAAAGCTATGGCTTGTAAATAAACTCTCATACTGTGCTGATGACTGCAGTTAATCCGAAAGGCTGCTTTAATTGATATACAGCGCACTGTCCCGGGTGTAAAAGCCATTATTTCTGACCCCAGAAGTGTTACGCAACTAAGAATTATGGACGTCTGCTTCTGTGATCTGCATAACTCTTCACATTCATGTCATTTTCACTCCAGCAAAATATTCAAATCCTCAGAAAAGCCAACTTCTTTAGTGTTTTGTTGATCTAATATAACACAAGTCACTCTGGACATGTTCCATTTGCACGCAGGTCTGCAGGTCCTAAGGTCGTTGCACAATGTTGGAAACTATGGATATTAAATATGGACCCCTTGAGACCAGAAGCTTTTTTGATTGTTTTTATATGTTGTTGATTTTGCTCATCTATTAAACCTTTAAACGGTTTACACTTCAGTGCTCTGGTATTGTTTCTTTTAGCACCTCGTTAATATGACCTGGTAGTACTTTTATCGCTTAGACACGCTATATCAACACAAAAACACACAAAACACAGAAAACTTGGACTGAAAAAGTATTTTTCCTTACGCAAAACCACAAGCTTGCATAATAAATATTTTTCAGGGCTTAAAAAATGCAGATGGTTAAACAAACTATGGATGAAAATGTTACATTAATGATGAAATGAAACTATAAACATTCATTTAGAAGGTCATGCACGCTAACACTTCTGCTTCTTTGTTTCCTCACTGAAAACTATAAACTCACATCATAAAGATTTTTGAGGGCTTAAAAATAGGCAGAAAGTTCAACAAACACAAGGATTCAAGTGTTAAATGAATGACAAATTCAAACTATGAGCGTTCATTTACAAGTTCCTGTCCGCAGTAAACACCTGTTAGCAGTGAGTGTGGCTGAACAGCAGAGATCACTGATTAGAGGGTGCGTCCACAAACTTTTGATCATATCATGCATTTGTCAGTTGCTGTACAGGAAAGCTTTGCTCATTCGTGCTATATCTTCATACGGATATACGTCACAGCCCCTGCTCATACTTATTTAAACCATGAGTGTGTCCATCACGCTTGGAGATCTCTCTCTCCGCTGGACACACGAGCTAATTAATTAGCTTTTTCTGCGTTTACAACCTCCTGCTGACCCGCCCTCCCTCGGCTTCCCTCCCTCGGCTTCCCTCGGTCCCTCTCCGTGTGAGAACTGGCATGTTCGTCTCCTGTTTTGTTCACTTCAAAGCATTGTTCTCGGGCTCTGTTCTCATCGGCGAGCGAGCGGACTCACCATGACGCGCTCACTCATGTGTGAAAGCGTAATTCTGCATTTTGTCTCTCTAATTGACCCGCAGACGCGCGGTAATAAGCGCAAAAACACTCCGCCAATGAGGGACTGGGCTCGGTCCCAAACGCAACAATTCATCCCTGTTCAGTGCGCTGCCTAGAATTCTACTTTTTTTTTTTTTTTTTTTTGGAGACGGCCAGAACAGAGAATCCATTATAAGTGCTATCGAGCAATGTTATTTCATGCTGGAGTATTTATACAGTGTTATTCAGCGGCAGGGTCAGCGCGCGTTACCCATAATGCACTGAGAAATGACTGTTTTTCTAACCATTGCCTCATTTATATAGGTCAACACAGTTGGGGCTCATTTCGTTTCAGAATTCAGTGTCCTGCCCTGTGTTGATCCACGACTAAGGGAATTCGGCCATCGCATCACCTACTGATACAGCCCTACTTAAGGAGTTCCTGACTTAAAATGGGGCCGTGCCCTGGTCACATTGCTCATAAGACCTACTAGGGGTGGCATAATCTGTGACAGGTGGTTCACACGGGCACACGCTTGTCATGTTTTAGTCTGAATATGCTAATTAACCAAAAAGCAGCATGCTACGTACAATAAATCAGCAGGTTTAGCTAAACTACAGCAAGGTTATGACATTTTCTTTTCTCGTTTTTGAGAGCCACAAACATCCTCAGCAAACAGAACTGTGCTCAAATGTCAAAACACAGCCATAACTGGACTTTTTTTTACCCAATCTTTACTTTAATGCAGATCTTCACTGTGATATATATATACAGTACTGTGCAAAAGTCTTAGGCCACCATTAGATCTGTTTTACCAGTGGTATAATGACCATACAAAACATATTGTTGACCCAACATTTTCAAACTTGGATTCATCACTCCATAATCCTTTCCACTGATCTTCATTCCAATCTTTGGCAGCTTTATCATATCTTAGCCTTTTCACTTTATTCCCCTTCTGAAAAAAAGTGGTTGCTTGGCTGCTACCCTTCCAAAAAGACCATTCCTGATCAACCTTCTTCAGTCTGTAGAAGGGTC
Source organism: Ancistrus triradiatus (assembly GCA_025084515.1). Taxonomy (NCBI): domain Eukaryota; kingdom Metazoa; phylum Chordata; class Actinopteri; order Siluriformes; family Loricariidae; genus Ancistrus; species Ancistrus triradiatus. Next base: position 107,727 of record JAJAGP010000296.1, read on the forward strand.
AACTTGGCATCCTGATGAAGCTCCCAAATGCTTCTACTGCTGAAGTGTAAGGCGAGTTCACACTAAATACTTACCACTGTAGCCTATAAAAGCTGTTTTTTCTGCATACAAATTTCCTATATTGCTAAAACAATGGTATACGTAATCTAAGGGTGGCCTAAGACTTTTGCCCAGTACTGTATATACAGTATATAGTGTGCATGTGTGTGTACTAGCTTTGTGTCTGATCCCTATTTATTCTGCACTGTAGTTACACAGATTATAATCACGGTCATATGTCACTATATGGAACAAATACACAATCTGAAACGCGCAGGGCTTGTAGATTTAAATCTGCACAGAATCTTATCAAAGCCCCATTCTTCACGCTGGCTGAAGCTCTTTAGGAACTGTAATGAGGGTCAAGCACTCGCACATGTGCACCAGAAAGGAAGAAAAGCAAAATGAATAAATGATAGAAAGAGAAACCATATGATAGCTGTTAATAAAATCTAAAATGCTACAACAAAATAATATAAATAAATCTCAAGAGCCATTAGCGATCCATTAATCCTGTGATGCTCGAGTTATCTGAGAGTTGTGTCACTACAAGATAATCCAAGGGCTACTTCTTTGTGTAAAACACTTGGACATTGTATTTCTGCAGTGTGCTTCGTTTAGATATTGTCAATGTGTGTGTAAACATAATATATATATATATATATATATATATATATATATATATATATATATATATATATATATATATATATATATAGCCTGATTGCTTTTCCTTCTGTTCACAGAATCTGAAGTACCCACAGTGTGTTAGGTTTAGGCTTAACGTTGTGTTAACATTGTGCTTAGGTTTGATTTATGTGTTTATACATGGATTTTATTTCCAGAACGTCATCAACACTTTGCCAGGACGGCTGCTATACCTAAAAGCTAAATGTACCCCTTATATCGAATTTGTAGTTGAACCCAACACCAATATTAACCTTTATGCTCAGACATGACCTGAAAACTAGCTTTCTCTTTAAACAATCAAATTAGATTGGAGAATTTGGGGGCCAGGTCAACACCTGGAGCTCTTTTATGTGCCTTAAATAATTCAAAGTGTTTCCCAGCAGCCTGTCACCGGTTAGTGATGGTCCCTCCTTGGATCAGTCACTAGGTACTCCCCACTCTTTGCTGGAACCTTTGCCGATTTTCCAACCCTGTTGTTTGCAAAACGATTTGACCCCCGTCTTTAGGTCTGCCAGTTTCCCCGGCATGCAACACATCACCTAAGAGAACCGACCGGTCACTTAGCGTCTAATATATCCCAGACCTAAACACGCGCACTTACACTAGCAGTGTCATTCACGTCATCTGTAAGCGGTCAGAATGTTTAGGCTCATCGGTGTACTGTTTCTTTTTTGTGTGCTGCTCAACGTTTCAGCCGCCTCACATCCACAGTCCTCGAGATTAGTCCCATGCTCCAAGCTGGTGCTTAGGGAACCACAGGCCTCTACTGTGAAGTTTATCCATCTTTGAACTCACAACATTTAACAGTTTGATTGTCTTTGGCAGGCTGGCCTTCCTTTAAATGATCTGTAATTAAATATATATTAGAAACACATCATGCTCTGCGGTCACAGCGAAACATATTGCAGAAATAAGGTCATGGCCTCTGTGCGCAGAGAAAATGAAAAAACCAATTTGAAATGGCATTCATATGATCTTCAGGAATCTTATCTGGTATTTCTAATAAGAGCATCCCGTGCTCGTGTCCTGCAGTAAGTATGCAGTTAGAAAAACACACTAAATCAGGTTTAGTGGTGGAGCTGGATATTTATTGCCACAGCAGGATGAATCTCGGTCCTCTAGTAAAAAAAAAGCCCTCAGAGAAGACATTTTCCACGTTTTGCTCTGACAGGGGTGTAAATCTGTCCCGTATCTCTCACTGACCGGTCCGGTGAGATAAATCAGATTTTTACTGCAGGTTCTTTCTGTAACTTCTGAATATGGTTTCACACCAGCAGTAGAACTTTGTAATAAATGAATTTAAGTCGCATTTACAGAGAGTGACAGCATAGAGTGGATTATTTAACATGATTACAAGGAGCCTAGTCCATTATTGATGTGATATATTCATGTGTTTTAGTTTCACTTTCTATTTTGTAGATATTTTTTAAATATTTCGTCAAACAAAGTAAAAAATATCATCATCATCATCATCAAAAAAAAAAAAAAAAAATCCCCACAATCAAAATGCTGTTAAATTTTACTTATTGGTTTTATTTTTCCATATTAGTTTACTTGGTTGCATTTATTATTTTATTAATCTTTACATTTTAAACTTAAATGTTTAAACTTAAAAAAAAATATCTAGTTACAATTGAATTTTTAATGTACTTAACTTTTTTCTAACACAAAATAAATAAACATTTATGCATTTTTTAATTTAAAGCCTTTAGCTTGAATGCTTCATAACATATCAAATTAATATTTATTTTTAAATATTTTTGTTATTTTGTTTAGACAGGATAATTCAGATTAATTTCAAAAATTTAGAACTATTACATTTTTTCTCGATCATATTTTCTTATTCACTTATTTTATTAGTGCTTAGTGCTTCATAACATTTTGTAGTTGTTATTTATTTATTTATTTATTTATTTATTTAAATGATATTTGCTAAGATCGGTTCATTAATTACAGTCATGTCAGTATTGATGAGCTAAATCCATGACAGGTTAAAACACCACTCACCAAACATCCAGACTGGAAATTTAGAGAAACCAATTAAGCTAATGAATGTCTATAGAGTGTGGGGAGAACCTGCAAACTTCACACAAGCAGTCTCTCGGGTTAGGATTGAGCCGTGGATCTACGACTGTGAGACTGTATCGGTTATAAGTTGCCCTGGATAAGGACGGCTGCTAAATAACTAAATGTAAATGTAATGATAGTGCAGCAGTGTAACTTACTAGCGAGCTAAGCTAAGTGATGCAAATTTTTTTGCAGCAGACCTTCATACTTTCAGACAAAACCACTCACGGGTCGTGTTTAGAGAACTATCACTGCATTGTGGTCCGTCTTTCATATCTGATGAAACGGAAACACAGGCCAGTTAGCCTCACCGCTGCGTCTGCGAATGTGACACCTAATTGGCTTTTAAAAGAAAGCAGCTACTGTTTCTGAAACCCCACACAGATTGAAGGTAAAACCAGCAATATATTTTGAAGGCAGGAATAACGTGGTGGCCAAAAGCAAACATGCTGGAGGTTAGTGAAAGAGAGAGAGAGCAGTACAAAGTGAGCCACGTGCCCTTCATCTCCAGGGGGGAGAAACATAATGTAACTCGATCAGCCGGTGCAGCAGCTGGAGGGAATTTAGATCAAAACGTCGGCATGTCACGTCGAGAGTCTGAACTTCACACGAAGAAACGCGGCAGAATTTTCCCCTCCACTGAAGAACCATTCGTTTTAAGGGCACGACTTAGACGCAGACTTTTTTCCTTTCTGTTTGGCTCAAGAAATATGAACTCTTCAAAATGAAAAAGCTGCTTTTCTGTATTTATTGTGCATTAAAAACGTTTTTTCCTGATTTTTCCTCACAATTGTGTTTGACTATTTATTTAAAATGTTTTGTTACTTTTTTATTGGGCTTACTTAGTTACGTTTTTTACATTTTAACCCCACTTTACCTGGTCAGTATTGCGGTTATCCCTGGAGAACACAGGGCTCTGGAAGGGATGTTTTTCTGCAATATGAAATATGTTACTTTAATTTTTCGTTGTTTTTTTTTTTTTATATTTTATATTATAATATTTGATTTGATTTAAATATTGTAATTATTAAATACATTTTTTATATTATTTTTGTATAATATGAGCTAATTAAATTATTATTTTTTATGATTTTATTTTTTCTATTCAAAAAATATTAATTGGTATAATTGATCAAATTATTCATAAATTGGTACTTCTTTGAACAAGCAAATATATTTCTTCCGTATCTTCCGTAATTGTTTAATATATTTTTTATATATTTTATTTTTATATATTTTACATTGTTTTTCTGTTGTAGTATCTTTTAAACGTATTTTTGTTATTAATTTACCATAAATACACCTTTTAAAATTTTTTTTATTTTTTATTTAATGTCTGTTAATGGTTTACATTTTTATTATTATTATGGATTAGTAATTTAGTACTTTATTATTATTATAGGCTTTGCTTTAATTCATCTATTATTATTTAAAAAAAAATTAATTTCTTTGATCAAAATAAATTTAAGATCTCTCTCTCTCTCTCTCTCTCTCTCTCTCTCTCTCTCTCTCTCTCTCTCTCTATATATATATATATATATAGAGAGAGAGAGAGAGAGAGAGAGAGAGAGAGAGATACATTGGTCCATTCTGTCTGGTGTGAGAAGCCAGGACACTGAAGCACCAAGATCTGGCCTCCTATCTTAGAGAAGGATGTAACACTTTGAAGTGCAGGTGTGTAGTTTTGAACCAAAGAACATAAATAACTTACACTAGAACCTGATGCCTGAACAGTCAGAACAGGAGTTTTAAATTTGATCCTGGCTGCAACAGGAAGCCGGTGGAGTCTCAGTACATGAGATACAGGAGAAAACATTGGCAGGTTGTGAACCAGATGGGCTGAAGCATTCTGAATGCTCTGTAGAGGAGCAATGGAACATGAAGGCACCGCAGCGAGCAGAACATTGCAGTAATCGAGTCTGGACTGACAAGAGCTTGTATGAGGACCTGAGAAGCTTCCATGGTAAGAAAAGGACTTATGTTCTTCTGATGATGTGCAGAAGAAATCCAAAAGATCTAATGGATGAGATGTTCAGAAAAATTGAGGTTGTTGTCCAAAATAGCACCAAGATACTCCCCATCCCCTCATCCCCATTTCTTTTTTCTCTTTCTTTATTCATTCAGTTCATTTCCTCCTTTATTTCTTTACCCTGTGTCTTTGGTTAATCCTGATTTCCCTCCATTTCTTTTTCCCCTTTAACTCTTAATTTCTGTTTCTTCTCATTTCTTTTTTCCCATATTTCACTCCTTTTGTCATCCCTTCTATTCTTTTCATTCTTATCCCCATTTCCCCTGACACCCTTCTATTTCTCTTTTCCCTCTCATTTCTTTTCCTTTCTTGCGTTCTTCACGTCTTTCTTTACCCACCCGGGTTACCCCCACACTCAATAGCCCCACCTCATTTTTTTCCCTTTCTGCCTTTCCTTCTTTCTTCTCTATTTTTTTTCCTTTCCCCACCATTTCCTCTTTACATTTTTTTTTGTTCTTTAATCCCCACCATTTAATTAAAATGACCTAACGCTTAAGATTTTTAAATGTGGCTCTTTGGAAGCACATCCATCATCGTTCTTTCATCTCTACATCACCCTCGGCTCTTTGCAAGCTAGAATTCAGGAAGTGACCATGCAGTGTAGCATTACAACGATCTGCATTATTATGACATATTTAAAACATATTGGTCCCGTTTGTCATGCGACGTGTCTCAAAAGCAGCCATGGCTGAAACATCTTTTCATCAAATCATGTGATTCATCCAAACACCCACAGAAATAAACACTCGTGGAACATCTGCATTTCATCATGACACTGACAACTCAAATAAAAACCAGTGACTGTCAGACGATTCAGACGGAAAGAGTCTGAGAACACAGCGACCAAGACTGGCATCATCCCCCATTTAATGCTAAGATGTAAGGTAAAGAATATCAAGGTTTAACAGATGAGTGTGCACAATCTGGCCTCTTTGGTTCTTCTTTCATTTGTAATGACTATGTTTAAATGTTAAATCCTTAACCTTGGCTCCTCACGAGTCACCAGATTGTTATACAATGACGTTATACAATCCTGTAGATGCTGGACGTTTGTTTAATCATGGTGAAGTCCTACATTACCCACAATTCAAAGCTAACACCCCACCAATCAGAGTCATTGTTGTAACCACAGAAACCAAGCTCGCTTTTCCATTTTCCAGTGGCCTCAGTGGTACAGTTGTAACATAAGACCACTAGCACACCCAAAACACACCACATAAGTAAGTAATAAACCGAAGTGGGCTCTGCTGTTAAAGGACAGTACTCCAATAATCCTAATAAATCTGTGTGGTGTGAGGATGTGGATTGGTTACAGTCATACCCCGTTATCAGAATGTCCTTCATTCTTGGAAATGGTTTGGATAGCGGAAGTCAAATGTAGATTATATCTGGGGAAATCTCAATATGGTTCTCTTACATTTAAAACCCTGCCTGCTTTCGATGTCAGCAGATTTGCCCTCCTACCTGTCTGTTATCATTATTATATAGACCCACGGGACTGTGGTAGCCTAGCGGGTAAGGTGCTGGACTATGGACCAGAAGGTCCAGGGTTCAAATCCCACCTCTGCCAAGCTGCCACTGTTGGGTCCTTGAGCAAGACCCTTAACCCACAATTGCTTGGATTGTAAGACTGTACCAATTGTTAGTCGCTCTGGATAAGGGTGTCTGCTAAATGCTGTAAATGTAAATTGAGGGAAAGGAGTTTGTTTGTTAGATCATCCCCCAGTGCTTCATCAGTAATCCTAGATTGCCCATCAATGGGCTGGCATTCAAAAATATTAATAATGAAATAAATAAATAATGAAATAAATAATCTGTGCCAAGTTAAGTCAATTATTGTCTTTGTTCATAATCGGTCCGTTTATAGCTGTTTTAATGTACTTAGAGTACTGTGCAAAAGTCTTAGGCCACCATTAAGTTTGTTGTTTTAGTAATATTATAATGACCATATATAATTATGTCTCAATTTCTATATAAAGATACAAACAGAAAATACAGGAAATATGCACACAGTGTACAAAAAAACATAATTTTTATAACAAAATGGCTCCTGCAGGCAAAAGTCTACAGTATTTAGTGCGAGTTCCCTGAAATAGTGGTTTCTTGGCTGCTACCCTTCCAAAAAACCATTCCTGATCAAGCTTCTTTGGACTGCCAGATTGCTATTGGTGTGCTTCCAAGTATAACTGGAGGTCCCACTAAATGCTCACCACTGTAGCCTATAGAAGCTGTTTTTTTATTTGTTTTAAATACTGCATGAACATTTCCTGTATTGTCTGGTTGTATTCAAATGAAGAGACTGAGAAATAATTATATATGGTCATTATACCATTGCTAAAACAACGAATCGAATTTTGGCCTAAGACTTTTGCACACTACTGTATTTCTGAATTAATTTCCTTAACATTATTACAATTTGATTTCACTCGCCTCTCTTTTTCCTCTCTAAACACTTGCAAGAACAAATCTGCTGAAAGCTTTCCAACCATTCTCATGTATTATAAACAATATTTTGTTAGCATTGGGTATGCATGTTGGAAAAAGCAGTCGCTTGTGCCAGAATACCTTTGGCTACAAAATTCCAAATCTCCGAGAGGTCTCCATGCTTAGAACTTCACACAGACACACACGTACAGGCTCCTTGCAGCGCTAATACTAAGCGGAGCATTAGAAACATATGATTCACCCTCAGTGTGTGTTTTTTAGCATTCTGCCTTCAAACCCCAGGAGGTCAAACACAATGAAGGAAACGCTGCACTTACACCACAAGTTTAAAGACGTTATAAGCTCTTTCTCTCACACACAGGTTGTTTCCAGCCACATATCAGTCACAAAACCTCGTTGTGATTAGCACTAGCATGTTCCCCTTTGCTAACTCCTCAAATGTTAGCATCCGGCTTTGATTATCTCCATGTTAATCAAGAGCTACACCAGACAGATCTTAATCAGTAGGTGTAAACTTGTTCCATGTTTCGTTATGTTTACACCGAACACTGATTAATCCTGCTAACGAAAGCTTGGTGCACGTGATCGTAGATCATTTACCCTAAGGACACCACGCTGTCTACAGTCTTAGCATTCCATACAGTTGACCAGCATTTGATTTAGCATTAATTATGTCCAGGTGAGTGAGACAACACCACGTGGATTCACCAGCTAAACCAGCACGAACCAGTATAAACCAGCTTAGACCTGTGAGGAAATTGTGCTGGGTTTTTTTTTGGATCTAATGAATACCTTCTCTTTTTTCAGAACAATTACAAGAAACTTGTACTTTTTTTAGTGTAAGTAACACTAATGGAGCGTCTGTAAATGCTAAAAATAGCATCAAGCTTTAAGATGTAGGAGACAAGGTGTTTACCTTCATTCCTGTGAAAAAAGGTGCCCAGATTAGAGTGACTTGTGGCTCTATGAATAACAGTACTCCTGAGAGTGAGACAGAGCAGATAGTGGACATTTATTTACACTTGAGCCCAGGTTGTAAACAAAAGGGATCCAAAAAAGGTGTGTGTATGTATAAAACGATTCATTTGCGTCGATTCATTGTGTCGGATCGACTCCTAATTGTTAGAATCAACACTCAAAGTTTGAAATTAGAATGAACTCTTTACAGGATTGAACCTGAATCATATAATAAAAGCTTTGTATGGCCAATATGATGTACCTTTGGCAGCATAGCGGTTAAAGTATTGGACCAGAAGGCTGAAGGTCTGAGACCAGAAACTGCCACTGTAGGGCCCTTGAGCAAGGCCCTTAATTACCAATCGCTTGGATTGTGCAGTGGTAGCTCGGTAATTGAGTACACAGAGAGCATTTTTCCCATAAGAAAGAATGTAAATTGAATTCATCTGATCCAGACCCCAGAAAATCAACACTGTATAAGGCATTATATGCATTAGAGTTAGAATCAAATGCAAGCACTTGTTTATTAAATATATTAAGCGCTATCGTGGTTCTCAACATTATCCTTTTGGTTTGCTGTTATCTCTAACCTTTGGACCCATGGTGACTTATCTGCACTAAAAGAAACAAAATAGGAGAATGGTTACAGGGGACTTTAGTGGAGATCTGCACTGATCAGGAGCTATGGTGAGGCTTGGTGAGAAGGCATGCAAGCAATCCAAAAATAAAAGCTCATGTTTTTGGAGGAAAAGACATGTAATGAAATCAAAAGGTTTTGCCTGGAATCAGAGGATCTACTCTTTTCGGCCTCATCCCCCAGTCCTGCTATTCATTACACGCGACCTTGAGTGAGCATCGCAAAGACTACAGCTCAGTAGTTTATCCCTATTAATTACTAAAATCAACAGAAAATTGAGGGGCCCCCTCAGGATTTTGGGCGCTACGGTTTCATCACATAGAGTGAGTAACCATATACGAACATCTGCTTGGGATTAGTGACACAAGTTGACGAAACCATTTAAGATGCAGATGCAAAACTGGTAGCTGTAAGCTTGCATTACTCGTGAGCTCCTATTACTTATTAGCAGCATCACCCTCCTAGCTGAAGTGAAAAACTAAAGCAAACTTCAGACACTTTGGCTAACTGATGACATTTGGTATAAATGGAACAAATTTAGCCCAACTTTTATATTGGCCCAACTTGATATGACATTTTCGACGGGTTCTAACTGATCAGACGAGCAAAATGTGTTTGTAGTTTTCTTCCCCATCTCCAGTTTCTCATCACGTCGCTCAGCTCAGAAAATCTTCTCTACATCATCCAAACATCACAATGGCTGTTACAGTGAACCTACTCACACACACATCAGCTTTCTCAGTTTTCAATCCAAACATCAGTTAAAATCCGTGATGCCGTTCCTCAAATCTGAATCTTTTTCAGAGAACAAAAAGTCGCCCTCTCAGTCCTGGGCTTGGCTTTAGCTGGCGTTCCACGCCCCGATTCATCCAACTCCAATTTATTATCAGCACCGCAGCAGAGGAAGGTTACAATAACACTCTGTAATTCTCTTCTCAACTTCACATGTTTTTCTTGGTCACCGTTGATGTCACCGGAGCGCTAACACGCCAAACATGACTCAACCCCAGTTTCCATACATCTCGTTAGTGAGGGGGATCTCCGAGAAGAGGTTAGCCATTAGTGCAGGGGGCAGTATGGTCGAAATTATAATGTATAATGTGTTTGTACTGTGCTGGTTTATGAAACAAGCAAGTGTCCCATTACAGGAGCGTAAATCAAGCACCGAATCATTTGTCACGTCCCGGTCAAATCATATGTTTTGTCAACATAAATAACATCTCTGCAATTTTAATGAAAGCGGTCAGTTCAGATCTTAAACCACGCTGGATCATCTGGGAAACGTTGCACATGCCAAAATTTAGTGTTGCATATTTGTCCAACATTTTAAAAAATGCATGCATTATTATTAGCAGAAATGTCAAAGTTTGTTTCCTGCAGACGTTGGCTTTAGAAAATAAGCAGAACATGAAACCTGACCATGACAGTATTGGATATGGATATTCTGCAAATATCCTCAATATGAAATCAGTCATGCTTGCCATTATCCTCACACCCTGAACATACATCAATCTGGAGTGGAAGATGAAGGCCAGCTGGATGAGTACAAGCCCAGAGACATCAATGCTCATACTCAATACCCCATTTCAGACCACAGAGTGACTCAAGTAAACAGCAACAGCATCGCGTTTCACTGTCACAGTCAGGCCATTAATCTGTTTGGTGTTAGACTTGATTAATGATGCACTGTATCAACCAAGCAAGTCATTAGTCAAGATATAAAAACGTCACAAGTATAAACTTGCAGCTATCGCGAATAATCCAGCACTTTAACCTCTGGGCCATCACTGCCTTACTGAATTCTGAGTTTGTTTATTTATTTATTTAACGTTGCTTTTGGCATTGATGGCTATTCATGACAGGAGCAAGGTTATGCCGACACATTCATGCCGAGCCAATTTAGAGTGACCAGTTAACCTAATGCATGTTTTTGGATTATGGGAGGAACTGGAGCTCCCGAAGTAAACCCACACGGACACAGGGAGGACATGCAGACTCCACACAGGAGTCCAGGTTCGAACCGGGGATCTCTGGAGCTGTGAGGCGACCACACTAACCCTATGCGCCACCGTGCTGCCCAAAAGTTCTGAAACTTTACAGGAGACCAAAGTGGATTATCGTAGGTTTAACAGACAAAAAGAGCTCCTCAACCAACATTTTATTAGCAATGGCCATGCCAGTATAAAACCTTTGATTTTTCTGACTATTTTCTGTATTCAAATTTAATCTGATCCTCAGGGTGACATCTGTAATCATATTTTCACATCTTCCCTGTGACAAGTTTCTCGCATACAGAAGGTGATCTGATTACACAGAATGAGGGAGTTCTTACCTCCAGTGCTGCCCTGCTCTTCTGAAGTAACCACCACAGCATGAACTGCACAAGAACATTATTATTGTTTTATTTCATTCCCTTTTTGTTTTAACCACACTTTTTCTACTCAGGGTTGCCGAGGGGGTCTGGAGCCTGTCCTGGAATTCACAGAGCAGGACGCCAGTACATTGCAGGGCTTGGTGGAGGTTGCTGTTGCAGGGATGTGGGATGATGTCACTCATCTGTCCTGCCTTTCCTTCAGACTCAAACAATATGAATCTCAACCAAGTCTGTGTGAGACCCAAGCTGTCCGGATGGCACTGCCAGGACTTGGGGCTGCCGATGCACCCTAGATACAACAATATAGCATTTTGAATGGCCTGGATTCTACCTGTGTGGATTTTGGATGTTCTCCCTCATTGTGTCTCTGTGGGTTCTCTCTTAAGGACCTTAAAACCTTTCTGAAGGCTTAGTATAATTTCCTCTGAGCAGCTTAGTGTTCAGCTTTCAACAAGAAACTCATAACAATGAACTTTCAGCGCAATCTGTCCCCGATTCGTACCACACACACACACCCACACCCACACACACACAATAACACAACAGCAGCAGATGTGGACGAAAGGCAAATATTTACCCAGCGTATTAATTCGGCCTGCAATTTCATCCAATCCCAACAGCCATTCCACACGCACATCCACACCGAAACAACAACAGTATGGTTGTAATTTATGCTAATTAGGCCTTTTATTTACAGTTCCATAATTGGGCATGTTGGAATTGATGATGAAGATCAAAGCTTCGGATTCTAATGAAGCGCTTCTCCGCTCCCCGAGTGCTGAAATATAGCGGTGCGAGGTCCACACGGACACAATTAACACGACTCATGGTTCACCAGGCGTTCCGAGTGCACTTCACTTATTTACCCCAATAAAGACGCTCTCCTTTCATGTCAGCTTTCATCATGCAAGTCCGCAGCCAACAACTGATCTGATTTTAGTTTATTCCCTCAGATATCAAACACTATTAACATTTAAATGAGTTGGTCTACATTTGGGTAGGTCACATGATAAGCTATTTTAAGAATAATGGAAGGATTGAGCTACTTCTGTAAACAACTAGTTTCTTTCTGTGATTTTGAACTTGGATTATTATGCGCTGTAACAGGGACACCCCTTGTTTACGTTGCATGCCACAGACCCAGCCCCCATTCGGAACTTTATACACCTAACACTAGTGGCACGGCCCCAAGAAAAAAATGCTGGACCGCTGAGCCACCCGGGTTTGTATCCTATTTAATGCAAAGTGAGGTTTGAGTTTGAGGTCTGTCCTGGTCTGGAACAGGAACAGAGATAGGCCAGGAGGGCCAAGAAAGGTCTGCTGCAGGACAGGTGCTGGGAAATACGGAAAAGGGCTCAGACACCCGCGGCCACATCACTACATCTGGATTCTGTATTAATGCTTCAAGCTCCATTTTTTATTTACAGAGTGCGTTTGTGTTGGCACAGTGGATAAGGTACTGGTTCAAATCCTACCTCTGTCAGGCTGCTACTGTTGGGTCCTTAACCAAGGCCCTTAATCCACAGTTACTTGGATTGTAAGACTGTATAAGGTGGAAGTCTCTCTGCACAACGTGTAAGGCTCATTCACACAGCAGATAAAAATCCAATCTTTTACCTAGTTTGTGACACCGTGGTACTGAAATCCGATACAGATCCACAGGAGGACCTGGCTGCAGCGTCAAAAGAAAATAAAAAGCTAAGCAGCAAAGTAAAAAAAAAAAAAAGAACGCACACTGAAGAAGTGGGCGTTGCTTGTTTCTGATGACTTCATTTTGATCGTTTACCTCTGGATGAGCGGGCCTAAAAACTAAACCGGATTTGTATGTTTAGGTTACATTGATACACAAGGTTACATCGAAACTAGTCATATATACACACACTGGGCCAATTTAGCGTAATCAATTACCCAAATGCATGTGAGTAAACCCACACAGATATGGGGAGAACATGCAAACGCCACACAGGTGGAGTCCGAGGTCGGGATCGAACCAGAGATCCTGGAGCTGAAAATCATATTTGCGTCACTTCTGCATGATCGTAGCCTAAATATATAATCTGTATCTGTCCAGATACTTAAGCAACAAGCAGGTGTAACACTTGTTTGGATGAATAACAGGAAATCCCTGAAGTCATGTCCCGAAATCTAGTGAAGAGAATAGACTGGACTTGTAGACAGATCTGTAGATGCCCATCTGCCTGCTTAGATCTCTAATACATTTAGAGCTACATCTGCAGTGTATGTAAATATTAATAAAATACTTTTCCACACAGAGGATTTGAGCGTTCGTCTGTTTTCACCTAAACGCTGAGCTGATGTTTTAAAGAACACAACATGTTATTTCTGTTATTGGGGATCTGGCTCTGTTTGGCTGCTGCTTTCAATCACATTGTTGAGCATGCTTAACAGAGCACCACCTGAGGGAAACACAATGCTCCTCCTTCACCCCTGACAACTTTTCGGAAATTAGTTGAAATATTTTCGTCTGGAGACGTGGCAGGGTCGGATCAAGGAGGGGCAGAGCGTCAGAGGAAGAGCTTTTTATTCGAGTGGGAGGTGACGGGCCCATTGAGAGACGATTAGCATGAAGAGGCGCCTTTTTAAGCGAGCTGATCTCGGCAACGGCGCTCGTTGACAGCATGAATGGACAGAGACGAGAGAAAAGATGGAGAGTTAGAAAAAGGAGAACGATATCAGGGCATGGGAAAATGCCTGAGGCACAAAACCCAGAAAAGCTACAGGCTACAATTAGCCAATGAAGGTTATTGTGGAAATTAATGTGCCTCCGTGTGGCTGCCAAAAGAGTCGCCGCGTTCTCATTTACACTCAGTTACTCATGGTGCTGCCTCACGGTGCAGGGGTTTGGTGAAGAAGTGGCCATTAATGAGTGATGCTTTAGTGAGCTATTGAGCTAATGAGGAGAACAACTGTTATTCATTAGCCTGGTTCTCAGGATGAAGTGTTACCTCAGACGAAGAGGCACTCAATCACTATTTACTCACATTATCTGTTCATCCATGAGGATAAGGAGTCTGATTGGTTTTCTTCTGATCTCACATTATCTATGTTAGTGGTTATATTGTTATTGGTGTAACATATGGTGAGGGAGTTCTGTTCTGGTGCAATGTACTGTTACGGGGTTTCTTTCTGGTGTAACATATGGTGAGGGAGTTCTATTCTGGTATAACATATGGTGAGGGAGTTCTATTCTGGTATAACATGTGGTGAGGGAGTTCCGTTCTGGTGTTATGTTTGGTGAGGGAGTTCCATTTTGGTGTAGCATATGGTGAGGGATTTCTGTTCTGGTGTAAAATATGGTGAGGGAGTTCCTTTCTGGTGTAACATATGGTGAGGGAGTTTCTTTATGGTGTTACATGTGGTGAGGGAGTTCCTTTCTGCTGTAACATATGGTGAGGGAGTTCCGTTCTGGTGTAACATATGGTGAAAGAGTTCCGTTCTGGTGTAACATATGGTGAGGGATTTCTGTTCTGGTGTAACATATGGTGAAGGAGTTCCGTTGTGGTGTAACATGTGGTGAGGGAGTTCCGTTCTGGTGTAACATATGTGAGGGAGTTCCGTTGTGGTGTAACATATGGGGAGGGATTTCTGTTGTGGTGTAACATATGGTGAGGGAGTTCCGTTGTGGTGTAACATGATGAGGGAGTTCCGTTGTGGTGTAACATGATGAGGGAGTTCCGTTGTGGTGTAACATATGATGAGGGAGTTCCGTTGTGGTGTAACATATGGTGAGGGAGTTCCATTCTGGTGTAACATATGGTGAGGGAGTTCCATTCTGGTGTAACATATGGTGAGGGAGTTCCATTCTGGTGTAACATATGGTGAGGGAGTTCCATTCTGGTGTAACATATGGTGAGGGATTTCCGTTCTGGTGTAACATATGGTGAGGGATTTCCGTTCTGGTGTAACATATGGTGAGGGAGTTCTGTTTTGGCGTAACATATGGTGAGGGAGTTCCGTTGTGGTGTAACATATGGTGAGGGAGTTCCGTTGTGGTGTAACATATGGTGAGGGAGTTCTGTTCTGGTGTAATATATGGTGAGGGAGTTCCGTTGTGGTTTAACGTACGGTGAGGGGGTTTTCGTTTGGTTCCTGGAATTCTCTAACCACAGAACACAGAGAGTACTCGATGAGGTAGATTGAAACAATCAGAGTTTTACCCAGAATGCACTTTTTCCTCTGGTTCTGTTTACTCGCTGGAGCTTCCTGCCAGGGAAAAACAGCATTGTTTTCTCTCTAGCTCATCTGTTTTCATCTCTCCCCCTGTCTCTCATTCTCCGTTTACTCCACGCCTCTGGGTTTCCTTTGTGCTCCTTTACGCTCACTGCTGCTGATCTGACTACTAATCTTTGGCAAAAAATACATACAACAATACACACACTGATTTGTGCAGCGCAGAGTTGCGTCGTGATTTGTGGGTTTGCATGCTACTTTTGCAAAACTAAAGTTGCAGCATTAGATAAAGAACACATTTTTTGCCCTAAACTTCACCTTTCTAAAATTCTCAGTGACTCTGGTCTCAAGTCCGAATGTACAGTATAATCGACAACAATACTGCATTACAAACAACTATCTGCAAAGTATTATACACTTTACTTACAGAAGATACCTGTTAGACAATGCGCTGTATAGTTCCTGTGTATCTTACTGCTCTCCTGAAGCAGTATAGTCCATCTTGAGTACTTTGCTCAGCTGCACCAGGCTTTTACAGGGGAGCATTGTCTCAAAGCAGATTTACAATTTTAGATGATCTTCTAATATCTAAGGCCATTCCCAAACTGAGCAAGCCTAGGGCGACAGCGGAAAGGAGAAACTTCCTGAACATTAATCCAGAATAACTTACAGCTGGTACAGTCCAACTAATTGTGGGTTAAGGGTTCTGCTCAGGGACCCAACAGTGGGTTCTAACCGTGGGTTCTAACACAACTAACTAACATTTTTGGCAGCATGGCAGCACAGACATAATGTAAATACATGATCCAGTTTGTTTGGAATCCACTGAATGAGTTTGCTAGCTCCATCTTTAAGAGTCGTTAGTTTTTAACATAATATATAAACTGGTTAAAGATGTGAATTATTTACAAAAGTAATTCACGCCACTACAAGTTCACACGCCACTTGATTATGAAAGATTTCACCTCGATTGCCTAATGTAAATCATCTAGCACGTCATGCTAACACTGCAGTGCTAAACAACAACCAACACACAACTGCAAGCACATGGTCTGAGTTACTCACCCAAATTCGTGCTCCAGTGCATCCAGTTCAAAATAGCTGTGGTTTTAAAAAGTAGCCGCTCCAAAAATCTGGCTTTGTGTTCCCAAACAGTCGAGGCTGGAGTGTCAAACTGCAGCAACACCGCTCTGCTCTCACCTCACCTCACCTCAAAATAAACAACCAGCCTGACAACATGGTAGCTCACCCACTTCCTGTCCATCCAGGAAGCGTCTGGATGATCTGAAATGGCTGCCGGGTGGCTGTTGGTGGTGTTCGCCCAAATTCTGCTGTAGAAAAATCCCGAAAAGTTGCAGCTACATGTTTTTACTACAAAAGTGTCTGGAGAGTTACTTTAAAATAGATCAGTTACGATTGAAATGGTGATGTGGGACTCTGTGTTCCAGAAAGTTCCTGCTGTGCATTAAATGAAGGTCCAACAACAGCAGCAGTTTGGTCCAACCAGGATTTGAACAGCTTTCTGATTCATAATCCAGAGTCTGAACCACTAAGCCTCTTCTGTACTAGAACAAACCAGCAGATCTCCTTCACAAGGTTCTTCAGAGTTATTAATGCTTTGGTCTTACAATATTCCTGTCACATATGTGGCTGGAGATACAGTACTGTGCAAAAGTCTTAGGCCAACATTAGATTTGTTTTAGACAACTGGTGGCACAATCTCTATGTCCAACTAGAACAGCCATCAGGACAGAGGAGGTGGTTTAGGACACCAGTTATCAGCCACCTACAAAGCAGTCTGGAGATCCCTTCCCAGGAGGTTTAACCCACATTCACACCTCGACCTGTGTGACTCTAACACCCTCATGATGGCAGGGTGGGACAACGACTCACTCATGGATCACATCTTGAGCCCGTGATCCTAACGACTCATGTATTGACAGGGTGGGTTAAGGACTCTCAGGAACACCTCCAAGGTGAAGCATCTTCAAGAACCAAGAAAAAATCCAGTTGCGTTCAACTCAGCACTCAAGTCATATATGACAAACTTACATTCATCACTCCATAATCCTCTTTCCCACCGATCTTCATTCCAGCATATCTTAGCCTTTTCACCCTGTTCCCCTTCCAAAACAAAGTGGTTTCTTGGCTGCTGCCCTTCCAGAAAGACCATTCCTGATCAATTTATGCACTGTTCATCTCTTATATAATATATATAAATTGATCACAGATGGGAAATGTTGGTGAAAGTAATTCACACAACTACAAAATTCACACGTTCCTCGATTGTTACTCAAAGTTTGACCTCGATTGCCTCATGTAAATCACATAGCATGTCGTGCTAATGCTGTGGGGCTGATCGACAACCATTGAAATTGGTTGTCAAATGCAAGCACATGGCAAATTCATGCTCCAATGCATCCAGTTCAAAATAGCTGTGGTTTTAAAAAGTAGTCGCTCCAAAAATCTTGCTTTATGCTTCCAAATTCCTGATCAAGCTTCTTTGGATTGTAGAAGGCTCAGCTTGGTATCCTGATGAAGCTCCCAGATGCTGCTGTTGCTCAAGTGTAACGGGAGGTCACAATACATACTTACCACTGCACCCTACAGAAGCTGTTCTTCTTTTCCTTTTCAGTTTTTTAATCCTGCATACAAATTCCCTGTATATTCTGACTGTATTCTCATAAAGCGACTGAGCAATAATTACATATGGTCATTATACCGGTTAATATAATGCTCGATCGAATCTAATGGTGGCCTAAGACTTTTGCACAGTACTCTCTCAGGACCCCCACAGGACCAGCACAGATCTGGTCCTATTTGGGTGCTGGATCATTCTCAGCACTGCACTGACCCTGACATGTAGCGTGTCTTCGTGGCTCAGACACAGCAGTGCTGCTGGAGTTGTTAAACACTGTTCACTCACTGTCCACTTTTTTAGAAACCTTCACCTTATCGCTCCACCTTGTAGATGTAAAGTCAGAGACTGGCTCACCTGTTGCTGCACAGTTTGTTAGGCATTCTCTAATCCTTCATCAGTGCTCACAGGATGCTGGTGGCTGGACATTTTTGGTAGGTGAACTATTGGCAGCCTGGCAGTGATGCCTGAGGGGGGTTAAAGCTCCAGCAGCAATGCTGAGAATGATGCAGGGCGTCCTGACCAAGAGAACTGGGTGAAAGGGGGCTAGCAAAGCATTCAGAGCAACAGATGGACTACAGTCTGTAACCGTTAGAACTACAAAGTGCAGCTTTATGGGAAGTGGAACTGATCAAATGGACAGTGAGTATAGAAAAAAGGAGGTGGGTTTAATGTAATGGCTGATCAGTGTACATGCATGCATACATATATATATATATCTAAGCATATAAGTGTAAGACAGACACACACACACACACACACACACACACACACACACAAAAACTTGTCTTTTTGTTTCATGTACTTAAAATTATTTTTCATGGGATGGGTTCTGTCTACAAATACCAGGCTGGTGACAGCATGCACTAACCTCTCATGATTTAAAATGCATATTTGTAACACACACACACACACACACACACACACACACACACACACACACACACACACACACACACACACACACACACAGTGGCATGCTGTTTGTGGAAAGTGGTGTTCAGATTGTCATTGTGATTAGTTGATGACTCAGGAGCACGTGAACTGTAACTGTATAAATCATTATTGTGTTTCTTTACACACACACAGCTGTTGCTGCTTCTGCACTGCCAGTGCACAGCTGTGAGAAAAAGTTTGTGCACCCCTACAGGGCAGAGGTAAGGCGAGCGCCAAACTCCCAGCGTTCAAAGCGGTGACTACATCTCAGACCTGACTGAGCAGCCATGACTTCATCTCAGAAAGTTACAGCGTGTTTACAAAAGCTGCAAATCCAGGAGTAAATCTGAAGTCCCGAGATAAGACGCCAAATCCCGCGGAAATGCTAGCTACGGCTTTAGCCTGACCACACCCACCTGACCACACCCACCTGACCACACCCACTGCACACTGCACCGAACTCCAAGCTCCTGGTGTGACTGGGATTAAAATGAGGTTCATAAAACACATCAGTAACGCAGAGCGCAGCGTGAAGGACATTAAACCAGCAAAGAGTACTTCACTACTGTGTGTGTGTGTGTGTGTGTGTGTGTGTGTGTGTGTGTGTGTGTGTGTGTGTGTGGAGCATCCTCCCAGCTGTCAGTGATTTTAAATCTTCATTTACTCCATCTGTCCTAATTTCCCTTCTGATTCTCCCTCCTTTCTTTTTCTTTCTTTCTATTTCTCTCATTGATTTTTCTGTCTGTCTTTCTTTCTTTACTTCTTTTTTCTTGTTTTTTTTCCTTCATCTTTGTTTTTCTTTGCTTTCTCTTTTTACTGATTGTCTTTCTTTCTTTCTTGTATTTTCCTCTGTCATTCTTTCTGGCATTTATTTTTCTTTCTATCTCTTTACTTTTTTCTTTCTTGTTTTATTTTCCTCTTTCTGTTTTTCTTTGCGTTCTCTTTTTGATGATCATCTTTCTTTCTTTTTTTCATTGTTTCTCTCTTCTTTTTCCTTTGCCTTTCTCTCATTTATTTTACTTTCTGTCTTTACCCCTTCTTTCTTTCTTGTTTTATTTCCCTCCGTCTTTGTTTTTCATTGCTTTCTGTTTCTGTCTACTGATGGCCTTTTTCTTTCTTTCTTTCTTTCTTTCTTTTTCTTTCTTTCTTTTATTTTCCTTTCTCACATTTATGTTTCGTTTTTGTCTCTTTATTTCTTTCTTTATTGTTTTATTTTCCTTCTGTTTTTCTTTGCATTTTTTTTCTTTCTTTCTTTCTTGTCTTTTCCTTTGCCTTTCTCTCATTTATTTTTCGTTTTTGTCTCTTTGCTTCTTTCTTTATTGTTTCATTTTCCACTTTTGTTTTTCTTTGCGTTTTTTTTATTGATTGTCTTTCTTTCTTTCTTTCTTGTCCTTTTCCTTTGCCTTTCACTCATTTATTTTTCTCACTGGTTCTTTCTTTAGTCATTTCTTTTTGTTTTATTTTTCTCTCTGTTTTTCTTTGCTCTTTCTTTTAACTGATTGTATTTCTTCTGTCCATTTATTTTTGTCATTTTCTCTCTTTTGTTCTTTCTCATTTTTCTTCATCTCTGTTTTCTTACTCTCTATCTTCTTTTTTTCGCATTTTGTTCTCTCTTTTTTTTCCCTTCCATTTGTTTTATATTCCATCCATCTCCCCTTTCTCATTCGTTGTTCTTCTTTAATCTCTTTTCCAGTTTCAGTAACTCATTCCTTCTTCATCCCAATATCATTTTTTAAAATCACACTTCCTTAACGAACAAAATGTGGATTCTAGAAAAGTCTATTTTCACTTCTCGTATCTTAGCAGAGCCACGGTGCAAACATCAGACTAGTACCTGCCCCTCGTTTAGATTTACTCATGGAATTATTGTCATTAGGTCAGCATTAGATCATTACATTAAATCCTAAAAATCTGTCTTTTAAATAAATATGTTTTATTCTGTTATTGGCTCTTACACATATAAAGCATACAGTATGTTATAGTTTTATAAAAAAAAAATACTGATGTTACTAAAGTAACAAATGTAAAAAAAAATAAGTACTTCAATCTTACTTCCATTGAAAGTAAGATCATTATTTCCAGCATATGAAAAATATCCATAAAAACACGGCTTAAGTACTTTAAGTTAATAAAAAAAGTAGAAACAGTTCATTAAAAAACACAGAACACTGGATTTCCACAGAGTCGGTGATGCAAATGTACACGAGTTCAGAGTCTTTTACACATCAGAGGCTTCAGCTTCAGTCAAAGGTCACGAGCAGTGGCTCCTACAGGACAACATGGCTGCCTCACACATACACACACACACACACACACACACACACACACACACACACATCTCACAGATACAGTCAGGTCCAAGATCTGAATGAAGTCCCCAGCTCTTTATTCCACGGGGTAACAAACACTAACAAACACTAGTGAGTCCGTTACTGAAATGATCCAGTGTTTAACTGTTTAGAAATCAAATCTATCCGAATCCAGCTATCAGTTCGGGTTACTGTTACAGAAAATACCTCATACATCCTAAATAGATTACAGGACAGAGCAGCGATTATCAATCTGCTCCAGACCAATCAAAAATGCAGCCAATCAGCACAAGAGGTAATATCGTCCAATCAGGAGGCTCGATCATGTTTAAATGCATGCATGTGAATGTTTCCAATGGATAGCCATGGCTACAATCTTTAGGCCAGCGTCGCTTAGTGCAACCCATCCCCACAGGGTCCATCGAGCTTGACATTGCTCAGCCCCTTTAAACATCAATACACAGTACAGTACTGTGCAAAAGTCTTAGGCCACCATTACATTAGACATACCATTTCTATCAATAGTATAATGACCGTACAAAATGACGTCTCTCTTGATCTCTTTATTAGAATAGAACCAGAAAATACAGGACATTTCTATGCAGTATTAAAAAATAAAAACAAAAAGGCTACAGTAGTAAGTATTTAGTGTGACCTCCCCTTACACTTGAGCAATAGCAGCACCTGGCAGCTTCATCCGGATGCCAAGCTGACTCTTTTACAAGCTGTCTGACGAAGCTTGATCAGGAATGGACATTCTGGAAAGAAACCCATTTTTGGAAGGAGAACAGGGTGAAAATGAAGATCAGCAGAAAAGCCTGGGTTATGGACTCATGATACCACTGATAAAACAACAACTTTAACTGTGGCCTAAAACTTTTGAGCAGTACTGTATGTCACGCCATGTTTGTGTTAGGAGTAAGCAGAATAATAGCCAACAGAAGACACCCGTATTCCGCAATGGCTCTGATCCTAAACGAGCTGAACAAACTGATATGAGAACCCTCTCGAAACGTCTGGTTCGTGTTTTCAAACGTCAGCCTGATTGTAAAAACCCATAACGTATTCGTTTCTGATAACGGCGCTCAGTGGTGCACTCAGACGTTTGGACTGGACTTTATGTTGGGAGATTTCAGAGCTCGTTTTGATTGAGCTCATATGGTGGTGCTTGTAAAACAGCCACATCCTCCCTCCGGCTCCGTGCTGTATGGAGGAATGTGAAGAGAAGTCTATGGGGTCATCAAGGACGTCTTTAGGATTTTATAGATGTCCGTGAAGGAATATTAAACCCTGCAGCAGGATCCAAAACTCTGAGGCAAAGCAAAAAGCCCATGGCTGCATCGACAGTTTAATTTAACATCTGCGCAAATAATTGACAGCGAGGAACAGGAGGAGGAACGAAACAACCAATCAGCCGCAGGCTACTGTTAAACCTTTTAAAAGTGTCCGGGGCAAAACTGCAACCGGATTTAACACCATAACGGGACCGGTCTGTAGCTATTGATCTGGAGTGGAGAACGTTATGGGTTCATCACCATGGCGACAACATTGTATTATTGTATTATTATTTGTATTATTAATCAGGGTCTGAAAGCACTGCATCTTCCTTCTTGTTTCTTGATAATACTTTGAATATTAGGATGAAATTTGGTTTTAATGACCTAACTGAAGTTCTTAAACAAGTTAAACACTGGATCTTGTTCATACACAAAATAATCTGTGAACAGCAAAAGATCTGTGCTTACACACACATCAGTAATCACAGGGCTCCCAGACGATGGAGATCCAGGGTCCACATGAGTACTGATGGTTTCTATGGACGTTTCTATGCACTTAATAGTCTGATTTCTCAACGTCTAGAACTCAGAGTATGAAATCCGATAAAGAGAGCTGGATTTTACTCAGTGATCAGATTTCTCAGCGCATGGATCCCTTTAATCGGTTTTCTCTGTCTGCGCATGCATGGTAGAGTAACCTGACACGGTTGCCAGGTCCACTTATTTTAAGAGGTTTGGCTTTTTGGGGATTTTTTCCATCATCCTTTGGCTTATTTTTCTCATGGGATCTGGCAACCCCAGAATTTAACACACCACAGATTTAAAATAGCTACCAAGCACTTTGTGGAGATTCTGAAACAGAGTATATGCAGGAGGAAATGAAGAATTTCGATATTTAATTAATGAGGTTTGAAATTTACATTTCTCAGCTTTCTGTGAGATTTTTGGCAAAGCAGAAATCCGATCATTGCCTCACGAGTCGGGTAAACACGAGATCGGATGACAGTAGAACCTCGGAATTCGACTTGATTTGGTTTTTTCAGACACAGCCTGAGGCTGGGTCATACGAGTACAGGCTTTACAGATCTTCACAGTCAGAATTGTTGGAATATGGTGGCTAAACAATTTTGAATCCATCATTCATGGTCCGAATTGTTGGAATAAAGAAGCGCTCGAATTCCGAGGTTCCACGGTACTGACAAACTCCTGTAGTTATCAGATTATTGAACACATGGAAATGCACTCATTGTTTCAGGATTCTTGAAATTGGATGATTAATATATAACGCTTAATGGATTCTTAACAAATGGAACAAAAGCCGCTCTCGGACCCGACTGTATTTGGGGAAGTGCAACCAGGAGCATTTACTGTCCGAGCCTTGCTATGGGATGAGGAGAAGGTCACAGGTTTATCGCTCTGCCTTACTGCATTTAAGCTCGTCTTGTTACAAATACAAGTACCAAAAACAACGACAGAAAACATGAACACATTTATTATTGCTAGCCAGAGTCCTCTCAGTTTGTCCTAGTCCGCCCGCTCCTAATTGGTCCACAAAGAGAGCCTCTCATACGTATTGCTCGGCCTCTCCCTCGGCGATGATGGTCACCGACCCATCGCCGCTGTTCATTTCCACATCGTTAGCAGCATTCGAATTTTCCGGAAGCATCGCCAAGTCTTTAAAAACGTCAACGTAATGGCTAAATCCTGGCCCCCAGTTTAGCAGGTTGTCCCAGTTAAAGTTGCCTGAGCCGTGGCCCAGTTTGTGGGGCAGCGTGTGATGGTGGTGCTCCTTAAAGGCGGCGTGGCCTCCACTGGCCCCGCCTTCAGCTCTCCGGCTGGAATACCTCCTTTGCTTGATTCGTCCTCCTCCGTAATCTTCGTCATCGTCGGCGTCGGACTCGTTGACCTGCGAGAGTTTCGGGACTCGGGATCCGTAGTTGACCGGTTTCTCCCGGTCGTATTCCATCTCGGAGCAGGTGAAGGAATCGTGCGAGTCGCTCTCAGAGGATGAATCCGGCGCCGGAATTCCATCCGCCGGATTTCGTACTCGAGACAGCGGACGGCGCGCGTCTTCTTCGGACGAAGAGCGGCCGTGGTCGGCGCTGCAGATGCTGGGGTTTCTCGGCCGCGGCGTGTTTAGCCGCTCCACTTCTTCTATGGATAACCCGATCGGAGGTCCGGTTTCTAACGGAATCTGCTCGATGGGCTGCTTCAGGCGGCTCGCCGGTCTCGACCCGTGACCCGCCATCGTCTGCGGGCTCTTGCTGCGACGTCCGAGGCGTGATGCCGTATAATTGAAGATGGCCGACTGGCAAGGGTCTCCGTGTAGATCCAGCGGGCTCCCGTCTCGCCGCGCCAGGTTCAGGTTCATCTCCCTGGTGGGCGTGTTGCGGTAAAACGCGGCCGGTTTCGAGAAATGTGCGGGGCTGTGGCGAGAAAGCGGGGTGGGCGTGGGGCAGGGGGCGTGGCTGAGCGGAGTCTGGCGCAGTCCTTGCGTGTAGGCGGGTTGATAGGCGTAACTAGCCGCGCCTAGGGTGAGCGGAGACTGGCGCGCGTATCCTAGAGGGCTGTGGCGCTGGATTTGGATGCTGAATTTGGGCGTGTGGCTCCTGAACTGCTTGTAGTGTTGGACGATGTCGGCGTCGGAAGGCGCAATGCTGCTGGCGTTGTCGATGTCGTAGTGCTCGATCTCCGCGATTTCTGGCGCGCTCGGGACCGTGTCGCCGCTGTCCGGGACGTCCGTCTCATCGTATATCAGATTACGGATTCTCCCGCTCGATGATGTGCCGGTTTTGGGTTTCCCTCTGGCTGCTTCCGTCCACTGTCATGTTCCACTCGCCGATGTTATCCGGATCGTCGAACGCGACGTTCTCGCTCCCCTTCTTTTTCTTCTTCTTTTTCTTGGCCTTCTTCTCTCTTTCGGTACAGCCGTCCTTCCCGTTTGCCTCTTGCGTTGATTATATAAAATGAGCCCGAGCACCAGCAAAGCGAGAATCGTGGCACAGCTTGCCGACAATGGCCGGGAACCGCCCAGATTGGCAAAACGAATTCTTCATCGCTGGAGCTGGAATACAGCTGAATCCGTCCATTGCTTCCCGCTCTACACACCGTCCCTTGGGGACATGTCACGCCCAAACACACCACCAGGGTTTCACACACGCGGCCCGTGAAACAGTTCGTCACACACGCAGCTGAAGCCAACACGCGGTTCCCGGGAAACGTCAGCTGCCACCATTTTGGCAGGGGTTTGGAAGTGCAGTCTCCCGGGGGCACGCACTGGTAGCTGAACACTGGTTGACGCACATCATACCATCCCAGCAGGGGGCGCTGGCGCACATGTTCGGCCCGCGGCATCCGATCTTCACTTGACTCGTCTCTCCAGAGGTGGAGATGGAGACGATCTGGTGGTCGCCGGAGAATGGCAGGAGTGCACCATTATATTTCACATACAAGTAGCATCCGTCAAAACCTGCAGAGTGCCGAGAAATGACTTAGTTATTATTATAAAGAAGAACAAAGGGCTTTCAGGGGTTCCTCGGATGTTTTATGGTTGGTCTAGATACAAAGTGCTTTATTGTGTTAAATCTCTGATGTTACTTTCTAAATGGCTCTAAACGATAAACAGTCTTTGGTGAAATAATAAGACAATAAGCCAAGAAGACCCATGTTTTACCTGGTGCGTTTTCTGTGCTGGTTGTTTTCCGCGGGTGGCTCTCCTCCGAGTGACATCGTGAGAACGTCCAGCCCCCCGAAAATCCTGAGTGGGGGTGCGTGATGAGGCTGGCAGTATGGACTGGTCGATCAGGATGGTGGGTGCACGTGACGTTCCTCTGTAACAGCAGCGTGTGCCACTTGGCCATCTGAGAAAAACTACATCTCCCACCAATCCCTCTCCACCTTCCCCGCCACGCCCTGCATCAGACACGTACTGCAGGTTCCCGTTCTTCTTCAGCTGATGGAGGGAACATGGAGTAAGAGAGATATTTTAAAAAAACCAAAACAGACCATATATATAAAAGCCGCATTTATAACCTGGAAATGAAAAACATGAGGAAATGTTATTTATAACGCTGCATCAGCATACAGAAAAGAACCATGTATGTATAGAGAACATCAATGAGTTAGTTTGGGGTGGTGTGTGGTGGGGGGGGGGGGGGGTCAGCGGGTGTGTGGGTGGTGTGTGTGTGTGTGTGTGTGTGTGTGTTTTGTGTGTTTGTGACAGAGTGTGTTCACTATATAGGTCATGTGATTTTAAACAGTCACAAACTCTGCAAATGGGAAAATCCATCTGACAGAGACAGAGAAAAAAGTGAAAATCAATCCGGGGAACAAAACTCATCTCCGACCTTCCACCATTCTGTGTTGTGTGTGTGTGTGTGTGTGTTTGTGTGTGTGTGTGGTTGTGTGTGTGTGGTGTGTGTGTGTAAAAATGTACAATAGATAATGATTAAGCCTGTACAATGATTTTAATCCATTTCAGCAAAGAGTGGGTTTAATAAAAACAAGGACTAGGAAATAAGAAAAAACAAGAACTGAGAAAAGAAAACAGAAAAATAGTGAACAGGAAACTAGTAACAGGTAAAGAAAACAGAAACAGGAGTAAAGAGTAAAGAAGAAAAAGCACAAGTAAAGTTGTAAAGACGTAGTACAAGGAAAGCACAAAGAACGGTAGGAAAGAAAGAAAGAAAGACAAAAGAAAGAAAAGAAAGAAAGATTAAGAAAGAAAGGTTAATTGAAAGGAATTGCCGTTAACGTTACATTTATCAGCACATTTTTGTACGGCCAAGAGGAGTTAAAAAAAAAAAAAAGGAAACAAACAGAAATATAGAGAAAGAAAGAAAGACATAAGAGTATTTTTTATTGCCGTATCAGCACATTTTTTTGTGCAAGAAGAAAAAACACAAAGATGAAATAGAAAGAAAAATAAAAAAAGAAAATAACAGTGAAGAAGAAAAAAAAAAAAAAAAGGAAAGAAGGAAGGAGCAAAAGGAAAGAAAGAAAGAAAAAAAAAAACGAAATAAAACGAAAATAAGAAATAAATAAAGAAAGAAAAAAGTAAGGAGCAAAGAAATAATACAAGAAAGGAAAAAAAAAAGTAAGTTAAAAAAGAAAGAAAGACGGAAAGAAAAGAACACAAGAAAAGAAAAGAAAGAAAACAAAGAAAAAACTGGAAGAATGGAATAAAGAAAAAGAAAGGAAAAAAAAGGAAAATAAAGAAATAACGAAGCAAGAAAGAAGGAAAGGGAGGATGGAAAAAAGGGAATGAAGGAGCAAAAAAAATAATACAAAGAAAGTAAAAAGAAGAAAGTTAAAAAAAGAAACAAACAAAGACAGAAAAGAAATAAAGAAAGAAAGAAAGAAAAGAGACATGGGTGGTCATAAGGGTGGTTGGGAGGTTAGCTCGGGAGTTTTTTATCCTGTTTATCCCTGAGTCTGGGAAAAAAGTAGTAAACTCGAGCAGAAAAAACACAGACGTGTTAAACTTAAACACACACACACACACACACACACCACACACACACACACACACACACACACACAGCGTTGGAGTGCGTTTTTGTGTTTTACACCTTCATCAGGAGCTTTCATTATGTGCCTAATGTTTGGGGATGGATCCTTCTCACTACAGCAGCAGTGACACCACCGCATCCATTTGTGTGTGTGTGTGTGTGTGTGTGTGGTGGTGTGTGCGTGTTGTGTGGTGTGTGTTGCGCGTGTGTGTGCGCGCATTCTCACCCTGATGGGGACTTGTGTAGTTGGACATCTCCTGTATGTGTAAACCGTCCGGTTTCCGGTGTTGCTGCGCGAGTGCGGAACTTCACTTCCAGGCTGCTGCTGTCCGGCTGTGTGGGGGGGGCTGTGAGGGGGCGTGTGGGAGGGGCTGTGAGGGGGCGTGTCCTCTGAAGCATCACGTCCCTCTTCCAGCTCTGACGGAGAGAGAAATCCAAACGGCCGCTGCCATCCAGAGACAGCGCCGAGTCTGCGGAGACGACTGAGACCGACACCACCGACTTACATACGTGCATCCACCCAACTGCTCCGTCTGAATCACTGAACCACCCAAACACACACACACACACACACACACACACACACACACACACACACACTTACATTTCTCGCAGTATCTTCCGGTGAGTCCTTCCGTGCATTGGCACTGTTGCCATGACCACATGTCCAAACATGTCCCGCCGTGCCTGCAAGTGTTCGCGACACACGCTCCTTCCATCCTGGGACATCTGCATCACACACACACACACACACACACACACACACACACACACACACACACACATTGAGTGACACCCGGATAGAGGAGCAGATGAGTCGGTCCCACTGCTAACAAAACCAGACAAGAACAGCATTAGCATATTAGCAAAAGACCTGTCGTCTCTATTTCATGACCTCAGAATAACAGCAGACGCTGAAGAAACAGACTTGTGGAGACGTTTAAAAGTGTATCAGGCAGCAGGAGATGCCTTCAACGACAGGGCAGTGAGTTCAGTGTGTGTGTGTGTGTGTGTGCAGTAGGGTGCAAACTTCCAATCCACGACCAAAAGGCCTGGTTTCATTTCAGCAGCTCTAAAATACTGCTTCCTTCTCTATATGAGTCACAGTAAAGATGATGCCAGTTTGCTGACTGTCTGGGACTGTGTACGTGTGTGTGTGTGTGTGTGTGTGTGTGTGTGTGTGTGTGTGTGAAGGAGAGAAAGAGTGTGCGTGTGTAACATGTCTCAGAAGCAGACAGTGAGTTGTGCAGTACATCACTCTAAGTGTGTGTGTCACATGACCTAATGTGGCAGACTCACCTCTATATTACCTTGTGGGGACCAGATGAGGCTCACAGTCACTTGATCACACTAATGTAGCAGACTTGTGTGTGTGTGTGTGTGTGTGTGTGTGTGTGTTTAACTGTATTTGTGTCCTGTAAGAGAACCTCAGCCACATGACCTAATGCAGCAGATTAAAGTGTGTGTGTGTGTGCGAGTACCATGTATGTATTACCTTGTGGGGACCAAATGAGAGTCACAGTCACAGGATCCCAATAATGATAACGTACCCAACTTGTGTGTTAGTGTGTGTTTACGTGTGTGTGACGTGTTTTAGAAGCAGAGACTGAGAAGCTGAGAGAGTTCCGAGTGTCAGTTTAGCACATCACTATAACTAAGGTTGTGTATCTGCTGTAAGAGGATCGGTCCCATGACCACATGCATACACAATAGGCGATCCTCACAGATATAGTAATACCAATGTGTGTGTTGTAAAGCTGCAGTTTGCGTTTAAGCATGATCACCAGCTCGGCTCCGCCGTACAGCACAGTAGCGATGAATAAATCACGCGTTCGGCTCCACAGAGACTCTTTCCTCAAACCGGCGGCAGCCAAACCAGAGCACGGGCTCAGTGCATCATCATTAATGCCAAATGTGTTTCCATTGCACTTCATTAACGCGCATAAAACATTGGTAAATGTGCCTATCCACAACATCTTCGGCTGCACGCGGACATTTTGCTATCCGTCAACAACAGATTCTTTATTTACTCAGCTCTAGAATCGCTTTTATTAGATTACTAAATATCATTGCATTACTCGGGGGTTTGGGTGGTCCTATTTGCCGGTCCACTTCCGCAGTGACCTACGTTTGAGTCATGGCTAGGTCGGGCGTCGATACATGATTTAATGTCTGAGGGAGGGGAGGCCTGACATGGGCGCGTTCCTTGGCCCACAGCAGGATAAATAAATAAATAAATAAAAGTGAGTTACTTTTGTTCATATTGTATTATAATCCTAATACAACCTAAGAAATTCGACATGCCAGCGGGTTTAAGCTCATGTTTGGTCATGGCTCCAGTCACTGGGGTTTGCTGCTGTCCATCGGCATAGTATTTTGCGTAAAATGCATGCTTTATCAGCTTGACACGAAATAATACAGAATAATACAGTGATCTGATGGCAGGCATGAGCTGAAGGCAAGTGCCATAGATAACCACAGCCTTGAGTGTTCTATTGCTTTTATACGACAGTTTTATCCAACAATATAAAGAAACAAAACAAACCAAAGAAGCTCTGAATTACATACTGAATGTGCTTTAATACTGTCAATACTTTCCGCCAAAAAGTAGATCCACGACAAATTCCCTTTCCTGCTCTCACACAGTACGCTACAAAAGCTTTATAACACCGCCAAGTAACGTTAGTTTGAAATACAAAGAAAAAAGACTATAACGAAACATAAAAACCTTTAAGGACTAGACATTTGGAATTAATTAATTATTAGTGTTGTTGTGTTATTTGTATGTTATATGGCCACCTGTCACTGTGTGGCACTGTGAATGGGGCTTGAGTACCGTATGCTCTGATGTGGGACATACTTTAAAAATAATGCAGGGAGTTACAGGGAGCCTGCAGAGAGGATTCAGCAGTACGAGAACCTAAGTAGACCTGGATCAGTCGGAAGAGCTGCAGCAGGCACGTTTTGAGGAAACGAAAGACAAATAAAACAGTCGGTTCCTTGGAGAGAAATGGCCGAAACGTTCTCATGATATCCTGGGGTGTGTGTGTGTTTATTTGTGGGGGGGTGCTTTGGCAGGTAGGGGGTATCCGGCTTGCCCTGGGGCTTAAGGGTTGTAAATTCCATTATGGTGCCAAAAGCAGCAGCAAATATTCCCAGGCAACGTCTCAGGCTCTGCTGAGGTTAGAGAGAATTCTCAAAGGAGATGGTTAAAGCAACGTTTAGGTCAGTGGCTCCCAAGGTGTGCGTCACCAATTTACGTGATAAACTGCATTCCGTGATAAAAGGAAACCAGAAATGCTGAGATACTGGCAGCAACCTGGGTATCATGGGAATAAATGTGGTAGGAGGAGCCTCGGATGATGGTTATCTCACCTCACTTTATTCACTTCATACAACAATACATTGTACTTTTTTGTTGCTTTTTTTGTTTTGTGCAAGCAGGGTGTTATCGATTAAACTACAAGTACCAAACCATTTACGAATTACTAATCAGAACTGTTTGAGTAGTAACGTAATCCATTTTTTCAATGCATTACAAGTTAAAAAGTGCATAAAACACTGCAGCTGCACTTAAAAGGGATACAGAAAAAACTGAAACTGAAATAACAAACCTGTCCAAGATGCCTTGGGATGACAGAGCCTGCGACGGCTCCAGCGGACGTCCGTTAATAGCGAACTCCATGATGCAGCCGACAAAGTCGTGCGTGTTCACCTGATTCTTCCGATGGAGGAGCGGCTCGATCAAACGAACGCCGCCTACTGACAAACGGTTGGGCTGCACGTCCAAAATCCTGACAGACAAAGGGGAGATTTTAGAAATGAATTCCTGGAAAATAGGTTTTTCTGTGCAGCCTGTGCAACCATGACAGCTTGGCAGAGATGGGATTTGAACCCTGGACATTCTGGTCCTAGTCCAGTAGCACCACAGTCCCATACAGTTAGTACAACAGTACTTTTGGCAGCACATTTGGGCCCTCGGGGATTGCTCTTAAAAGATTTCACTGTTTAATGTCCCTCCAATTCTGAAATGAAATTCTCTCCCATATGTAAGGATGATGTAAGCTGCACTTGTGTGTGTGTGTGTGTGTGTGTGTGTGTGTGTGTTTACCAGTCAGTATGAACAGCTACTCTGCTGACGGCACAGTAGTCTGGCTCCTGTTCTTCTCCACAGAGATCCACAGTGAGTGACGCCGCCTTAAAGAGAGAAAATATACGTAAAATACCTGTAGCAGCTTCCTGGACAAAAACATGATCTGATCTCCTCCTGTTTTTTGGTTACGTATCACAGTTGTGGCTGCATATTTGGTCACATGCTTTGCCAGAAGATTAGCTAAAAAGTGTTTTTTAAAATAGGAGCTAACGTGGATTAGTCTAGGTTCTTCATCACCGATGATAGCGCTGGAGATCGACTGAAAGAACGATTGTTATGAATGAAATGCCGAGTTCCAGAGTTGAACAGAAACACGATGCGTATTTCTCGTTAGCCAAACACACAATGACTCCTCACTGCCACCGTGCCCTACGAGCGACTCTGCGGTTTATGAAGCTTTTCCAAAAATCAGAGCGAGGAAAGAGTGCGGCAGGAGAGATGGAAAGAGCACAAAGGTGATGAAAAAGTGAGGGGGTGCAGTTCAGCGCACACAGGCCTCTTCTGCATAAACATGGCAGAAACCCGCGAGAAGAAAGCCGCCGATGCTGATGGGTAGCGCAGAGCCTCGGGTCGAGCGAGTGAAATATGACGGCGAGAAAACAAACGGCCGATGGAAGTGAGACACATTCGTCTTATGCAGCTTTGGTGTACAGTGATACAGTCGAGTTACCGCGTGCCTCGACCATCTGGGCTTTTTATTACCGCGTCCCGACACTTCAAAGAAGCCTGGCTGCAAAGACAGACCTCGCACAGCGAGAGAGCCGGTCTGGAACTGGTCTGGGACCGGCTCCCAAAGTCAAGAGGGTCACGTTCAGTCAGATATGAAAGAAAGAATGGAACTATAAAGACGCAAACACTGCTGAAGTCCAGAGATACACACTGCTACAAAAATCATTTACTTCATTTACATTCCTGCTCCACTAATGAAGGCCCCAGCACCCCAACACCAACGAATCCAGTCTCAGAACCAGTGGCTCACTTTTCACAAAAGTTCCCAGTTCTCCTGTACAGATTTCAGCTCCAACACTCATGGTTCCGGTTTTAACAGCACAGTCCCTGAACCAGTTCCATTTCAGGTTCCAATTCCACAAGCAAAGCTTCCAGCTAATGTTCCTGTAACAAATGATCTAGTTTCTGTAAGAACGGATTTTTCCAGTTTCATAATTATCTTGAAGTTTTCAGGTCCAATAATAAAGACTCTTGTTCCGATACCACAGGTTCCAGTCCCTGAACCAGTTCCAGGTTCCAATTTCAGTACCAAAGCTTCAAACTGCAATAATAAATGCTGCTGTACCAATAACAAATGATCTAATATCAGTAGCAAAAGTCAGTTTACTATAAAGCACACACATATATAATATATCAAAAGTCCTTATGAATATCAAATCCTCATGTTAGAGTACCAAAGCTTCCAGTAGTTCCTGTTCAGGTTCCAGTTGTTGCACCACTTATTCCTGTTGCAGTATCAACATGTCCAGTTTAAGATATTTTGGAATCAGAAATGGCACCACTCTGACTACTGGATAATTGGTGAAAGAAGGCTCGATTTCTAGGCATATTCTAAACATATTTTAAGAGTGAAAATAGATGTTCTGAAGTTGTTTTCAGTTCGAATGTAAGCCAGTTAAGACCTTCACTCACTCTAAAAATTGTACTTGCAAGAACCGTCAACAGCTGTTCACAACAAATATTTGGACGATATTTTGTCTACATTTGCACAAGCATAAATCTCACGATCCATAAAGACGCAGCAGTTACTGTATGCAACTGGGAGTAAACCTGGATACGAGCAGATTTAGCATATTCCATTGCAAATATTACTTGGTAACATTACCTGGCACTGTGTCCTTTCTCTGGGTTAGAAACGGGGGAGCATAAAGTCATAACAGGGGCAATAAAAAAGTCAGCAGCTGCTTTGGGGCAGAAAGTGGAACGTCTAAACTACACAAAAGTAGCCTTGACTCTCAGAGCTCGACCCTCGGCACAGAGGATGAGTTTAACATCTGCTTACAATCCATGTGTTCGAAAACCCCACACACACACACACACACACACACACACACACACACAAGTACCTAAATAACCCCCAACACCCTCTACAACACACAGACCTACAACCTTTGGCTCTATTACGCTGGGTGTTTAATTTCTTTAACAAGAAACAAATTTAAATGTGACACATTATACGTCTGCACATGGCACTCAGGTGGCACAGTGGCGAGTTGGGCATTACCCAGACATGATTTGCCAAGGCTGAAGACGAGGGGATCATCCCTGAGTGCTACAACAGTGATCCCTGCCACGGACTGTCGTCCTGTCCCGGGTGAACCTCCGCCTGGGGGCAAGCAGACCAGCGGTGCCCCCTATGGGACTATAAAAGCACTTTGTTATTGATATTCGGGGGCACCCTAGGTCTTCTAGCAGTACTATAGGAGAGATCCTACAATTGGAGATGACCAGCACCTCGCCAGAGGCGGTATACGAACCAGGGAGGTTCAGAATTGGGGATCAGTGCTCCAGAACATTTCCTACATTACACTACATTTCCCGTAATGCCCCAGCGTCTTTCCAGTCAGAGCCAGCCTCTGGAAAGTCAACCACGTTGCATGCCTATGGGTTCAGCTGTGCAACAAGGGGTCTAGAAACACCCCTGACGTACCCTTACATCAATGGGGACAATTTAGAAAGAAAGACGCCTAATAAAGAGCTAGCCGGCGAGTTATAAAGTTAATTTCAACCCTAAATAAAACTTAACTAAAGCTTGGATTTCTTTTCATGTAGCTTTGAATTTCGCTGCAATTCAGTGCGATTTATTAGTGCACAGTGAGCGACTTGTAAAGAATTTGCACCAGCATCTCGGAAAGCTAGAGTGTAAATAAAACATTTACCAGAAGTGAACATGACTGTTGACCAAGGTGAACCACAATAAAGAACAACTGATGTGGGAAGTCTGATTATCTCTTTGTACTGGCTTCAGCTACCATGTGTCTCAGACGCTGCTTCCACTAAACACATGCAGGTTCGCATCACAGCAGATCTGCTTCTTACAAATACGTCGAACCTGGCGGTAATTCTGCATTTAGGATTAGTTCCATTTTCTGTCTATATACTACACACATATATGGCAAAATTCTCCATATCTCAAAAAGTTTTCAGCTATGTTCAGTTTTTTGCATCAGCTCAGTATTAGGGCTCGAATACAACATGTTTTACCAGAAGCTCTAGGACTTCCCTTAGGTCCAGCCTTCCTGATTTACTCCTGCTAAACATTTACAGACTTCATGATTAATGTTGTTCTTTCAGAAATTCGGCAGTGACTCACCATTCCAGCTCGCCTGGCTATAACCGTGTGGAACTGCCCGTCTGAAACTCGAACCATCGTCATGAGCTTGTAGGTGCCACTGCCCAGGTTAAAGGAGAACTTCATGCGACCTTCGTAGATCTCCAGCGCCAGGAACTCGGCTTTATCTCCGGTCTGGTTGTCGTGGTTGTACATGAGCAGGGCGTTCTCCTTCAGCGTGGCAAATTTGATATAAATGTAGTTATTGTTGGGATCCAAGCTGGGGAACTCCATGTAGGAGAGCTCCTCGAACCCATAGCTGTTCAACTCGCAGTGCTTTCCAAACACGCCTGCGCCGACAGAAAGATTTTTATTAGTTTGACCGGCGTGAAATGTTTTATGCACACAAAATTAAGAGCATGCTTACTCCAAATGACGTAATGTGATTTCACTAGACGATATGAAAACCCACTGAGCAGTAACAGCGAAGTGTTTGTCTGATAAATTGTCACGGGGAGCGCCCCTGGTCTGGGTCATGCGACTACAGACCCAGACATCCTACTCAAGGAGTGCTGAGGTTTCAGACGTAGACTTTTAGGTACTGGTAGCATGTACTCCTGAACTTCTATGGTGCCAGAAACTGCAGGTCCTCACTTCATGAGAGATGGGATATGAACCAGGGTCAAGACTGAGGTACCGAGTTAGCATCCCACCTCTGGTGAGGTGAGGTCTGTCTGTCGGTTAGAGAGTTGCGTTCGGTTTCTGGCAACGTTTCCTGGTCAAAGATGGATGGAACCTGGTTTATTTATTTGTTTATTTCTTTAACGTCACTTTCGGCATCGATATCTATGCACAACAGGAACAAGGTTACATCGATACTAGTCCTAACGCACGTCTTTGGGGACGCATGTCTTTGGACTCCACACAGGCCAAGGTCAGGATCGAACCAGGGATCTCAGGAGCCCTGGATGGAACTGATCTGGTCACAGACGGGACGTCCCCTGTAAGTTACCTGCTCAGTGAGTACAGGCAGTTCAAATCTTTAACAACAAACAATGAGCGAAGAAATAAAAACGACTGAAGTCATAACCGTGCTCACGCATGCAGAGTGGATTTAAGATCTGAGATTTGTTCCACTACAGCTTGAACTGTGGCCAGGTCTGATAAACAGTGCTGGAGAACATGGAACACCTGGCTTCTCGCAGCTGGAGTGATGACTTACCAAACGGACAGTGACAGTAATAGCCTTCCACGCGGCTCTGGCAGGAACCTCCGTTGAAACAGGGGTTACATTCGCAGTAATTGATGATGGAGTCGCAGGTTTTGCCTGAGTTCATGCAACAACACGAATGAAAAGGAATGAAGTGAGGATGACATAAGCACACGGTGGAGGGCCGCTCGTTTATGGGGCTCCCAGAAACCACCCGGGACCTCGGTGCTCTGGTCTGAGTCAACCCTGCGCGGCCAAAACAACTCTGAAAGGCTCTCACCTTGTAAATGCACCTAAGCGTCGGAAAAAGTAAGGGCCGAGAGTGTAGAGCTGTCATGACGGCATTAGCTCGGCGTAGCTGCACCTAGCTCCGGTGGATCTGAGAGGCCCATAAAACGAGCTTTACCCAACAAAAACACAAGATGAAAGAAGACCAAAATAAGATGTTAGCTCATCTTATTTTGGTTAAACAAATAGTTATCAGGCCTGCAAAAGAGGAAGTTCGAGTTCAACAAGGGGGCAGGAAAACTACTGTAAGTCAATAGGTAGAACTCCACAGCGGGCCCCATTTACTCGGGCCGCAGACACGAGGGCTCACGGTCATTTGTTATGGCCATAATAAAACAGGACGGTAATGACTCAAAGCTTGAGAGCGCCAGACACGAAGCGTCTGCTGCAGCTCCCTCCGTAGCGAGGCCCTTCCAAAATCTACAGCCAGCAGCTGCCCAAATAGAGCCAATTAAAAAAAATGTTATTGTAAAATCATAAGTGCGTCCACGCCCTCCGCTAGCTGGGTTGTATAACCTGTTTCGTTTACTAAAGGCACTCCAGGAGCCATCCTAATGAGATTGCTTTTCACACATTAGTTACGTTCGACGGTTAAAAACACAGCACTGTTCTTCTTGTTATTCTTTCCCCCTTTAGGACCCATTGACACAGCGAGCCAAAAGAACTCGGAGCCCTTCAAAAGAATAAACATGCGAATACTTTTATCCTTCGAAAAACAGGTAGTGAAACTCGATTCAAGTGCACTTCGGGCCAGGGTTTTGCCTTATTAGGCCGCAATCCGTATCATCTCTTTCACTCGAAAGTAAACATGTCAGCTTGATATGCATCACAGCTGATACCCCCCCGACTCCTAACCCTAACAGCAATCGGCTCTTGGCAGGCGTCTCTGCGTGCTACAGTTGCAACACCTCTCCAACGACTTGGAGGAAAATATTTTACTTGGATCGAAACGTCACTGGACTGGAGCGAGTTTGCACGGGCCTTGACTAATAGCCGCTCATAAAATGGAAGGTACTTTACCTGCAAATCCCGATTTGCACAGGCAGCTGAAGCCGCCGGGGAAATTTTGGCACAGCGCGCCATTCTTGCACGGATTGGTCAGGCACTCGTTGACGTCCCTCTCGCAGGCCATCCCGGTGAAGCCCTCGGGACAGGAGCAGGAAAAGCCTCCGACGAGGTTATGGCAGGTCCCTCCATTGTGGCAGGGTGACGGAAGACACTCGTTGATGTCCATTTCACACAGACTGCCGCCGTATCCCGGCCTGCAGTTGCAGACGTAGGGTTGAAGGGGGCGATTCGAGACGAGGATGACGGGGATGCTCTCCACTGCTGCCATGTCGAATCCGACACCGAGCCGGCGTCTGCAGCTGCCGCTGTTCTGGCAAGGGTTGTGCATGCAGGGATCATGGTCCACGGAATCGATTTTAACTCCGCTTTGCCTGTGCAAGACTTCTTTGATGCTCTGGAAGAAGGTAGTCACGCCGCTCGGGTTTACGTACTGTCCGTGGCCGCGTTTCACGGCTGCCATGAGGAAGGTCTGGTTGTTCAATTCAAACGCCCCGTAGAGTTGAACACCGGTTCCCAGACCCGCGAGCTGTGAGTTTGCGATGCGCAGGAATTTGAGGTAGTGGTTGGCGAGGAAGTCGGTGACGCTCTGGGAACTGAGCCGGATCAGTATGCTGTTGTCCACGGTAGCGTTGCTAAATCCGATAAAGAAAACACGAACGTTGCTGTTGACGCTACTGTGGACGCCGTCGCTGCTGCGGACCGTGAGATCAAACGTCCCGTCGGTGGATCGGGCGTTCGCGTTAAGGTCGCAGGCTCCTGTCGGGATGCTGAAAAGGCTTGCAGCAGGAGGGACCAAGCTGCAATGGAAGGTGTCTTTTATATCCGGATCCTCAGGCTTCACAACCCCTAGCGACCCTCCAGGGAACATGTTCCCAAAGTAATGAACGTAGATCTCGACCGTGCGAGGCTGAGAGGGGTTGTCGTTCTGGTCGTTGATTTTGACGTGCACGGTTCCTGTGGAGGACATCTGAGGAACGCCGGAGTCCTTGATAAGGACGGAAAGGTAGAAATCACTAATCTGCTCCCGGTCTATCTCTCGACTGGTGCTGAGCTCCCCAGATGAGGTTAAGCTAAAGTAAGTGGCAGCTGGGGCGTTTGGAAGCAGACTGTAGGAGAAAGGTCCTTGGTTTGGTGCCAGGTCTGGATCTGTGGAGCTGAGGGTCATGACTGGTGTTCCTCCCCGCTGGTTCTCCATGACCTCTCCACTTGTGGTCACTAACGTAGGCCCGTTATCGTTAATGTCCTCTAGGGTTACGATCAGAGTGGCGGTACCGGTGGCGGCAGGTGAGCCTGCGTCTACAGCCAGCAGGGTCAGGTTGTACACCGGCATCTTTTCGCGGTCCAGCTCGGCTGCCACAGACACCTGGCCCGTTTGTGGGTTGATGGTGAAGGCGGGAGTTTTATCACCAGCAGCAATGGAGTAGGTGAATCTGCTCCAGCTTGGCACCGAATCTGAATCCTCAGCGCTAACGAAGGTAACCAGACCGCCGGGTGAGAGTCCCTCGCTGACCTGGACGTCGTACAAATCTTGGGTGAAGACAGGAGGATCGTTGGCGTCAAGAACTGTGATGTTCACAAAGACCTCGTCAATATCCCCCCCTTTGATGCTCCCTGCATTTTTGGCGAGGACCTTCAAGGAGACTTTCTCTTCTTTTTCACGATCGAGAGGTCCTGTGACAAAGATCTGGCCTGTCTTTTTGTTGATGCCAAAGCCCTTTCTCCTGCTCTGGCCGAAAATCAAGTAAAGCACCACACCATCGTCACCCAAGTCCCTGTCGCTCGCAAAGACCTCGCCAACCACGGTGCCTTTGGGCGCAGCCTCGGAAACCTCAAAGTAGTACTGCTTGGAGACGAACCGTGGGACGTACTCGTTGGCTCCTCTGAGCTGAATGTTGATGTTCGCGAAGCTGCAGCGTTCCTCGTCGGGAATGTTGAACGCTTTGACCGTTAGGTGATAGATCTGTTTGGCCTCGTAGTCGAGGAAACCTTGAGTGCTGATAACGCCTGTATTGGGGTCGATTATGAAGAGGTCACTGTCAGAGGACTGGATTACGTAAGCCAACACCGCGTTGGGACCGGAGTCTTTATCTGTGGCGTTCAGTTTGACCACTGTGGTGCCACTTGGCACGTTTTCCTGCACCACGGGGAAGTACTCGTCGGGGTTAAACACGGGTGGGTTGTCATTTACATCGGTAACGTGGACGGTAACTGTAATGTAGCTCGTCTTGGCAATCCATCCTCCATCTGTGGCTGAGATTCTAAGTTCGTGCGTTTGCCTTTTCTCAAAATCCAACAGCTTGGCCAATGATAAGAGCCCTGTTTTAGCGTTGATGGCAAACAGGAGGTCGTCGTTGCCTGAAGAGATGTTGTACATAACGAGTCCGTTCATCTGCTTGTCCTTGTCTTTGTCTCTGGCCGTCAGGGTGCGGATGGCTGTGCCTACACTCAGGCTTTCAGACACTGTGGCACTGATCTGGCTTTGAGAAAACTCTGGAGTGTGATGGTTCTCATCCGTGACCGCGATCTTAAGCGACGTTTTATCCGACAGAGGTGGGTTTCCTTTATCCGTCACCCTTACTTCCAGCAGATAGACTTTACTGACATCTGAAATCAAAGACGAGGCCACCGTGACCCATCCTGTTTGTTTATCCAACCGGAATTTGCTCGAGCCGTTGCCTCCGGATATCGCATACTCCAGTTCGGAGTTGACTCCGAAGTCTTTCTTGTCGTGAGCCGTGACTTTAACGAGATTCGTGCCCACTTTGACGCTCTTAGTGACCGGGGTGAAGTAGGACGACGACTCAAACGTAGGTGGGTTATCGTTGCTGTCGACGATGTTGACGATCACAGTGGCTTCGCTCATGAGCGGTTTGACACCTCGGTCGGACGCGGTTACGATAAAACTATGCCTGTTTATGTTGACGTTCCCATGGCCGGTTGAATTCCGATACCGGAGCGGCTGCTTGATGAAAATCTCGCCCGTGCTCGAGTTGATGCGGAAGTATTCGGACTGAGATCTGATGAAATAGAAGATCTTGCCGTTGAATTCGGCGTCGAGGTCTGTCGCCGAGACTCGGGTGACTAGCGAGCCAATCTCGGTCAGTTCTGGGTAGTCGAGGTAGTAGGACGGCTTGGTGAATCGAGGCGCGTTGTCATTGACATCCGTCACGAATATGGTGACGTCGGTGCTGACGGTCCAGCCCGAGTCGTGAGCCGAGACTTTGGCGATGTAATGATCCTTGTCCTCTCTGTTCAGAGGCCTGCTGATGGTGATGTCTCCGGTGCTGGGGTTGATGCTAAACGGAAGACTCGTGTCGCTAATGGAGTAGCGGCTAACAGCGTTGGCACCGGCGTCCTCGTCGGTCGTCGTCACACGGGTCACGGTGTAGCCTACGGGTGCGTTTTCGGGCACGGTCGCGCTAAAGATTTTGGAGAACCTAGGCGCGTTGTCGTTCACATCCAGGACGTCGATGATCACTCTGACCGTGGTGCTTCTCGGTGGTGATCCCCGATCGGTAGCTTTCACTTTCAGTACGTACTGAGCCGCCTTCTCCCTGTCTAAAGGTCGAGTGGTGCGCATTTCCCCCGTGGCCCGGTTGATGCTGAAGCTGTTTTCTTTATTTCCCTCGGTGACGGCGTATTCCAGCTGCCCATTAGGACCGCTGTCCTGATCGAGAGCCGACACCATGAGCACTCTCTGAGGCGACAGGTTCTCCAGGATCTCGGCGTGAAACGGCTCCTGGTCGAAGACGGGACTGTTGTCATTAATATCCATCACTGCGATCTCGATCTTCTCGTAGGCTGAGTACGGAGGGAAGCTTTGGTCTCGCGCCTCGATCCAGAGCACGTACTTATCAATGGTCTCGTAATCAAACGCCTTTTTGAGCGACAGCTCTCCGCTAAGCTGGTCCACATGGAAAGCGCCGTCCAAGTTCCCGCTCGCGATATAGTACGATAACCGGCCGGCCCTCGTCGAAGATCCGGAGACCTTGGTCACGACCGTGTTCACAGCCTGGCTCTCTGGAAACGTGAAGCTCTTGTCTTTGATTTTGATGACGGGAAAGTCCCCGCCTGCTACAAATCGGACCGTGACGGTCGTGCTGTCGGTTTTGGGGTTGCTTCCTCCGTCTTTGACGCGAACCGTGAACGTGACCTCAGAGGTGCCGCTCAGCTTCTCGCTGGCTGTTATGGCGCCTCGGATCGGGTCGATCACAAATTTTTCAGAGTTTCGTCCGCTGAGAGAGTAGTGCAGCTGAGCGTTGGATCCTGAATCCTCATCAGTTACTGTGACGGCAAACACCAAGGAACCTGAACAGCAAAATGTACAAAGTCAGAACAAACTGCATCTGATGGCCTGGATTACTTATGCTTGGGCTCTACCTTATCCTTTTTCCTTTCTGTTTTTGGCAGGGATCTAGGTACTAGGTACTCTTTTAGTTTTGGCAAGGATCTATACTTTCAAATATTTTATTTTACATATTATATTTGCTTTAAATATGTTCTCTCTATCAGTATAATTCTTACATGCAACCTCTAGGCTGACTGGACCCTTTTTGACTCCTAAGATTCCTTCCTTATCACGTTTAGAGAGTTTTTCCTTGCCACCATCGCCCTAGGCTTGCTCAGTTAGGATTGTGGTCCTACATAGTTGCTGCTTTGAGACGATGCTCCGCTGTAAAAAGCCCCACAGAAATAAATAAACCTGACCAACCAAATGTTAGACTCGTAAGCAGCTTTGAAGAAAAAGCACCTGCGCCCAGAACATTTAAATTTATTTTTATTTTCTCATTTTACTCCCGCTTTGTCCTGGTCGGGGTCTGGAGTCGATCCCAGAATTCATGGGGTGCAGGCGAATGCGTACCCTGGACCGAGTTCCAGTGTATCACTCAGAGTTTGGAAGGCCTTCTCTCACTCAGTCACAGCCAATTACACTGGGCAACTGAAGTTCAACTTTTTTGTCCCACACACTAATATAGGTGGATATAATAGTACTTTTTATGCTGAACTCTTATTGCTTTAGAATGATTTTTAATCAGGAACGGAACAGAGCAAATCAGTTTTATAATATTTGTGTATTACTTATTGATTAATAAGGCTGTTATCACACTTAAAATCTGTACTAACTTACTTCTAAATGTACAAATGTCTCCATATTGTCCTCTACTTGCTCTGCTTCCTCATCATCACTCAGTCCAGTGCTTTTTTGGACGCTCTGGTGCAGGTCATTACTGACTGTGGGCTACTGGCCTTATAGCAGATACGAAATTAAGATATTTAACACTAACTGCTTTTTGGATTTGCATTTTGGTCTTACTCGCAAGTACAGACTTACACATTCTGTTGAATTTCCTGACTACATAATTCATAAGTTTGAGTACCCTCTTTAAAACTGATCTATTAATGACACGTTTTGTCTTTGTTACGTTTGTTGGTTGTGACGGGGCTGACCTGGAGCTGTGGAGGCAGGAATGTGGGTGACGTAGGGATGATGATGAAACCGTGGTGGATTATCGTTAATGTCTTTGATCTCTACGGAAACGGTCGTGGAGCTGGACAGGGGCATCGGATACCCCCCATCTGACGCCACCACCAGAAGTTCGTAACTACTCCGCGTCTCTCGGTCCAACAGGGAGCTGGTTATTATTTGCCCTGTGGCAGGATTTATGGAAAACTGCCCGTCTCCTCCGGTCAGGCTGTAACTGTGTGAGAGAGAGAGAGAGAAAGGTAAAGATTAAACTTATGGGACTGTAGTGAGGAAACTTGGGAAATGTAGTGAGGCAAAGCTGTGGTTGTGGCAATAATTTACATCTATGTCATTTGGCAGACACTCTTATCCAGAGCGACTCCTAACTGATAAGAGTCTTACAACCCAAGCAATTGTGGGTTAAAAGTCTGGCTCAAGGACCCAACAGTGGCAGCTTGGCAGAGATGGGATTTGAACACTGGACCTTCTGCTTCATAGTCCAGTACCTTAACCACTATATAAGCTATAAGCTATAATGATTTGGCCTATCTGCACTTTAACGTAAGTGTTTTAAGCATGTTCAAGATAGGCTACGCTACGATATATATTAAACTCTTCGGTTACGTTCGGGATACGTTGTGTTGGATTTGCCAAAATGTATCCCCATCGGAAATGGGGGAGTACCTGTAAAAATAATCATTTTTGGACCGAACAAACAAAAAATTGCATGTTTTTCTGCATTGATTTTAAAACCTACTGGACAACTGAAGCATGTGCAAAGGTTCAGGCCTTTGAGATGCATTAATGGTCGTGTCAGGTTTGTTCCTGCAGAACTCGTGTTAAGCTCTTCATATAGAACGGCAGAAAATCATGTAACTTGACCAGGATACCCAAACTCAGCATCACAGCGGAAAATAGTTTTAGTACTGACTCACAGACAGTGAGCTACGATATAACACGGAGAGAACAGATTTTTATATTGGGCTGCAAATATAAATTCAAGGAGCGAAGCTAAAAAGACATTTATGGTTTGAGATAACAAGGTTTCCGTAACAAACTCTTATTTTCAGAGATAGACGAAACAGCGTCGCTTTTGGGACTAAAGGCGGAGAAATGAAGACGGGTCAGAGCGTGTGTTATTGCGCCTTTTTTTTCTTCTCAACATTTATGTTTTAGTTCGTAAAGACACAACTGGGATAAACGTGGCAACAAAATCAAACTGCTTAAAAAAATACAGCCTCCATAAATCATCGGGAAAGGCACGCCAATTTCCAACAGCTGTGCAACAAATGGACTAGGGTTTAGGCGAGTTCACGTTCTCTCAGATAGATTTCCCATGATGCTTCACATGATTCATGGCCTGCAGGTTGTACCCTAATATAAGTGTAATGTTTG
The DNA here is from genome assembly GCA_025084515.1 of Ancistrus triradiatus. NCBI lineage: Eukaryota > Metazoa > Chordata > Actinopteri > Siluriformes > Loricariidae > Ancistrus > Ancistrus triradiatus. The sequence goes on from JAJAGP010000296.1 coordinate 152,684, forward strand.
TTTTAAAATCCTCCACCCAGCTTTTCTCGGCTTTCTCAATGATGATCGATTTAAGCTAGTTTGGTGGAAAATGATCCGACAGGCCTCCCGCAGGCACGTTATTATATTCCCTTTTAAATGCCGTTTAACACCGGGATCACCGGGGACGGTCTGGAGCTTATCCCAGCTAACACAGAGAGTCCGTCTGCCAGTCCATTATGAGGCCAGCAGGGGTCACAGACTTGGGGATGATCACGGAACGTGCTTCCCCTTTCTCATGCGTGGACAGAACCCAACTGGGACTCGAACCCGGGACGCCACAGTGATGGACTAGCGAGAAAACTATTCCAGAATTGACAGAACAAAGGGAGAGGATCGAAATGAATCACACAGGGTCTGGGGTCACATGGAGACACGATTGGCTGCGTCTGAGGAATGGGAACGAGGAATTCTTCTCTGGGACCAGAAAAAGTGGGGATACAACTTCAAAAATACACATAAATAAATGAGTAAAGAAGCAAAAGGAAAGTGTGGTGTGATTAAGAAGCCCTGTGATGGACTGGCACTGTCCCGGGTACACCTGTGCCTGCAGCCAGTGAATTTGGGGTTAGGTTCCAGACCTTATCCCGTGACCCTCCCCAGGAAAAGCAGGAGAAAAATGAGACCGAGAGATCTGAGTTATTAAAACAAAAACGTCTATACTTGAATGAAAAACCTGAAATACTCTGTCCAAAAAGGAATCAAATAAAAGCACACAAGCATGCGTACGATAAATCCATGTCTTTTATATTCATATTCAGTCTAACACACTTACATTTGCAGATTGTTATTGAGGCATTAAACATGTTTTCCTGCTCTGGCGTTCTTACACAATGTGCGGCGTGTACACGTGCATAAACTAAAAGGCCGAAATCAGAAGGGATTCCAAATCGAATTGAGGAAATAGAAGCTAAAAACATGGGTCTGATGTTTCTTTCAATCCAGGTCGTGTTGACTGTAGTAGTAACTCTTGGCAGTTTTATTCGTAACTTGATCCGCAGTAAAGCAGTTCGCATGAATCAGTCCCGGATTTGACTCGATCCTATCTGACTCCACACCATCGCCCTGAAAATGAGCTGACCAGCTCAGAGTCCAAGTACAAGCCGTACAAACATCCGAGAAAAGCCTCACAGGTTTGCGGTTTCCCCAACCGGGCTACGCACCGAGGTTCAACAGGACCAGCAGAACAGCCTCGGGTGCGTTAGCAGGGTCGGAGCGTTATCCTCAGACCTCTGATACTCAATACTTAATTAGACTACGTTTTAATCATTAATCATCAAATACGTCACGAGTTCCTGACTGCAGCTTTGAGGTGAACAGTCTCTTTGGGTCCTTTTAGTAAAATATTTTCTGTTGAGTTTCTAAATGAAAAAAGTTACACAACCTCAACAAGGGACAGACTTAAATCTGGCACATGCTAATGAGGCCTTACAGAAACACTAGCATATCTTAAAGGCAGAAGCAAGTAAGTAACACATGAACTAATAGTACTACTAGTAAGCATACATGAACTTTATTCTTCTGTAACCATTCTTTGGTAGAACGGCTTGTGTGCTTAGGGTCGTTGTCTCTTGCTGCATGGACCCACCTCTCTTGAGATTCAGTTCATGGACAGATGTCCTGACATTTTCCCTTTAGAATTCTCCAATATCATTCAGAATTCATTGTTCCATCAATGATGGCAAGCCGTCCTGCCCAGATGCAGCAAAGCAGGCCCAAACCATGATACTACCACCACCATGTTTTTCACAGATTGGATAAGGTTCTTATGCTAGAATGCAGTGTTTTCCTTTCTCCAAACATAATGCTTTCTTTTGTTTCCTATGTTCCTTTTTTTTCTCATCCGTCCACAAAAACATTCTTCCAATAGCCTTCTGGCTCGTCCACTGTGATCTTTAGCAAACTGCAGACGAGCAGCAATGTTTCTTTTATGGAGAGCAGGGCTTTCTCCTTGCAACCCTGACATGCACCACCATTGTTTGTTCAGTGTTCTTCTGATGGTGGACTTATGAACATTAACATTAGCTAATGTGAGAGAGGCCTTCATTTGCTTAGAAGGTCCTTTGGGACCTCACCAACCCATTAACACGCCTTGCTCTTGGACTGATCTTGGTTGGTCGGCCACTCCTGGGGAGGGTAACAATGGTCTTGAATTTCCTCCATGGGTCACAATCTGTGGATTGGTGGAGTCCAATCTCTTTAGAGATGGTTTTGTAACCTTTTCCAGCCTGATGAGCATCAACAACTCTTTCTCTGAGCTCCTCAGAAATGTCCTTTGTTCGTGCCATGATACACTTCCACAAACGTGTTTGTGAGAGCAGACTCTGATAGATCCCTGTTCTTTAAATAAAAACGGGGTGCCCACTCACACCTGATTGTCATCCCATTGATTGAAAACACCTGACTCTAATTTCACCTTCAAATTAGCTTCTAATGCTAGAGGTTTACATACTTTTGCCCTCACTAATATGTAATACTGGATCATTTTCCTCAATAAATAAATGACCAAGTATAATATTTGTGTCTCATTTGTTTAACTGGGTTCTCTTTATCTACTTTTAGGACTTGTGTGAAAATCTGATGATGTTTTAGGTCCTATATACGCAGAAATATAGAACATTCTAAAGGGTTCACAAACTTTAAGCACCGCTGTAAGTTTGCAGCAGATGTTCTGGTAACCCCGTAAACAGGTAACCGCTCAGACTGACGCATTCCAATTCACACGCTGCTTGTTTTTCACTGTAAGCCCGACTCCCTGCTGGGGGCTGATGGGAAATGAGTAAGTGTTCCAGTTTTGCAGAAGCTCGCTAATGAGGATGAAGATGGACAATGACAGAGAGAGCGGCACACGACAGGGGGTTCTGGGGGGGCAGATTTTATCCCTGGGTTCTCCACCAGCTTAGAGTGACCCATTGTAAAGAGAGTCACCTCAGAAATGTGAAATGAAGTCTCTGATTATGCAGTGCAAAACGAACATTATTTACATGATTCAATTATAATAATATGATATTTCAGGACTCTGGCGCTTATCCCCGGCACAAGCTTGTCACGGACGGCGTGCCGATCCAGCGCAGGGTGGGTATTGGGCTCTCGCAGCACTGGGCCGCCTTTTCCTTAGACGCAGCAAATTCTGCCTGCATGTGATGCCAACCTGACTGAAAGGCACCGCCAGAACTCAAACCCAAGTTCCTGTGGTGGTGGGCTGAGTAAGATGTACGATGTCATAGCTAATAGAATTTGACCACTGAGTCTGTCTGTACTCTGGAGAAAATTGTGTTTTTATTGTATATTTGGACACATTTACACTCCAAATGTACTGCATTCTGGGAAATGATTCAGATAACTTGTACTGAGATACGAATATCAGGTTTTAAGGTATTTAGTAAAGTGTCCTTGGGTTGTTGGAACGGTGCTTAAAATAAAATGTGTTATTATTATTAGTAGTAGTAGTAGTATATAACGCAAGCCAATTTCCTTTATTTTATATGGGAATGTTTCTAGCTAACAACTACTTTCTTACAGATTCAAATGTTTTTAGCCTCCCTAATAAACACTAGGAACAGACTGTGATTTTCTGTAAAACATTGGTCATATTTCTTATTTTGGTTTGATTTTGATTGGCACTGTATTATATTTAATCATACACATAATTATTATTCTATTTATGCGTATTTTTTCTATAAGGATAAAGTCAATAGTACTAGTTAAGCACTTGTTTACCTGATCACTCCGTTCTGACCCACGTCTGCGTCAGAGGCATTAACCAGCATGACGTCACTTCCTGTCGGAGCGTTTTCAGATATGGAGGTGTGATAGGAGGTGGAGGAGAAGAGCGGCACCATGTCGTTCATGTCATCCACCAGAACCGTGATGCTTGCAGATCCGGTCAGAGATGGAGAACCTGTTAAAGATACAGTACAGAACAGATAAATGTTAAACAATGAGTGTGTGTTTAAATGGGCGAGTCCCAAACCTCACAACGAGTGTTCCTAAATGAGTTCTCACAGCTTCTGAATGGAATAAACTTACATATGACACTTGAAATGCTCATTAACTGTTTATGGGCTGAATGTAACACAACATAGACTGCAACAGACAAAGCTAGTAGAACGTAACTGTCTGGTTCTCTTTCGAGTGACACAGCTTTGATTCCATTACCTGTGGAAACTGACATTCAAATAGAGTTTTTCCTAATTTTACGCGATATTCGGCTCCGTACAGTCTGCAGACGAATGACGCGAGTTGTCAGATGTCCAGCAATCCCTCGCAATGTCTGCTTTGACCTGCGATTACTTTCCATCTTATGGTTTTTCAAAATCGTCCAAATCTTCTTCGCCTCGTTACCCACTACTTAAGCAGTTCTACTTAAACCATTTTCTAAATCAACTTTTATAAGAGAAACGCATTTGGTATTCACCTAAAGGAACGAACCAAGCCATTTCACAGAACACTAACCCGATGGAAACTTAACCGAAACACTGTTGACAAACAGATGAAACTCCACACGAACTACAAACTATCAGACCGGGTTCAGCTGCAAAAAGCAGCACATATCGGACGATTTCGCTGAATGAAATAAACATGTGGGATTTACTTCGTTTTTCCAGTGGCTGCTTGACTCACCTCAGTTCAGTTTGGCCACGAAAAAAGGCTCCAAACGTGAACGTCATGGTGGAAACTGAGGACACGAGGAGTTCAGCTGTGTTACAGAATCACTTTAATGAATAATGATCTCTCGCTCTGGCAGTGGAAGTCCTGCTGGGTTCCGTTGTAGATCAGACGGTTAAAGCACCTCAGCACCGAGGAGAATTTATAACCTTAAATCGTTCTCCTCGCGTCCTGCAGTCACTGTTCATCAGAATCAGACTCGGTTTGTTCGCAAAAAGCAATGACAGTTTGTGTACCGGCGCTAAATGCGTTCCACACGTCCGGTGCCTCGAACCCCAGCTGATAAACACTAGTGTGTAGTACGACAGAAATAGTATACTTAATTATATGATGGGAATAATAGTGTTTGCACTGATCAGGGAAGTTTTTTGAGAATTATTCTCTGTTAAGCGGCTTGTTGATTAAAAACAGTTGCAGTTTCCTGACATCATCCACAGCTTGATAATGACGCAGATACAACAAACACAACAACAAAATCTACTACACACACACACACACACACACACACACAGAGGTTTATATCCTCTTATTATACAACCCAATCTCAAAGGAATTCAGGCAACAATGAACAATCATGACTCCACAGGAAAACAATAGTAAGAAAATGTAGGATTGGTAAGCCTTCGTGTGTGTGTGTGTGTGTGTGTGTGTGTGTGTGTGTGTGTGTGTGTGTGTGTGAGAGAGAGAGAAGCGGATCGGGAGCTATGTAACCTTTCAGCATGACTGTACTGTATGTGTGTGCTACAAGAGGATGACAGTCACATGACCTGGCGGACCTGATTCATCAGTTTGTGATGTGTATCCGTCTGTGTGTGTGTGTGTGTGTGTGTGTGCAAATACGTACATAGTATATGTAAGTGTATGTACAGTATATGTCTATATGTGTGTGGCTGAATAGATGTGAACGCGTGTAATAATGCCAGTAGCGGCAAACCCAAAGCTTTTATTTTTTATCTGTTTGCCAGGTTAATTCAATTATCCATTCCAACTAATTGTATTATTTCTATACAGTAAGTCCAGAAGTCCTTAACACTGCTGAAGGATGTGGGGAAACCTGAAATACCGCAGTGTGATTTCATTCTCGATATAGTTTCAATACTGTTAATAATACAATGTGAATTGGTTGAACCTTAAGTGCAGAAGTCCACCGGCATACCGCACTCATTTCTGGCTGTGTGTTGTTATGTGTGTGTTATTGTGTGAGTTAACTTGAGGTCCTGAACCTCTCCGCTGCTCAAAAGCAAGAAATGGCGTCAGTTCCCGGTGGAAGCAAGCCAGTGGAATCCAGGAATAAAATAAAAAATGAAAAGCATTTCCTCAAATGACTGCGAAGAAAAAGGAACAATGGAACTGGAAACACCAGCACTATAGACATAACACACACACACACACACACACACACACAATGGTTACAATAATACTGTATACAGGTGGAGGACGAGGGTCGGTAATAACACTTATCTATGTTTACCGAAGAAGGAAGAACAAATAATTTTGACAAAGAAAGCATGAAAGAAAAATGCAAGGCAGAGGAAACAATAGTGAGCAAGCAATATAAAACAAAACAATGAAAACAATGCAGAAATCGAAGAAAAGTATGCAGAAATAAACAGAGGGGGTGAAAGAAATAAAGACAGGCCTTCGTTTTAACAGACAGAAAGAAACATGAAGATGTAGAATCTGTTTCGAAAACACATTACTACGAAAGAAAAGAAAGAAAGGAAGAAAGAAAGTAAATCGTTTTATTGTGAGAGAATGAGGAAGCTGTTGGTATCAGTTTGCATGTGAGTGAGATTGTAACTGGGATTTGGGACGAGGCCGGGCCGGGGCGAGGCGAGGCGGGTCGTGAGGGGATTTAGCGAGGATTAGTGTAATTAATAACATGTTCAGAAAGCGTTAGCCTGAAGCTAAATCCTCTGTGCTCCTCATTTGGATGACAAAGAGATTCTCAGATTAGCATTAGCGTTATTAGGAAAACGTGTGGCTACATCTGAGAAACGTGATTAAGCAGGTCTTATCTACAAAGACCACACACACACACACACACACACACACACACACACTGTAAATATGAGCATGGATTATGTCCATATGTCCATAAGTTAATGCTAATTAGGATCATTTTACTTCACATCAGCATCAGCGGCTCTTCATGACAGGAGCCAGGTTACATTAGTTATAGTCAGACACACTGAGGCCCTGTAGAGCAGCCAATTAACCTAACGCATGCCTTTGGAACGTGGGAGGAAACCGGAGAACCCGGAGTGAACCCACACGGACAAGGGGAGAACATGCAAACTCTACGGAGGCGGAGTTCAAGGTCAGGATCGAACCGGGGATCTCTGGAGCTGGAGGCGAGCGCGCTAACTGCTTATGCCCCCGCAAAATCAACACAACACAACATCACAAACACAAATCACCTGTCTAACTCAGACTCACACCCACACACACACACACACACACACACACACACACACACAGCAGAATGTCTCTGATAAACATATGGCCTGTGCTAATCTTCTTATGCTTATCACGTCCTAATTTAGCCGTGTGGCAGTCATACCTGAGTCAACAAGGGGCGGAGCATCAGTTATATTAAACCGGCCAATCACTGATCATAATATGACATCATAACATCACTAATAGCTAGTCACTAGGAAACCTGACTTTCGGAAACGGAAAGATGCTCAGACAGACGATGTATTGATGTGTGACGTATTCTGTTTATGTAATTTCTCAGTTCTCTAATGACCTGAGATCTAAAGAGGCGTGGCCCTCCAGGAACAACACATTTCATATAATCCCAAATATAATCCTAAATATAATCCGAGATATTTAATAATACCGATCTGAATGTTACGTTTGTTTAGAATCTGTAAGGAAAGTGCTTTGTGTTGTCTGTGATTGGCTGATTAGTTTTAATGTAAGCTCTGCTGAATCTGTAATGAAGCTATAGGATTAAGTCGGTGTGTGTGTGTGTGTGTGTGTGTGTGTGTGTGTGTGTGTGTGTGTGGGTGAGCTACTAGTGTAAGTTTGTCGAATTAATCAACCTTATTTGATTGAATGTTATTGATCGTCTTCATCATTCATTCTGAGTGACGGAGTTGAACGAAATGATCTGTTCTACCAACATCATTATTCTCCACTCCGTCTCACCATCCACTCAATTATAGCTGTGTGTGTGTGTGTGTGTGTGTGTGTGTGTGTGTGTGTGTGTGTGTGTCACATGAAGCGTAAATAAGCCACGGCATTAAAGGCATTTTTGGCCGTGTGCAGAGCTGTTGCCCCGGTACACTGAGGATTCAAGGAGGCAGTTACACACAGCTGAATGGACACACACACACACACACACACACACACACACACACACACACAGATTTAGACCACATATATAATTCCTAATATACACGGTGGTGTTTAAATGTTTGTGAACCTTTATAATTTGCTAGATTTCTGCAGAAATATAACCAAAAACTGACAATTGAGACAAAAATATTAAACTCAGTCAATTATTTATTGAGGAACGTTACCCAATACAGAACAGCTTCAGCTCTGGGATGTTGGTGGGTTTCCTCACATTAGCTGCTCGCTTCAGGTCTTTCCACAACATTTCGATTGGACTAAGGTCAGAACTTTGACTTGGCCATTCCAAAACATGAACTCTACTCTTCTTTAATTTCATTCTTTGGTGTGCTGATGCCTTGCTGCATGACCCACCTTCTTTTGATATTCATGATATTTTCTTTTAGAATTGGTATAATTCAGAACCCATTGTTCCTTCAGTTGTCCTGAACTCATGAACATGTGTGAGCATCAGCCAATGTGAGACTTTTTTCCCTTTCTGACCTCACGGACTGTTACACGCCTTGTTCTTGAAGTGCCTTTGTTGGTCGACCACTCCTGGGGAGGGCAACAATCGTTTTGAATTTCCTCCATTGTACACAATCTGGCTGGAGCCTGGTGGGGTCCAAACTCTTTAAAGGTGGTTATGTAACTTTTTCCAGCCCGATGAACACCAACAAGTCAGTTCGTGCCTTGATACACGTCCAAAAAACATGTGCTGTGAAGATCAGACTTTGACAGATCTCTGTTCTTTAAACACAACAGGGCGGCCACTCCCGCCTGATCGTCATCCCACTGATTAAAAACACCTGGCTGACTGATTTGGCCTTTTAACTGCTAATCCTAAAGGTTCACATATTTTTGACACTCAGAGACATGTAATAGTGGATTTTACTCAAATAAATTATAGAAATGAATGATCAAGTGTAATATTTGTTTAACTGGGTTCTGTTGATCTACTTTTAGGACTTTATATTTACTCTTTATGTTTCAATGAGCTAACAAATGTTATTTCTCATTGTTCTAGGTAGTTTTTGTTAATGTTTTAAATGATATACCTGGAATTTGCTGGTGCATCGCTGTGCAGGACACTTAACAATAAAATGTTTATTACATTTACAAACACAAAGACTGGGTCTGTGGTAGCCTAGCGGTTAAGGTACTGGACTATGGAGCAGAAGGTCCAGGGTTCAAATCCCACCTCTGCCAAGCTGCCACTGTTGGGTCCTTGAGCAAGAGCCTTACCCCACAATGGCTTGTAAGAGTGTATCGATGGTAAGTCGCTGTAGATAAGGGTGTCTGCTAAATGACACAAATATAAAGATGCACACAGTATCATTTAGCCTAAATTACCTATATAGCTCCTAATATAAAATACAACATATATATACACACAGACATAACTATATGTCCACATGCTCTACTTTAATTATTATATTTACCAAAACTATGCAGGACACTGTGAACTCTAACCAGAGGGGGCGCTGTGCTCTGTCCTGGTCTCATTATGTTTGTATTCAGTCTGCATTCAGGTTGATAAAGCCCACAGGAACTAAATGAAGGAGCCATTAACATCTTTTATCTGCTAAACGCTCCTTAAATGCTGAAAAGACACTTCGCAAACACTGTGCTCCTATAGAGAGCCTTCCGTGTGTGTGTGTGTGTGTGTGTGTGTGTGTGTTCCATAGGCACACCGAGGCGAGTCGCTGCCTCTTTAATAAACGTGAACAAACACGGTTCTGTAAAGCGCTCTCTTCATTCCTTCATCGCTAAAGCCGTTCCCATCCCTTCAGCTCAAACCCCTCCGTCGCTCTCCGTCGTTCAGCTGTTAGCTGCTGCGCTAACGTCCACGCAACACAACTGTTCTTAGTCCTATGTTCTTTAAACTAAGTTTGTTTAAGAAACTTGGCTGAACAAGACTGTTTACACACACTCCAGAATGTCAACGTTTTATCTTCTCACTTTCTTTGCTAACAAACTAAAAGTAATTATAGAAAGGAACTGAACATTACTGTGGATGAAACAGCGCAGAGGTTAGGACGCAGTAGCAGCACGTCACTGGGTGAAACGTTCAAACCCATGCGTAAAAGAAGGAACAAGCCCCAAACGACGAAACACTAAGCTTTAATCGTTCCTAACAATGAGAAAAGAGCTTTCCACTTTGATTTCTATAAATACTAAAGCTATGTGGGTTCAAACTTTTCTGGCTCGTTTGTGTTTAGACCAGATATTCTCCATAAAGTTAAAATTGTAGTTCTGACCATTTCTCTACAGGCATTTCTATGCAGCATGAGCACGGACTTGTTGAAAAATAACGTTCCTCTTCAGAAAACAACTTTTTAATTATAGGAAGCCTTTCTGTAATATTCTTCTGCACTCCTAAGCATTCATTAACTTTCCACCCTGAAGAAGCTCGGGTGTACCAGCAGCTTTATGAGCTTCCACACCATCACACCTCTTCCTCTGTGCTAAACCTCTGGTAGAGATGCAGCCACTTCTCAGAATGTGTTCCTCCACTTTGGGCGACCACTGGGCATCGTTTCTGATCGGTGGCCACAGTTCACTTCCCGGGCGTAGACGACTTTCAAGGATTGAACGGTTTATATGGGTTCTGACCATCCGGGAGGTGGCGGCGGTCATTGGCGGGAGGTTTGGAACACACACATGCATACGTGAATGTCTCAGGCGTAATTTACGTGTTCATGACTTAATAAATGCACAAAGTTATGTTTAGAAAGTAAGTTGTACGTTTGAGTGTCAATTAGGAAATCAAAAACATGGCTTGACCAGGGGTGACTTGTAATGTGGGGGCATCCCTGGTGTGGCTACGTGACGATCACAGACCCAGCCCCGGTGAAATGGCAGGAAATTTCACTGAATACATACTCAGAGTGGAAACTAGAGCCCAACAACCTGAACTTCGGAAATTTATCGCCTATTAACTCAAACAATTCAGACATGAAACGGTCTGTTTGAATTTCTTTTGCCCCTAAATTCGAACCAAACGTCTAAATCGACCATGGGCACCATACCAGTAGGTGGTGATAGTGCACCAATACGGTATGCCAATCGCCATAAAACCCAAACGAAGAAGAAATAGTGTGGGATCAAAGGAAGGTTATGTATATTATAGCATATTATTTTATTATTACATTATGTATATGTATATTATATCAGTCTACAGGTGCGATTTCAGGCCTTCTGGAACCAAATAAGTTCGAATTCCGAGGTTCCACTGTAATTCATGGGTGCCACTGAACCCAAAACTGGGCTTTATGTCGCCACTGAAATGCAACTCCATATCCAAACCTCACCTCACCAGAGGCGGGATACGAACCAGAGAGGCTCTGCACTGGGAACCTGTGCTCTACCTACTTAGCCTTCCTGGTTCATACCCTGGCTCTGTCGGTTACAGAGTTGCGTTTCAGTGAGCTGGTCTCAGGGCCCCTCGGGATGGGGGCTAAGTTTGCGATTATCATGTGACCAAGCTTTTCCAGAAGAGTGCACGTGGTTTCTGATGCCTTTTACACCCTTTATATATCACGTTCTTATTAAATAATCCAGTGTTCCGTACTGAGACAGATCCAGGGTTAAGCAGTGCGAGAAAGCCACGTATGAAACTCTCTCTCTTTAAACCAGGCACTACACTCTGGATCTCCCTCGCCCTTTTTCCATTCCTATCTCTGTTTTCTCTCCACTTTTGCCTTTTTTGATCCCTCCAGTCAACCGAGCGCTGCCGCAACACCGTCCTGCTGCCACGAGTGCAGAAGACATCACTCCCTCACTCCCCATGTCTACCACTGTAGATGTTCTCTCTCTTTATTATTTCATCTGTCAGGATTTATTTACCTCTTGCTTGTTTTAGCAAGGTTTAGGCACCCCTGATCAAATAGTGCACATTTTTTACATTTTCTATTCTCTAACCCAACCAACAATCAACAAACTAGCAGAAAATCAATTTCTGAAGAAAAACACACAACAATTCAGCACGGCAAAAATGTTCCACATGATCCCGTCGAGGGTCCGTTAAACAAAATTTTAGTGTCAGTATCTTTCTCTCCTATTTCTCTTGCTGCGTTTTTCTCTCTCTCTTTGAACGATGCAACTTTGGAACGTTTCTTCTCTTTCCGTTCTGTAAGAACAGGTTGCGTCTCCGTCCTGACAGATAGACAGATGATTGTTCTTCACAGCGTATGAGCTTCAGTCGTTCATCATCTCCGTCTGTAATAATGAAGAAACCAGTCTCCAAAAAGTCCAAATCCGGACACGCTTTATTTTCAGACTGAAGATATTCAGCCATCATTAAGAACGAGCGAAGCTGCTCTTCTCGTCCAAAAAAGGAACGACTCTTTCGCTCCAAACACCACAAATATCTCGGCTAAATATCCAGCCCTGTTCCAGCCGGGAAGCCATTAGAGGTTTCCAATATTCTCCTCCCTATTAGGACACAATGGCTGCTTTTGACTATTTCTGTCTGTGGTTTTCTTTTCTTTCCTCTTTTCTGCCGGTCAGCGGTATCGCATCGCGCAAGCCTACGCAATCTTACGCATCGTCAGTCATGATTGAACTGTAATAAATATTTATTCCTCTGACCACTGTTTGAGCATTTATGAGAACAAACAGCTCGCGTCTGCCAAGCAAAACAAAAGCAGGCAAACCGCAGTTCACTGATCGGATGTGCAAGAACTTCTTCGCATCGCCATGGAAACCAGAGCAAAACAAGAATCTAAAGAATCAACCACGCAATATTGTTTTCGCCGTTTATCATTTCGTGTGACACAATCAAGCCAATGAGGACAAGATCCTGAAAACAGAACACTTAGAAAGCTTACACAGTCAATGCTTTGGGCTTTGAGCAGAGAAACTGGAGAAACAATACTGATTGGGGACAAAATCTACAAGAAGGTGATCTGGATTTTCCTCTGATTAAACAAATGTAGAATTCAGTTCATATTCCTTCCTTTTTTGCTACGTTATATTAATTTTGTACTTTTTAGACTTTACTTCATACATTTCTAGATCTTGTCCTGTACATTTTGGATTTTGTTCTCCACTTTCCCTTATTTTGTAGATATTTTTTCTAGATTTTGTCTCATACTTTCTGAATTTTGATTGTATCCCTTCTAGATATTGTCCCTTGTTTTTGCTTTTTTACTTTTCCTACCTTTTACATTATTGCTCAGTTTATAGATTATGTCCTCTACTTTCTGGAACTTTCTGTACTTTATCTCTTACTTAGAATTTGTTCCTCGTGATTTGGATGGACTCTCTCTGGGTTCTTTGTGATTTGGATGGACTCTCTGAGTTCTTTGTGATTTGGATGGACTCTCTGGGTTCTTTGTGATTCGGATGGACTCTCTCTGGGTTCTTTGTGATTTGGATGGACTCTCTCTAGGTTCTTTGTGATTTGGATGGACTCTCTGGGTTCTTTGTGATTTGGATGGGACTCTCTGAGTTCTTTGTGATTTGGATGGACTCTCTGGGTTTCTTGTGATTCGGATGGACTCTCTCTGGGTTCTTTGTGATTTGGATGGACTCTCTCTAGGTTCTTTGTGATTTGAATGGACTCTCTGGGTTCTTTGTGATTTGGATAGACTCTCTGGGTTCTTTGTGATTTGGATGGACTCATCTGGGTTCTTTGTGATTTGGATAGACTCTCTGGGTTCTTTGTGATTTGGATGGACTCTCTGGGTTCTTTGTGATTTGGATAGACTCTCTGGGGTTCTTTGTGATTTGGATGGACTCTCTGAGTTATTTGTGATTTGGATGGACTCTCTGGGTTCTTTGTGATTCGGATGGACTCTCTGGGTTCTTTGTGATTCGGATGGACTCTCTCTGGGTTCTTTGTGATTTGGATGGACTCTCTCTGGGTTCTTTGTGATTTGGATGGACTCTCTGGGTTCTTTGTGATTTGGATAGACTCTCTGGGTTCTTTGTGATTTGGATGGACTCTCTGGGTTCTTTGTGATTCGGATGGACTCTCTGGGTTCTTTGTGATTTGGATGGACTCTCTGGGTTCTTTGTGATTCGGATGGACTCTCTGAGTTCTTTGTGATTCGGATGGACTCTCTCTGGGTTCTTTGTGATTTGGATGGACTCTCTGAGTTATTTGTGATTTGGATGGACTCTCTGGGTTCTTTGTGATTCGGATGGACTCTCTGAGTTATTTGTGATTTGGATGGACTTTCTGGGTTCTTTGTGATTCGGATGGACTCTCTCTGGGTTCTTTGTGATTTGGATGGACTCTCTGGGTTCTTTGTGATTTGGATGGACTCTCTCTGAGTTCTTTGTGATTTGGATGGACTCTGGATTATTTGTTAGTTGGATGGACTCTGATTGGGTTTTCTTTGTGATTTGGATGGACTCTCTCTGGGTTCTTTGTGATTTGGATGGACTCTCTCTGGGTTCTTCGTGATTTGGATGGACTCCGATTGGGTTCTTTGTGATTTGGATGGACTCTCTCTGGGTTCTTTGTGATTTGGATGGACTCTGATTGGGTTCTTTGTGATTTGGATGGACTCTCTCTGGGTTCTTTGTGATTTGGATGGACTCTCTCTGGGTTCTTTGTGATATGCCGATCTGACCGGATCTAGAAAACTGAACTGATTAAACAAATGTAGAATTCAGTTCATATTCTTTCCATTTTTGCTACTTTATAAATTTTGCACTTTTTAGTTTTTACTTCATACATTTCTAGATCTTGTGCTGTACATTTTGGATTTTGTTCTCCACTTTCCAGATTTTGTCCTCTACTTTATAGATTCTGTCGTCTACATCCTGGATTTTGTCCCTTATTTTGTAGATATTTTTTCTAGATTTTGTCTCATACTTTCTGAATTTTGATTGTATCCCTTCTAGATATTGTCCCTTGTTTTTGCTTTTTTACTTTTCCTACCTTTTTACATTATTGCTCAATTTATAGATTATGTCCTCTACTTTCTGGAACTTTCTGTATTTTATCTCTTACTTAGAATTTGTTCAGTACCTTTTAGATTTGGTCCCTTACTTTGTAAATATTGTTCTCTATTTTCTGTTTTTTTTCTCTTACTTCTATTACTTTATTCCCTTATTCCCTTATTTATTCCCTTATTTATAGAAGCTGCCCTCTACCCTCTGGATTTCCTCTATTTTCTACCTCCTGAGACGAGGCTGATGATTCTATTGTCCCGTTTAAATGTTTTGACTCCACAAAAGACAGATTTTATTGACTTTGGGAAAGAGATATTTTATTGTTTTATTTCCCACTGAATGCAGAAGCAGTAAAAATATACCCATCATTACCAGGGGTCATATGACCTGGCTGGAATGTGGGAGGGGCCACCCACAGGCCATGGCGGTTTGGCTGCAGGAGAGCTGCACTTATCCAGAATAGACTGAGATCTAAACACACACTCATCTACAGACCTCCGAGCAATAACAAGCTAAACCTCACACTCGCCCTAAACACGCATGCACACACACACACACACACACACACACACACACACACACACACACCCAGTCATTTTCAGCAAAAGACATCACACATACGCATGTACACACGGTAACCGACAATGTAACTCAAACACAAAATGACATGCAACCCTAAAACAAACACCCAAACACTCTTTTAAGGAGCAGAGAAGTCTTTTCAGTTCAAAACACACACACACACACACACACACACCCACACACACACACAATCATTTTTAGCAAAACGCATCACACATGTGCATGCACTTATAGACCAACAAGCAAAATACTTCAACATCTCAAATAAGAAATGAAAATCCACATATTTTCCCACACTTATCCAGTCCAGTTCTATGCTTTAGTACGTGTGTTTACAGGTGTGTACCTGAGGTGAGCAGGCGTTCCTACCTGAGTCGATGGCGGTGATGATGAGCTCGTATCGGTCCTTTATCTCCCGATCGAGCGTTTTCTCCAGTCTGAGCTGACCGCTGGATGTCAGGCTGAATGAGTCTTCATCATTTCCTCCACTCAGCGTGTAACTCACCTGCCCATTCAGGCCATAATCATCATCATGAGCCACAACCTGTGGTTTAGAACGAGATGGGGATCAACTCAGGAGCACTCTTATCCGCTGTCTTATGAAACACCGGGCTATCATTCAAAGAACGGCGATTCTAGATTTTTTGTAGAACAATCTAGATAGTCTGCTTTTAAGTCTTGTCCTGTTTTTTCCTGATGTGTACTTATTATATTTATTTCACACTAATAAATAAACAGATTTACAAACATATTTCAGACGCATCGTTGTATTTTGCCTGATGAACTAACTTTCTAGGATTTGTTTGGATTGGCTTTGTCTGGGTTCTTTGTGATTTGGATGGACTCTGTTTGGGTTCTTTGTGATTTGGATGGACTCTGATTGGGTTCTTTGTGATTTGGAGGAACTCTCTCTGGGTTCTTTGTGATTTGGAGGAACTCTCTCTGGGTTCTTTGTGATTTGGAGGGACTCTCTCTGGGTTCTTTGTAATTTGGAGGAACTCTGATTGGGTTCTTTGGGTTTGGAGGGACTCTCTCTGGATTCTTTGTGATTTGGATGGACTCTGCATTAAGGTGGATGGATAGTGTCTGGGTTGATGGTAAACGGGACGTGTTCTTTCCGGGTTCTCTGTGTTTGAATGTGTTGTGTTTAGGCTCTTTGCGATTTGGATGGGTTCTTTCTTGGAGCTGTGAGATTTGGATTGGTTCTCTTGGGTTGTAGTTGATTTGGTTGGGTTCTGATTGGGTTTCGTGTGAGTTACATGGGCCATGTCTGGCTTATGGTTGATGTGAATGTGTATCTGCGTGATTTGGATGGGTTCTCTATGGGTTATAGGATATCTGTCTGGGTTCTCTCTAGAGTCTGAGTGATTTGGACAAGTTCTGTCTGATTTATATGGACCCTGTATGGATTCTGTTTTATTCTGATGTCATTTGAAGGGTTTTTGTCTGATTCTGGTTGATTTGGATGAAGTTCCTATTGATTATGGTTGGATGATTTCTCTCTGGGATCTGTGTGATTTGGATGGGTTCTCTGTGGTTTACTGTTGATCATTTGTATGGGTTTTCTATGGGTTATAGTTGAGTTGTGTGGGTGCTGTCTGGGTTCTGTGTGAACTGAAAGACTTTTGTATTGCTGCTCTGTTGTTTGTGATCACTTGCCTGTAAGATGTTCTTAGGAAGGTTCTCCAGATTCTCCTTGATGTTAACAGTGTACGGCGAGAGCTTGAACACCGGTGTGCAATCATTAACGTCCAGAAGCACGATGTTCACCGTGGCACGGTCGACGCGAGGGCTGCTTCCTCGATCCGAGGCCTGAACCACCAGCGAGTATGAAGAACGAGTCTCCCGGTCCAGCAACTTTGCAACAGAAATCACGCCGGTAACCGAATCAATCCTGAAATCTGTGTTCCCATTGCCGGGGCCAATGGAGAACCGAATCTGTCCATTGGTTCCTTCATCAGCGTCGGTGGCAAACACCTGGACGACGTCAGTGCCGGTGAGGGTATCTTCCTCGATCTCGATGTCGTAGATGTTCTGAGAGAAGCTCGGGGTGTTGTCATTGACATCCAGAACCACCATGGTCACCTCCATGGTGGAAGACAGCGGCGGCTGGCCTTTGTCTGTGGCGATCACCGTCAGCGTGTAGTTGGTCATCTCTTCTCGATCCAGCTCTCCAACCAACTTCACGTGGCCATCGATATTTCCGATGCTAAATTTGCTTCGATATGAGCCACCGAGCGAATATTCCACGTAGCTATTGGGTCCGCTGTCTGGATCAATCGCCTGTGCTGTAAAGACCACAGTATCGACCGCGGTGTTCTCCTGGACGTACGCCATCTTCTGAGAAACAAACGTGGGAGAGCAGTCGTTGACATCCAGCAAGATGATGGACACCTGAGCGGTACTGGTGAAGCGGGTGGCAGGAGGCGGAGCCAGGTCGTTAACCGTGATGACTAGGTTGTAGAAGGATTGAGACTCCCGGTCTAGAAGTTTCCGTGTCTGTAGAAGTCCGGATTTAGTGATGCTGAATTGAGACTGAGGATCTCCTGACGTGATGCTGTAGGTCAGCTCTGCGTTCAGACCTGCAAAAGAACCAGGAACCTTCACTATATATATATATATATATACAGTGTATGAAGTGACGAATCCAAGTTTGAAAATTTTGGGTCCCGTTTTTGACATTATTGTCCACATACCATTGCAAAAACAACAATTAATTGTTAATAACTAATAATGGCCTAAGACTTTTTGCACAGTACTATATATATCCACTATCAGCTGTTTTTTATCCAGTGTAAAATCCCCAAAAAAACACTTGAACAAAGCTTCATTGTTGTTGTGCAACTCAGTGCTTCCAGATAATCCAGATAAAGAGGTTTTGATTAATTTTTGGCATGACACTGGATCAGGGGTTGACCTTAATAAATGATCATGAATTCACTTTTAATAATAAAAAGTCGCAATTAAATTGTGCAAAATAATCTCTAAGATGTTTTTCTTTTATGGTGCAACCCTATAGATTATTAGTTAGAAAATCTGGGTGTTTGCATTGTTCTGTATAGACAAAAATGTTCAATATTTGCAACTGAGATGGGATTCCAGTGGGGTTCTGTGGACCGTATGCTCATTTTTCCCATCATTTAATCCTCGCTTGCTCTAGTCAAGGTCCTGGGGCGGAAATAGTTCTCGGTGGGCCCTGCAGAAGTACTGTTGCAGCCTTCATCCAGCCTCCCAGCCCTCAGACATGGCCAATTATGTGTGGCACCATACCAGTGGTCTTGAGGTGCACCACCTGAGTGCTGCCCCATGTTAATCATTATCCCACTTTACCATTGCACAATTTTTATTACGTCATTATTGTCCGATGGCTCAGTAGTAAGAGCGAGCTGCTGGATCTCCAGCTCCTGAGGACCTGAGTTCACATCCTGGATAGAGCTTACAATGTGAATGCTGGGTGGCTCACTTCAGGATTCCTGTTATGGACTAGTGGGGTGAAACGGGACACGTTGCTCTGCATTACTTTGCATTTCCCGGTCAGGGTCATGGGGGCTCTACAGGGTGCAGGGCATCCCACGGCTCTAAGGCACCATCGGGATTCTCACATAGGTCACCGCTTTGGTGAGCCAACGCCTCAGATCGCTGCGTCACCCGAGCCCGGTTCCAGACATCATTTTGATGGACTGTGGACCTGATGTGGTTCCAAAAACAATTGGGGTTACACTAATGAGACATCAGGGCTTTCAAAGTAGCCCTGTACTCCAAAACTAATGCCTGTATGGATTACTGTGTGATGGCTGATTGTGATTATGCAGGTTAGGGTCTTGGCATGAGACTCTGCTGTGGTCCTGGATTCTTCAGTAGAGGAAAGTACATGTAATTCCGCTAATTCAGTGGCTTTTAAACAACACAATCAAAGGCAGTCTGATGTACATTATTACAATTTTAATATCAACATGAATCATGCTTCAAACAGTGACTTTATTAAAGATCGGCGCGATAGAGGAAGCGGATTACACGGACGTTAAGCGCGCGCTGTATCAGCAAGCAACAAATCATTTTCATATCTGATTTATCCTTCCATTCGGAATTAACTGCTCGTAATAAAAGAGGAGTCCAAAATGATCCGGCGTCTACTCTGCACCGGGTGTGGAGCACAAAGGGTTTTTTACTGATATTCCCTTTTTGATGGATGCTTTTCCGCATATTGTTACAGCAACATCTGGTGCTGATACGTTCACATCCTTTTCGTGAATTATTCACGTTTTCAGCTCAAGAACGCGGTCAAATCATAAATATCAGCACTAGCTCCGGGATTAAGTGCTTTTCAAAGAGGGAGCATTTATTTATTTGACTACGAGAGAATTTATGACTCCCGAGCCCGCTGACACGGCCCATGCTGCTGCAGTAACTATTAAAAGGTTATCACGCAGACGGACCCCATCTGACGAGTGTCTTTAAACTGCACTGTAAATAAAAAAAAGATTGTGTTTCATGAAGTATCCGTTAGGAATGTTCTGCAATCAGTATTAGTCTGTACAGCGCTCACCACAAACTGGATCCCGTCTCATTAAGTGTGACTTGGATGGGATTCTGCCGGGGTTGTTTGCCATTTCTGTGAATACCGAACAAAATGGAAGGGCTCTGTCTGGATTATTGCTGTTTCAGTGGGCTCGCTGAGACATAAATGGGTTCTGTTTGGGTTCTAGGCAATTTCATTTTGTTCTGTGTGTTATGCAAGGGTTCTGTGTTAGTGCTTTGTGATTTTGATGGGCGTGTTGGTATAAGGAAGGGTTCTGTCTGGGTTCTAGGCATTTTCATTTTGTTCTGTGTGTTATGCAAGGGTTCTGTGAAGGTCCTTTGTGATTTTGATGGGCGTGTTGGTATATGGAAGGGTTCTGTCTGGGTTCTTCGCAATTTCTGTGGGTTTTGGAAAGGTTGTCTTTTGGAGTGAATTGACCCTTTCTGATTTGAATTGGGTTGTTTATGATAGGGAAAGGTTCTGCCTGGGTTCTTTGCTATTTTATTAGTTTTTGGTTTGTATATGCTATATTATTGGGTTCTGCGAGATATTAAAGGATTCTTTCTACCTTCAATATTTTGGCTTCTCCAAGATATTGGTTGTATTTGAGATATGGAAGGATTGCATTTTCAATGGGTTCTGTCTGGGTTCTTGGAAACGTCTGTGGGTTTTGGAAGAGGTTTGAATTGTCCCGTTATGATTTTAGTGGGTTTGTTGGGGTTCTTTGGGATTTTATTAATTTGTTTCTTTGTATATGCCATTTTATTGGGTTCTGTGAGATATTGGAGAATTATGCCTGGATTCTTTACATTTTTTGGGTTCTCCAAGATATGGAAGTGTTCTGGATGCATTATTTTCCATTTTAACGGGTTTTTCCAGGGTTTTTTTGACATTTCAATGTTGTATTTGAGATATGGAAGGGTTCTACCAGGGCTTTCTGTGATTTCAAAACGTTTTTTGACACACTGAAGGGTTCTGCCAGGGTTCTTTGTCCTATTTGAGATATAGAAGGGTTCTGCCTAGACTCTCCGTGATCATGATGGATACTGTCGGGCATATCAGGGTTCTATCTGGGATCTTTGCTATTTTACTGGGTTTAATGGGATATAGTCAGTTTTGTCTGGTTTCCTTGCCACCAAAGGGTTCTGTCTGCGTTGCTTGCTTTCTGGATTGGTCTTTGTATGAGATGGTTCTGATTTTGTCTTGATTCTGTGTGATTTTGGCATGGGTTGCCTGGATTCTGTGTGATCTTCAGGGATTCTGTTGAAACTCTAGGAGAGTTACTTTGGTTCTGTTTTGTGTAAATGGACTCTGTCTAGTCTTGTTTATCTTGGAAGGGTTCTGTTGGTTTCTTTGTAGGATTCTTTGCTGACTGGATGGGATCGCTTGGGTTATGTTAGAGTGGGTTGGGCTCTGTGAGATTTAGTGATGGATTTGTTTCTGTGATGGGGTTTTTGTGAGGTTCTTTGCGGTTTGGACAGGGAATCCATCTGAGTTCAGTGTAACGTGGTCAGGATCTGAGGGATTTGGTGGGTTCTGTATGGGTTCTATGGATCTGAGGCGGATTTTCTCAGGGTTCTGTCACTTAAAAGAGTTCTGTGTAGGTTGCTATCTTAATTGCTACTTGGATTTTCTTCTGTTTGGACTATGGTTTGAGTTGTGTCCTTTGCTTTGATTCTTTGATGGGAATCTGGGTTATTTAGGTGGGTTCTGGCGAGGTTCTGCTAGATTTTGGTGGGTTCTGTGTTTTTTAGAGTTATCTGGAGTGGTTATGTCTGTTCTGGATGAGTTTCTGTATATATTT
This sequence comes from Ancistrus triradiatus, assembly GCA_025084515.1. Classification (NCBI taxonomy): domain Eukaryota; kingdom Metazoa; phylum Chordata; class Actinopteri; order Siluriformes; family Loricariidae; genus Ancistrus; species Ancistrus triradiatus. The sequence continues at coordinate 174,526 of JAJAGP010000296.1, forward strand.
AGTGTGATTTGCATGTTTTTTACATGTCCTGTTCTCTATTGTAATAGGCTCTGCGTTCCTTGGAGGGTCTTAACTGCATTTTGAGATTTTCTTTTGAGGTCCTGCTTGGTTTCTGGGTTTAAAACCAAACTAAGACTCAAATTCAAATGAAGTCTTAGCAGCAACCAAAGGTCCTTCATTCAGATGGAAACCGAAATGGCGTGTTTGTGTGCATTCGTATTCGTTCGTGTTTAATTACTCAGCGTTAAAGTGGGTTCTAGGATCAGTATCAGATGGAGCGGCGTTGAACCAGAGAGCAAATCAGCTCAAATTGAGCATCCTTAATGTTACATGCAGGCCTGCTCATGCGGAACGCCTCGGCACCTTCCCACAATTCCCCGCTGTTTACAGAAAACAAGCAATCTCTTCATCTGCTGCCGTGGACAGAGAGGTCACGGTTCAGGAAGCCCGAGCAAAGTTCTGAGAGTGATATGGTTTGAGTGGACAGAAAGCAGAGCGAGAGTGAGAGAGGGAGAAAGAAAGAAAGCGGGAAAGAGGAGAATGTAGGTCACCATAACCACATTAGACACCAATTTAGCGCAGAGTCTGAGAAAGGCGGCTTGGCGCTACGCTAGCGCTGCCATGCGAGCCCAAGCATGGCATTCGTTCAGTCCAGTTGCATGCAAGTGAAAATCTTAACCCATGTGTTCTCATCAGTGTTTAAGATTTTAATTAAAGTGGAGCTACACATACAAAACAATTCCCACAGCACATTTAGCTTACATCTTCTATCGTTTTAGGCTAGCAACATAAAACCTTGTTTCCACCAGTCTTCACTGTGATTGGCTTTGTAAGGGTTTTGTGTGATTTCTGGATTTGGACGAGTTTCTGTCTTTTCCATGTCTTGCCGTGTTTTATACGTGTTCGGTGAAGTTAGAGATGTGATTCTGTTTAGATTCTGAGTAATTTATGAGGGTTGTGTGACTCTGTTTGTGTATGTGTGTGTGTGTGTGTGTGTGTGTGTGAGAGAGAGAGATTTTATGAGGTTTTATCCAAGTTGTTTGCTGTGTGGAGTTTTTTTTCTTCTAAATCTGTGATTTGGATGGGTTGTGTGAGATCTGGATGGTTTCTATTCGTGTTTTGCAAGACATGAGTGAGTGGAACTGTGTGTAATATGAATACGTTTTGTTGGAACTCTGTGTGATTTGCTTGTTATGGGGTCTGTTTTGATTTGGTTCGGTTCTTCTGAAACACTGTGTGACTTGGACATGTTCTCTTGGGGTTCTGTGTGGTTAGGCTGGGTTCTTTTGGAATTCTGTGTGATTTGAATGGGTACTGAGTTATTTGGATGGGTGGTGTTTGATTTGGATGTGATCTATAGAGATTCTGTTTGATTTTGGTTAGGTACTGTGTTATTTGGATGGGTTCTGATGGAATTCAGTGTTATTTGGATGGGTTCTGGTGGAATTCTGTGTTACTTAGATGGGTTCTGGTGGAATTCAGTGCTATTTGGATGGATTCTGGTAGAATTATGTGTTATTTAAATGGGTTCTGATGGAATTCACTGTTATTTGGATGGGTTCTGGTGGAATTCTGTCTTATTTTGATGGGTTCTGATGGAATTCTGTGTTATTTGGATGGGTTCTGATGGAATTCAGTGTTATTTTGATGAGTTCTGATGGAATTCTGTGCTATTTAGATGGTTTCTGATGGAATTCACTGTTATTTGGATGGGTTCTGGTGGAATTCAGTGTTATTCGGATGGGTTCTGGTGGAATTCTGTGTTATCTGGATGGGTTCTGATAGAATTCTGTGTTATTTCGATGGGTTCTGGTGGAATTCTGTGCTACTTAGATGGGTTCTGATGGGATTCGTTGTTATTTGGATGGGTTCTGGTGGAATTCAGTGTTATTCGGATGGGTTCTGATGGAATTCTGTGTTATTTTGATGGGTTCTGATGGAAGGCAGTGTTATTTAGATGGGTTATGATGGAATTATGTGCTATTTAGATGGGTTCTGGTGGAATTTTGTGTTATTTTGATGGGTTCTGGTGGAATTCTGTGCTACTTAGATGGGTTCTGATGGGATTCGTTGTTATTTGGATGGGTTCTGGTGGAATTCAGTGTTATTTGGATGGGTTCTGGTGGAATTCAGTGTTATTCGGATGGGTTCTGATGGAAGGCAGTGTTATTTAGATGGGTTATGATGGAATTATGTGCTATTTAGATGGGTTCTGGTGGAATTTTGTGTTATTTTGATGGGTTCTGATGGACGTTGGATGAGGGATTCTGTGTGATTTGGACAGATTCAGTTGGGATTCTGTGTCATTTGGATGGGTCCTCTTAAATCTTTGTGATTCGGATAGGGTTATTTTGGAACTCTGTGAGATTTGGATGGGTACTGTGCTATTTGGATGGGTTCTAATGGGGTTCTGCGCAATATGAATGGGTTCTGTAGGGATTCTGTATGATTTAGACAGATTCTGTCGGGATTCTGTGTCATTTTGATGGGTTCTGTTGAAACCCTGTGTGATTTGGTTAGGGTTTTTTTGGAACTCTATGTGATTTGGATGGGTGCTGTGTGATTTGAATGGGTTCTGTTGGGATTCTGTGCGATATGAACGGGTACTGTGTGACCTGGATGGGTTGTTCTTGATTGGGACGCGTTCTGTCGGGGTTCTGTGTAAGTTGTGCAGATATATTTGGATGGGTTCTGCTGGGGTTTTCAATTTGGATGGGTTTTGGGGGTTCTGTTCAGTTTTCTATTCGGCTAAAGGTAGAACAAAAATCTGCACTAATCATGAGCAGGATAAAAATTGCATAGCATTTAAACAAGCTGTAAAACAAACATGTTCTAAAATCTAAAGAGACATCCTGGGTCATGACATCGCTAAGTACAGAATAGAACATGGAACTAAAAACGCACTGACGCTAGGCTAATGCATGTGCACGTGTAATGCTACTCTGCTTACAAATGCATACGGGCTTATGGGCTAATGCTAGAGCACTTAGCGCAGCCAGATCTGCTCCATCTTTCAGCTCTCTGGCATCAAATATCGCTGCTCTGTGCGCCGTGTATGCATGCATAATATCGAGAACCGGAGTGGAAACGTAACACTATAGCCTCGCTGGAGGCACGTGGAACCCCGCGTCTTGAAAGCCACATTTTTTATTGGAAATTTGATCGATGTCAGCAAGCAACGAGTTGTTTAAGCCTGAGATGGGACACTGGTGATAAATAGGTTACCCATTTCCTTTACAAAGCCATCCTTCAAAAAACTCAACTAAAAATCCAGCAGCGTAAATGTCCAGAAGTCAAAAAGTCCCACAGCTGAAGATCCACCAGCTAAAGATCTACCAGCCTAAACATCCAGCAGTCTGAAGATTCTGCACCTTAAAAATCAAACAGCAATCCTAAAGATTTAGCAGTCTGATGATTACAATTCCTAAAGAACTAACTGCCTAAATCTTCTGCAGCTAAATATTCAGCAGATTAAACAAAACATTCAGCAGAAAAAAAAAACTGCCTCAGTCTATAGATCCAGCAGCCACAGGTCCCACAGAATGGAGATCCAGAAACTTAAATATCCGAAAGCTTAAAAATCCAGCAGTTAAAAACCCAGAACTAAAAGAAACAGCATCCTAAAGATCCAGCAGCCAAACGATCTCACAGACTGAAAAGTCAGCAAAATAAATATTCATCAGCTGAATATCCAGCAGCTTAAAGATCCTAAAACTAAAGCTCCAGCAGATAATGACTGCTAAAAATCCAAAAGAATCAAGATCCAGCAGCTTACAGATATAACAGCTGAAGGATCCTGCAGCTAAAAACTCAACAGACTAAAGATCCTGTAGCTAAAGATCACGCACATAATAATTTAATAGGCTAATGATTCTCTGGATTAAAAATTTAAAAATCTTGAAAAATACAACAACTTAAGAATTCAACAGGCTGCAGATTCAGGAGTCTAAAGATCCAGCAGCTAAAGATCCCACAGACTAAAGAATCACCAGTCTAAAGACTCGGCATTCTAAGGATCCAGCAGCTAAAGATCCCACAGACCAAAATCTAAAGACTCGGCATTCTAAGGATCCAGCAGCCAAAGATCCCCCTGACTAAAGAATCACAAGTCTAAAGACTCGGCATTCTAAGGATCCAGCAGCCAAAGATCCCCTGACTAAAGAATCACCAGTCTAAAGACTTGGCATTCTAAGGATCCAGCAGCTAAGATCCCACAGAACTAAAAGAATCACCAGTCTAAAGACTCGGCATTCTAAGGATCCAGCAGCTAAAGATCCCACAGACCAAAAATCTAAAAGACTCGGCATTCTAAGGATCCAGCAGCCAAAGATCCCCCTGACTAAAGAATCACCAGTCTAAAGACTCGGCATTCTAAGGATCCAGCAGCCAAAGATCCCCCTGACTAAAGAATCACCAGTCTAAAGACTTGGGCATTCTAAGGATCCAGCAGCTAAAGATCCCACAGACTAAAGAATCACCAGTCCTAAAGACTCGGCATTCTAAGGATTCAGCAGTCAAAGATCCCACAGACTAAAGAATCACCAGTCTAAGGACTCGGCATTCATAAGGATCCAGCAGCTAAAGATCCCACAGACCAAGTCTAAAGACCTCGGCATTCTAAGGATCCAGCAGCTACAAGATCCCCCAGACTAAAGAATCAACCAGTTTAAAGACTCAACATTCTAAGGATCCAGCAGTCAAAGATGCCCACAGACTAAAGAATCACCAGTCTAAGGACTCGGCATTCTAAGGATCCAGCAGCTAAAGATTCCCACAGACCAAAGTCTAAAGATCGGCATTCCTAAGGATCCAGCAGCTAAAGATCCCCCAGACTAAGAATCACCAGTTTAAAGACTCAAACATTCTAAGGATCCAGCAGCCAAAGATCCACAGACTAAAGAATCACCAGTTTAAAAACTCGGCATTCTAAGGATCCAGCAGCCAAAGATCCCCCAGACTAAAGAATCACCAGTTTAAAGACTCAACATTCTAAGGATTCCAGCGGCCAAAGATCCATCAGACTAAAGAATCACCAGTTTAAAAGACTCGGCATTCTAAGGATCCAGCAGCCAAAGATTCACCAGACTAAAGAGTCCCACCAGTTTAAAGACTCAACATTCTAAGGATCCAGCGGCCAAAGATCCACCAGACTAAAGAATCACCAGTGTAAAGACTCGGCATTCTAATTATCCAGCAGCTAAAGATCCCACAGACTAAAGAATTCACCAGTCCTAAAGACTCAGCATTCTAAGGATCCAGCGGTCAAAAGATCCCACAGACTAAAGAATCACCAGTTTTTAAAGACTCGGCATTCTAAGGATCCAGCAGCCAAAGATCCCACAGACCAAAGTCTAAAGACTCGGCATTCTAAGGATCCAGCAGCCAAAGATCCCACAGACTAAAGAATCACCAGTCTAAGGACTCTGCATTCTAAGGATCCAGCAGCTAAAGATCCCACAGACTAAAGAAACCACCAGTCTAAGGACTCGGCATTCTAAGGATCCAGCAGCTAAGATCCCACAGACTAAAGAATCAACCAGTCTAAGGACTCTGCATTCTAAGGATCCAGCAGCTAAAGATCCCACAGACTAAAGAACCACCAGTCTAAGGACTCGGCATTCTAAGGATCCAGCAGCCAAAGATCCCACAGACCAAAAGTCTAAAGACTCTCGGCATTCTAAGGATCCAGCAGCCAAAAGATCCCACAGACTAAAGAATCACCAGTCTAAGGACTCTGCATTCTAAGGATCCAGCAGCTAAAGATCCCACAGGACTAAAGAAACCACCCAGTCTAAGGACTCGGCATTCTAAGGATCCAGGCAGCTAAAGATCCCACAGACTAAAGAATCACCAGTCTAAGGGACTCTTCATTCTAAGGATCCAGCAGCTAAAGATCCCACAGACTAAAGAATCACCAGTCTAAGGACTCGGCATTCTAAGGATCCAGCAGCTAAAGATCCCACATGACTAAAGAAATCACCAGTCTAGGACTCGGCAATTGTAAGGATCCAGCAGCTAAAGATCCCACAGACTAAAGAACCACCAGTCTAAGGACTCGGCATTCTAAGGATCCAGCAGGAAAAGATCCCCCAGACTAAAGTTCCAGCAACTAAAGATCCAGCAGCAGATTCTCCAGCTTTTTAAATTTCCAGTAGTTGATCACATCCCATTCACTGGGACTGACAGATACAGAGGCCATGGCAATTTTATTGGGACTGCTGTTTACAAAGGCCACGCCTCCTTCACTGGACAAACACACAGGCCGCACTTTCTTTCCCGAGACTGGGTATACAGTCAGTGAGGCCACGCCTCTTTATGGGACAGCCACATTTAGCACTTTGTTAGCTGATTATAGTACTTCAGTTATTTTGCATATCTTACCATCGTCTGCGTCTTTAGCCGCTACAGTCAGAACAGGTGATCCAGGACTGAGGTTCTCCAGGATGGACGTGGTGTAAACGGACGTGTTAAAGGCCGGCTCGTTGTCGTTTACATCCAGCACGTTAAAGTAAACTCGTACGAAGCTGGCTTGACCTCCTCCGTCCTCCGCCTTGACCGTGATGATGTAATACTGCTGCGTTTCATAATCCAGCGGCCGCGTCACGTTAAAAACCCCAGTAACGGGGTTGACGAGGAAGGTGGAGTCGTCGTCCGTCTCCTCGAGGGAGTACGTCACTTCGCCGTTCGAGCCGGTATCCGAATCGCTCGCCAGAATTGCCGCCACGATGGAGCCTGAGGAGAGAAAATAACGACCGAATGAGAAGCGCGAGAGAACAACACAACACGGATCAAAGCAAATGCGAACCACATTTTAGCAAAACACAAACGCGACCAATGCTGACTAGGATTCTGTGCTCCCAGTGGAGTTTGTTATTGTTGTGCAGCTTGGTTTTTTTGTGGTTTGGGGGAAAAGTCGACACCGTGTCCACGCTGCTTAAAATCCCAGCAGCGAATGAGACGCTGAGCAGGCTGTGTGGGTTTGACTTTCTACAGGATAAGGCCGAGGTGTATTTAGGCTGCCACACTCGCTCCTATAGGGCTGACAAGCTGGACGCTGGCTACAGGACTCAGGATTGTGTTACCTTCTTTCAGACTCGTTTTGTCTGCTGCATGTGCAGTCAGGCTCTGTGGTGTGTAACCACTGTGTGAAGGGAAACCTTCAGGTTCTACCAGACCCGTCATTATGAGAGCGCCTGTGGTATCGGGTTAATTGACACGAGATGTTTTAGGCGCACAGCTTGAGGCTTACGGGTTGCTTTCAGGAGACTAACAGTGGCTCTCTGGCACTTGTGGGAAATTAGCTCACAAGCTTCTGGTCACTGGCTCTGATGCTGAAGCACTGAGGTAATAGTGTCTATGGTGACCATACGGACCATTCATTTCTAAAATTTAATCTGTAACATATTCTGACACAGCGTCGTACCTTCTGTGACACCCGACCCAGCCAGAAGGCATCGCTGGGACTACTACACTTTTAAAGGTTCATTCAATTTATTAACAAATATAACACAGAACTTTATTTCCTGCAGAGCCTATGGTAACTTCATTTAGAAAAACATGCCAATTGTGCACACCTCATGACCTTCTGGCCAGGTCAGGTGTCACACAGACACATGACTGACTGTGTCTGAGGGAGGGGAGAATGGGCGGATCGTCCCCTGATCTGCAATGGACTGGTGACCTGTTCCGGGTAAATGCCTGCCCCAGAGCTCCCGCAACCCACGTGCTGGATAAGCAGGGTTAAAAAAAGATTGCTATGGCATTTGTTGGTGCACCACCCTGAAGACCTCGGTTCAAGTCCCACCACTGGCCTCTAGACAGGTCAGTTGTGATACAGACACACAACTGGGCATGTGTTAGGTAGAGAATATAAGATGTACGGGATCATCGCCTGGCACTCGACTCTGCAGTGGACCTCCAGGTGTGCTTTTGCTTGTTCAAAACAAGGGGGAAATGTTGTTCTTATTATTCTGCATCCATTATGTTTCCTTACCTGGAGCCACATCTTCTGGAACCTCGAAGGAGTAAAAAGAGCGAGAGAATTTGGGCGTGTGATCGTTGACGTCGCTGACGGTGATGTTGACCAGCATATCCGACGACTGCTGCCCATCGTCTGCACGGACCAGGAGAGAGTACTTCGAACGCCGTTCTCTGTCCAGTCGCTTTGTGGCGATCAGGTCACCTGACTCTGGATCGATTCGGAAGCTGTCTTCCGCCCCGCTGATGATGGTGTAGGTGACCAGAGCGTTGGCACCCTGAACAGAGCAATGTATGCTTCGTAAATTAGGTTCAAAATTTACTACAAACCTGCTAATCTGCTACCTGAGCATAGACATGATATAACTATTCAGCCCGTTGCTGCGATACGTCAACGCGGCCGCCATATTGGTCCAGGCAATACTGGCTTGTAAATTAAAGGGAGCTGCAATTTTTCTGATTAAAATGCACAATAAACTAGTTACTTCTCAGCCTTCTCTTCTTATTTCTCGACCAGTCTGCTTTCTGTGTTTTATAGCAGTGAAAAACACTAAACACTACAGTAGAGCAGTACAGCATAGTATTAGCCTGTAAATACAATAAGATGTAGTCTAAAAAATAATATCATTAATGAAATAATAGAAACAGTTGTAGATGGTTTATGTAGTATGAATAGCTCATCAAGCTGGAAAAGGTTAAAAAACATCTCAAAAGAGTTTGGACTCCACCAATCCACAATCAGACAGATTGTGTACAAATGGAGGAAATCCAAGACCATTGTTACCCTCCCCAGGAGTGGTCGACCAACAAAGATCACTCCAAGAGCAAGGTGTGTAATAGTTGGCGAGGTCACAAAGGACCCCAGAGTAACTTCTAGCAACTGAAGGCCTCTCTCACATTGGCTAATGTTAATGTTTCATGAGTCCACCATCAGAAAGAACACTGAACAACAATGGTGTGCATGACAGGGGTGCAAGGAGAAAGGCCACTGCTCTCCAAAAGAACATTGCCTGCTCATCTGCAGTTTGCTGATCACGTGGACGAGCCAGAAGGCTATTGGAAGAATGTTTTTGTGGACGGATGAGAACCAAAATAGAACTTTTTGGTTTTAAAAAGAAAAAGCGTTTATGTTTGGAGAAAGGAAAACACTGCATTCCAGCATAAGAACCTTATCCCATCTGTGAAACATGGTGGTGGTAGGATCACGGTTTGGACCTGTTTTGGCTGCATCTTGGCAGGACGGCTTGCCATCATTGATGGAACAACGAATTCTGAATTATATCAGAGAATTCTAAAGGAAAATTTCAGGACATCTGTCCATGAACTGAATCTCAAGAGAAGGTGGGTCATGCAGCAAGACACCGCCCCTAAGCACACAAGCCGTTCTATCAAAGAATGGTTACAGAAGAATAAAGTTCATGTTTTGGAATGGCCAAGTCAAAGTCCTGCCCTTAATCCAATGGAAATGTTGTGGAAGGACCTGAAGCGAGCAGCTAATGTGAGGAAACCCAACAACATCCCAGAGTTGAAGCTGTTCTGTACGGAGGAATGGGCTAACAATCCTCCAAGCCGGTGTGCAGGACTGATCAACAGCTATAGAAAACGTTTAGCTGCAGTTATTGCTGCACAGGGGGGTCACACCAGATCCTGAAAGCAAAGGTTCACATACTTTTGCCACTCACTAATATGTAATATTGGATCATTTTCCTCAATAAATAATGACCAAGTATAATATTTTTAGGGTTCACAAACTTTCAAGCACCACTGTAGCTCTGTTGAGCTAGCATATTTCTGCCACATTTCCACCTCATTCCTCTAGCAGTAAACCTCACATATGTGTAGCAAACACGTCAACGCTGGATTGTTTTAACAGGTGCGTTTGTGTGTGCGTGCTGAGCTCCTCGTATCACCTGCCAAAACCTAGCACTATCTAAACTGTTTAGCATGCTAGCATGCATGAGGCTCGCTCCAAACCCTCCAAAAAGCGATATGTGTTGACATGTTTCTTTCTAAACACCTCCCGGCTCCAGTGTTTCCACTTCCCCGACTGTATTAATACCAATTAGCGAGAGCGCTAAGTAAGTCTTCCCTGTTTCAGCGTCGGGTTTCAGCGGTGCGAAGCCAAGACGGACAAAGGCGTCTCTCAGCGCCCGCTGAACCCGTGAATGCAGGTAAAAGTTCAGACGTAATGTTAGACAACATTACAGCGCGAGAAGAAAAGCTTTCGTAACAATAAAGATGTTAAATAAGTGTTCGTGTTTCAGTGGCTTTCACACTCTGTTATTGTAACAGCAGGGAGCCAGAGAGAACCGTCCAATAATCACAGTCGGTGTCTGAGAACGGCAAATCCATAACCATAAATCTTTCACACAGGTTAGACCCTAAATCAGTAACGTAACCAAATCACAAAGAGCCGAGGCCTACGGCTACAAATGGGGTGTCTAGGAAACAAAGAAGCAGGAAACTACAAACTAAAGCGCTTTCACATTGGACGTTTTACCTTGGGAAGGATTTTTTCCTAGAATTTACTGAAAAGGGTCGAGTATGGAGTCCTAGTCCTTTACTGGGTCAAGACCTAGAACACCTATACAACCCAAGAATAACATACAATACCAGGTGTGACTAATATGTTACTAAAAGTGTCATAGCTGCCACAAATCATGGAAGTCTGAGAAATGTAGGAACGGGGAATCCCCTCATGAATGTAGAAAATTCTAAAGGGTTCTCAAACTTTCAAGCACCACTGTATCAGATACGCATCGGAGCTCAGTACCAGGTATGAAAAGGTCTGATTAGATGTTTTCTGTCGTTCAAAACCATGGCAGAAACAAATCTGTCACATTTGAGAAGAAAAACAGATTAAAAACAGAGACAGTAGGTACCAATCTCATCGTTGCTTTGTATCACTGCTACAAGACGTAACCATGCAGTTCTTTCAGCTCTTTATCTGCTGTCATCGCTAATAAAACAAATAACCTCAGACGGAGAAACTCCGTGAACTTAAGGACAACCAAAACCGTAAGAAAGAAGGTCACGAGCCAGACACAAAGAGAGCGTTGTGTACAGATGGAGTGTAAAAAAGCAGAACGTGAACTCGGTAGCAGCTGAATGCTGGATAATCTCCAAGGAACTGCCCTGCACTTTGAACCCAGACTGCTCCTGCATTCCTCCATAAATTCAGCTAATAGTTCCCCTGGTACCTGCGCTAAGCACAAGCGCTACACATCTGATACGGCGCAGAGAAAATCGGCATGGACGTGCCGTGATGGGTCTATTTAAAACCGACAACAATGAAGGCCCAGACGACTGGCTCCATACGCCACGGGGTTTAAAGAGCCCCACTCAACACGCTGTCAAATATGTTTTCATTCATAATAAAGGAGCGACACTGGGATCGGGTGTTTACGAATCGACAAAAGCCAAGTCGTACCGCTCGTATACCATCTATTCAATCTAAGGCGACTACCAGAGAGAGACAGCATCCAACCTAACGTCAGTGAGAGAGGGGAGTCATGCTTACAGCACTGCCTGCCTGGATGGTCTGGGATTTGAACTTACACCCTTCCTGACTGTAGCATAAATCACTCAGCTATTCTCAGCCCTAATGCTTCACAAATCTCTTAGCATCAGTTAAATATGCACATTTATTGTCCTCCGAATGTATTTGTCCAGGCACATTTGCCGCTTTAGCTTCTGTAGTCAAAGCACTGGGAGCTCAAAGTGTCTCAGCATCCACTAAACTCTGTAGGTGTAAATGACGGTGTAGCTAACAGCTACTGGAATCTGCCATCACCAGGGACAACTTCAAACTACCAACATGTTGGCTGATCGGACGCAGTCGGGATGAGGAGAACCCCCCCTTATCAGAACCATGAGCATGGAGGAGGGTCTGGAGGCTCCAGGATTCAGAGTGCAATCAGAGGTGCGCCCCGGGCAGGGCACCAGGCCATCGTACCGTTACATAAACACACTGGCTGACCTGCACGTTACAAACCCCGCCTGGGATTCAAACCCAGACCCTCATGATCTGCAGGTTCCACCGAGCCGCCACTTTCAACAACAGACACACTGAAGGCCGAATCCCAGTCTAGACCCCAAATGTCTAGACAGTCAGACAGTGGCGAGAAAAAAAAACTCCCAGAGATATATTAGAAAAATAAGTCTTAAGTGAAAAAGCAGAAAGAAAGAATGTAGAAATGAGGAAAGAAAAAAAGAAAGAAAAAGAATGAAGGAAACTGTGAAAGACAGTGTGAAACAAAAAAAGGAAGAAATATACAGGAACAAGAAAGAAAGAAAGAAAGAAAGGATGAAAGAAAGAAGGAAAGAAAGAAAGAAAGAAAGAAAGAAAAGAAAAGAAAGATAGAAAAAAAGAAAGAAGGAAAGAAAGAAAGAAAAAATGAAAGAAAGAAAGGCAGACAAAAAGGAATGATGGAAGGAAAAAAGAAAGAAAGAAAGAAAGAAAAAAGAAGTGAGGGAAGAAAGACAAACAAAGATAGGCAGACAAAAAGGAAGAAACATAAAGAAATAAGGACAGAAAAAAGAAAGAAAGAAGGAAAGAAAGAAAGAAAAGAAATAAAGAAAGAAGGAAAGAAAGAAAAAAAGAAAAAATGAAAGAAAGAAAGGCAGACAAAAAGGAATGATGGAAGGAAAAAAGAAAGAAAGAAAGTAAGAAAGGAAGAAAGAAAGAAAGAAAGAAAAAAAGAAAAAAGAAGTGAGGGAAGAAAGACAAAAAAAGATAGGCAGACAAAAAGGAAGAAACAAAGAAATAAGGACGGAAAAAAGAAAGAAAGAATGACAGAAAGAAAAAAGAAGGAAGAAATAAACAGGAACAAGAAAGAAAGAAAATCTGAAAGAGAAAGAAAGACAAAGATAAAGGAAGAAAGAAAGAAAGAAAGAAAGGAAGAAAGAAGAAAAGAAAAAAGACAAAAGAAAGAAATAAAAAAAAGACAAAAGAAAGAAAGAAAGAGAAAGAAAAGGAAGAAAGAAGGAAAGAAAGAAAAAAAGAAAGATAAAAATAAGTTAAGGAAGAAAGACAGAAAGAAAGATATAGGCAGACAAAAAGGAAGAAAAATAAGGAAGTAAGGACAGAAAAAGGAAATAAATAGAAACAAGAAAGAAAGAAAGAAAGAAAGAAGAAAGAAAGAAAGAAAGAAAGAAAGAAAGAAGAAAACGGGAAGAATAAATAGACAGAAAAAAAGAATAAAGAAAGAAAGATAGGCAGACAAAAAGGAAGAAAAATAAAGAAGTAAGGATAGAAGAAAGAAAGACAAGGAAGAAAGAAATAAACAGAAACAAGAAAGAAAGAAAGAAAGAAAGAAAAAGGAAGGAAATAATAAACAGAAAAAAGAAAGAAAGAAAGAAAGAAAGAAAGACAAAAAAGGAAGAAAAATATGGAAGTCAGGACAGAAGAAAAACAGAAAAAAAGGAAGAAAGAAAGAAAGAAAGAAAGAAAGAAAGAAAGAAAGAAAGAAAGCCTAGTGGATGCTGTGCTTATGTGCTATCAATCAATGCTCAATGCTCTGGATCTGGATTTCCCATCAGGCACCTGGTCATTCCCCCTCCCTCTGCCAGCCAATTGAAGCGTTTTTGAGGGCTGTTAAAGGAGGAAGGAGCGATGGAGGCCTCCTCATATCTGACCTCCACTTAAAGCGTTACAGGGGTTTATGGATGAGAGTGGAGGGGCCGGCGGGCCAATTAGGACCCAACGCCACTCGCCACGGCAGGATGCTGAGGGCAGACGGAAATGCAGTTAGCTCAGACCGAGCAGCCGAGGGAGGGACGGAGGGAGGGAGCGAAAGAGAGCAAGAGAGGAAGGTTTAGGGGAAGTACTCGAGGACGTATGATGGCTCTCGAAGGAAATTCCCATTTCCTGTAACAGGATCGAACTGGTACACTGACGAGCCACCGGCCAAATTACCGAACTGCTAGCTCATTACCGTCAGGCTAAGCTGCCACACATGTAAGAGCAGCAGGGCACGGGCATGGCCTTCAACTCGGCCTCTGACCACACGATAGAGACGGACATATAAAAGGCTTTTGTAATCCTTCCATCCAATCCGAAACGACCGCTCTCTCTGCGGCGTAGCATGATGTATTAGCGCTGCACTTAGCATTACGCTGGAATATTCCCTCTGAGCTACTGCTCTGTTACAAAAATGCACAGCATTTGTGCTTTGAGACACTCTGGGGGTGATTTCACTTGGCTTCGGCTCTAAAGGTGTAGTCATTCTTCTGGTCCGGAGTCACTTTGTGGAGTTTCGTACGTAGTAAGTGTCAAAGCTGGTTTCACTCCTGGTTGCACTCGCAGGAACCGCTCTCTGGTGCAACTGCATTCTGTGGTTTGGGGTTTCACCATGTGTGAAAGCAATCTGCTCTTAGGACTGGACATGAGAATTATGTCATGGGTTGAACTTCTCATGTTGCATCCTGTTTTAAATTTGAGAGGGAATTGGACTCTGCAGATTATATGTTCTGACTTCTTGATATGAAGGGAAGATGGTATTTAAACACAAGTGACAACTGATGATTTATTGTTATACAACAACACATTGGGAAAAAGTCGGGACGGCATGGAAAATGCAAAGGAAAAATAAACACAGTGTTCCTTACATTTGCTTTGAGTTCAGACAGTATGCACCCAAGATATTTCTTTTTTCCGGTCTACTTCATTTCATTTGTCAATAAACATCCATTCCTGCAATTCAGGTCTGCAACACATTCCAAAAAAAGTTGGAACAGGGGATTCAGGACTAGGAATGAAGTTAAAAAACTAAAAAAATCATGAGATTTTAATCGTGATTTGGTACAAAAGCAGTATCCACAAAAAGGCTTGGGAAGAGGAGATGGGCAGAGGATCTCCAGTTTATCAACAAATGCATAAGAAAATTATTGAGATATTTAAAAACAATGTTCCTCAAACAAAGACTGGAACTGATTTCCATATTTCAGTCCTAACTTTTTCTGATTTGGCTCGTTTTGCATTGTCTGGTTGAAAAATGCATGGAGGTTTCTGGAAAAGCTGTCACCTTGAAGCCAGCTTATGTTGCTCTAAAATGTCAGTGTACTTTTCTGCATGAATGCTGCATCACAGAAGAGTAAATGGGGCATTAGAGGGGATGTGGTCTGCACTAAGGTGCTCTGAGTTTGTCAGAACACAATTTGCACATGTTAAACTTATAATAACACACTCACTGGAAAAAAATCTGTATATATAGTTACTTAAAAAGATATGTGATGAGCTTGTGTTGGATGTTTAGTTGGCTTGAAAAGAGAAAGGGAGACATAACAAAAAAGGGAGAAAGAAAGCTATAAATGGAACCCAAGAGAAAAAGAAAAACAAATTGCCAATAAAGATTCGCAATGAATCTCTTTATTCTTTTGGTCTGTGTAGATGTTGATGCAGCTTTTCTTAGATACTCAAAGGGTTTCCTTTTGAGTGTGGCGTCCATTTCTTTCAAAAAACGTTTTGTCAACAAATGAAATGAAGTTGACCAGATAAAAAAAGAACTATCATACTGTCTGCAGTGAAATAAAAGTCAAAGTAAATGCAAGAAACATTGTGGGTTTTTTATTAGCATTTTCCATGCGTTTTCTGATTTTGGGGTTGTATAATTTAAACGATGTCAAAAGCAATATTCCTGACTCAGGTATTTGTAGCCTCAGCTTTCTCATATTCTTGGTGTCAGCATTTTCACATGTATCCAC
This sequence comes from Ancistrus triradiatus, assembly GCA_025084515.1. Lineage (NCBI taxonomy): Eukaryota > Metazoa > Chordata > Actinopteri > Siluriformes > Loricariidae > Ancistrus > Ancistrus triradiatus. Next base: position 190,207 of record JAJAGP010000296.1, read on the forward strand.
ACTGCCATGGTCAAGGTCTTCAGTCAGCTGGAGTTCTGTATCCTTCCAAATACAGTGAAGAGCCAGGGCAACGTGAGCATAACTCTTTCATTTGGCATTTCATAAACTTCCTGGCCAAAATCTGTTTGTTTTACTTTCCTTTATCGTTCGATCTCGTTGCGGTAGTAGAAAAATGATCCAGGAAAAAACAATGTTTTCCTCCTCTTAACACAGCGCCCATATGTTGTTGAACAAAAAAGGTTGGAGACGGTTAGGACGTCTGGATCATTGTTCCAGTCTGCTGCTCTGTTGGTTCAAATCTTGGCTCACTCCTTCTTCGTTGCACATGTGGCTTTAGGAGAAAAAGGTCCAGATATTTCTGATCGTACCCATGTAATCCTTCCACTCTGGTACTAAACTACCCTACAGAACACCTGTGCAAGAGTAAACACTTCTCAGCTCTGCTGATTGAACCAATTCTGAAGTTTTCAAGACCTGCCGGTGCTGAAGAACGAGTGTTTTCCATCAGTTAATGCAACTGACCTTCAGAAATTCAAGGCCCGAGGTTAGGAGAAAGGTCTAGTGCAGGATGATGTCATTTAAAGTACTGTAACAGAGCCGGTATTTTATACCCACTGTCCAGATCCACATGCACCAACCTTAAAAGCAATAAACTCTATCCAGACTTAAACACTTAAAACAAGCGTAATCCTATCCAGACCCACACAGGTCTTCAATCCTATCCAGACCCACTTAAAATAACATAAGAAGAGTTTAACCCTGTCCATACCCACCTAAAACGACTTGAGAAAAAAAAGGGCTCTTCAGAGAAAACTACACCATAATGGGAGGAGCCCTGTGACTGAAACGTACCTCATAGTTTGGTCTTTCGGTCACAATCTCCACAATTTCCTGTAGACTGGGATTTTTGCCAATGCTGGTAGACCCGTACGCTTCAATACACCTGCAAATCCAGTTACTTCTTTCACACTCCGGCCCAAATGCAATCACTCCTTTTCGCCAGCCATTGACAGCTGCTTTGTGACCCATTTTCCACACATAGAAAGAGACATTCAGTGCACTGTACCACCTCAGTCCAGTACCTTACCCGCTAGGCTACCACAGTCCCATTTGGAGGCCTTAAATGTGAACGTTGCATTTAATTCCAGGGTTGCCAGATCACACGAGAGAAACAAGCAACCAGGTCTAGGGAAACAAACCCAAAAGAAGTGAAGCCTCTTAGAATAAGCCGACTGCGTAACCATGTTTGATCCTGCTAGCTACTTCCGCTACGTTTGCATGCATGCACAGACTGCAAGAGCTGTAAGAAGAGCTAAAGGTCTAGATCCATAAAGATGAATCTTCCAAACCTAGAACCCTTTCTAGATTCAACCAGAACATGCTGTGGACAGCCAAACCAGTCCAATCCCAATTGAAACAATTATGGAAAACAGGGATCCAGGTGGAACTACCTGAGAAGAAGCTAGACTGACACCTGTAAGTACACACAGAGAGAAATCAAAGCAGAGCTAAAACCCTGCCCAGATGGACCTGGAAAGTAGGAAATATTTCCACGTCCATATGAACCAAGTGGACAGAATTTAAAAGCAAGTAAAAACTCACACATACCAACCTCAGAGTAGCTAAAGTCTACACAAATAAAACTGAAATGTTGCTCATAAGCATCTGGTCCAGAAGGAAAATCCCATTTTTGTAAGCAAAGCCTTCCGACTTGTTTGAAACAACCTGAATTATCCTCACAAAGACCAGATCAGATTCCACCTAAAATCTAAACTCACCTGGAGGAACACCCTGGGATGAATTTACACCATTCTGTGCCAGCTTGTCTAGAGCTAAACTTGAGAAACACCTGAAAAAATCAGTAAAACCCAAAAGTCTGCTGGCCTGCCATGTCCCAGCTTGACTCTCCTATTTTCACACGTGTATCTTTGGCAGATTTTCTTGTATCCATGTTAGCCAAGGCCTTCTGTGCATCCTGAAGCCTGTCTTTACTAGACGTCCAATACGAGCACACCTGGGGAGAAGTAAAACCCTTGTGCTCAGCTGATTTCTGAAGGTCTAATACAGGCCTAATGCGGATGGGGATTTCCATCTGTTAATATAAATGTCCTTTAATTGATAGCTCACAAATATGGGACGGGAAAAGTTTCCGCGCGGGCGTAACGTAAAGTAGTGTAGCAGAGCCACGCAGCTGCCAGCATTTTACACATTTCCTGTGAGTGGTGGGAAAGAAGCAGGGCTTTTACAGAAAAGGCTGAAGCCAGAGATGTAATACACACCAACAGCAGCCTCACAGGGACTCATCTACACATCTCAGGTGACTTCACGTAATCAGGAAACAGAAGGGAAATGAGGGACCAGCTGACAGTCTACAGTCCAAACAACTGGCTTTGCCATTTAAATGTTCCTCAATCAAATGCAGTGTGTTTAGCACTTTAGAATCTGAAGACGACAAACACTACCACGTCCTCAGATAACCTCCATTAACCACAAGCGGCCAAGCAAATCTGGCATCTCATTGATTATTTTTAAAATGTGTCCCTGTATACTTGGTTGAACGTTTCCTGAGAATATCTATACCCTACTGAGATCCACCTGGACCAAAAAAAGGTGGATCAGTCTGATGCAGATCTTCCAGGACCAACATGAGAAATGCTAAAACCTTATTCCGAGACCAACCTGAAAGAACACTGACCAGATCTACCTGTTAAACCATGTAGAGGACTACATCTACAGTAATGAGCAAAAGTATTAGGGCACTATTAGCTGAATTACAATAGGACCAAAAGATTTCAAACTTGGATTCGTCACTCCATAATCCTCTTTTCCACTGATCTTCATTCCAGTCTTTGTGAGCTTTAACATATCTTAGTCTTTTCATCCGTTCTCCTTCTGAAAAAGTGGTTTCTTGGCTGCTACCCTTCCAAAAAGACCATTCGTGATCATGCGCCGGAGTGTAGAACTGTCAACTTGACATCCCAATGAACCTGCCAGATGCTGCTGTTGCTCAGGTCACAACAAATAGTTGCAACTGTAGCCTTTAGATGCTGTTTTTTCAGATTTTATTTCAGCTTTTTAATACTGCATACAAAAGAGAAATAGTTCTATATGGCTGTTATACCGTTGCTAAAACAATAGCATGTCTAATCTAATGGTGGGCTAAGACTTTTGCACAGTACTGGACATCTGCACAGTCTGACAGTCCAAATCCCAGCTTCAGTAAAGCTGCCACCATTGGACTCTTGAGCAAGATCTCTACAGGAAAGTCGTCTGAATGCTTTCTCACGTTCTACATAAAATATTCTCTACACTTTCACATCCACTATATGGTCAGAAGTATGCAGACACCCCATTAGTGATGTCTGTCATTACACACTGCTAACAGGTTCATAACGTGAAGCCTACAAGGCATCGAACCTCCACAGACAAACAGGAGAATGGGACACCTCAATATGAGACTTTCATAGGTTTCCACTTCCAACAAGTCAATTCTTCAACGTTCTGCTCTGCAGAGTCCATAATGAAATGGTTTGATCACTTTGATGGAGAACCTGGCCGCTTGCACAGACCCCTGATCTTAATTCCATCACACACCTTTGAGATGAATTGTCTGCCAGCTGTGAGCGTATCGTCTAACATCAGTCACAGTCACGTCAAATCTGGTGCACAGATTCTCCAAAGAACGAAGGCTGTTGTAGCAGCGAAGGGGAACAAACTCCACAGTAATATCCATGGCTTTGGGTCCTATTTGGGTGTCCACAGATTTTCGGCTATATAGCGTATCTAATTAAAGCAAAGCTGGAGTTTCATGAGTCACTAGCCCTGATCATTGTTTTCTCAAAAGACTTTTGCCCCCCTTTTAATTTTGAAGATCTCACACTGTTCTTGTTGCACCGGTGCTGAACCCGACTGATGGAAATGCAGCTTGCTCCCATTCTGTTTGCCATGCTGTAAACTCACGGTCTAAATAACCGCGGTCAGCTCAAATAATCACGGGAGGCCTGGCAGTTGGAAATGCATTGCGTGACTCTATCAATACTGATTACTCCAGTAAGTGGTGGAACGGGGGAGCGGGCCGTCTCTGCACGCAGCGAGAAAGAGCTGGCGAGGAAAATATCTGGCAAATATTTGCTTTCACACATCAGTTCAGCGTATCGCTCTGTGTTAGCGTTTGATAAGTAATAGCGCTCTATTCCACGGAACTCAGTCATGGATGCCGCGCCTTTCTGATTTAGCCCGGAAATCTGCTTCTATTTATAACATGAAATCAGGTGAGTGTACAGAATGTACAGAATGTTCCATTATTCTAGTTCTTTTCCATTCCTAAATGTATTTTCCCTGCAATAAGCCTATCCCGGATCATCAGCCAACATGCGCACTTTCCTTTCCGTATTTAGCAAGTCAATTCATTTCAGCTGCACCATTCAGCAGCATACAAGCCTGTTTCAACCGCAACACACACACACACACACACTCTATTGGCAAACTGCAGCTTTCTGTTAACACTATTAACTATATCCATTAACACTTGCACATTTATCTCACAATCCATTAGTCTGTCTGGTTTGCAATATCCTAGAAGTGACTCAAGTTTGATGTATTACAACATAAAAACAAAAAAAGAAACCTAAACCATGCTCCTTTCTTCTAAGAGATAGGTAGATAGATAGATGAATACTGTACTGTGCAAAAGTCTCAGGCCAGCATTAGATAACATATTGTCGATGATTTCAAACTTTTCATCACTCCATAATCCTCTTTTCTACTGATCTTCAATCCAATCTTTGCAACCTTTATCATATGTTAGCCTTTCACCCTGTTCCCCTTCCGAAAAAGTATTTTTTTTGCTGCTACCCTTCCAATTCCTGATCAAGCTCTGGACTGTAGGGTCAACTAGGCATCCTGATGAAGCTGCCAGATGCTGCTGTTGCGCAAGTGGAACAGGAGGCCACACTAAATACTTACTAAAGCCTACAGAAGCTGGTTTTTCTGATATCTCCCAGTTTTTAATACTGCATACAAATTTCCTTTATATTCTGGTTGTATTCTAATAAAGAGGCCGAGAAATAATTATATACGCTCATTATACTATTGCTAAAACAATATATCAATGTACACTAATGGTGGCCTAAGACTTGCACTGTACTTTAGATGTACTATATACAGTGTCCTGCGGGGGCACCCCTGATCTGCTTCTGGTACCACAGACCCAGCCCCTGCGACTCCAGGAACTCCGAAATTTGAATGCTGAAAAGGAACCCAAGAGAAAAGGGAATCACTTTATTCTTTTGGTCTGTGTATGTGCCCCTCCAGGGGGCAGCTTTTCTTGGATATTCACAAGGGGGGCTCCAAGGAAAAAAGTTTGGGAACCACTGATATAGGGAACAAAACTTTGCTCGTGGCTTTTTGCTCACTACTGTGTGACAGTCAACACAAACACACAAGTCCAGTGTAAGCGTGAGGTTCAGTAACATGCCTGGTACGTGCCAACAGCTGGCATGTGCTGTTTCTAATAACAGTACCCAACAAATGGAATATTTTTTATTTAAAATCTGTTAAAAGGGAATGCTTTCAAAGCTGTCAAATGCTTTTAAACGGGACAACTCTTTCTTTGGCGGTCAGTGTGAGTAACGCGAGTAAATGTTCGAATCATTTCGCAGCACCGATATACAAATAAAGATTAGGTTGTTGACAGTAGATGACAAGACTCTTGCGGAGGGACTTTCCTACCTCGTCGGCATCAGTGGCTGTAAGCTGCATTATCCTGAATCCATCACCCACGTTTTCTTGGACGGTGACATCCAGAGTGTCGGTGGGGAAAACCGGAGGGTTGTCATTGACGTCCTGGAGGGTGATCTCGACCTAAAAGGGAACCGGACAGAGAACATTTAGAAGCCATTCTTCCCCAGTCTTATTTTTCTGATTAAGTCTGATCCAAACATGGCCGTCATATCACAGCTCACAAAAGAAGAGCTGTTTCGCATTAGTCAAAAGTGACATAAACCAACTTGGCCCAAAGTGGCTTGTGATACATGTAAACGTTGAGACAAGTTCAGGCTTTAAATGAACCATTAACAAGTCAGTAAACACTAGTCGATGACCTCAAAGGGTGCCGAAACTTTTGCGCTCGCCTATTTTCTGTCGGTACATCGTAGAAGCTGTGTCATTTTTAAGTGTGCTCCCTGTAGAGACTGTGTTAACTTCTTTTCATTTAGAAAATCAACACAGCATGTCAGCTGACCAGGGCTTTCCATAAGGCTGTAACTAAAAACAGGTCTTGGTAGTTGGTTCAGGCTTTTCACACCAAAACACAAACGATACACACTGCCAACGCAGCATCGGGACGTTCCACGCACACACACTCATGCTCGCAAAAAACCACCGCCGTCAACTTACACTTGATCGCGTAAACAAGCTTAAATCAAAACCAAAGAAGCATTTGCTTTGCATTGTGTGTTTATTGCTTAAGTAAATATGTAGAAAGCCTGTTTAGAAATTCCACACATCCAGTCTGCATTAATGATGTCTGTGATTTAGGAGACAAAAACAAAGCAGGAGAGAGGAGACCGAGAGCTCTCTGATGAGACCGTCCTGCCGCCTGAGCTCAAATAAAACCACCTGAACCCGAGTCCTGATTCCAATAACAACAACACACTTTCATTTACCTCGCAGTATAGAACAGAAGCACCAGGAAAACCAGACTACAATAAAGATACCATTATCTGTATCATGTATATAGTGCCTCTAATATCTATTTATAGTATAATACTACACAACTACAGTATTAATCCCATAACACACATAGTATTATAGTATACAGTAGGCTATAGCAGATATAATACTATATATACACATACTATTGTACTATATTATAGTAGATACAGTATTCTCTATACATATGAATACTACATTACTATAGTAGAAAGTTTTATCTCTACATGCTCATATCCTACAGAACTATAGTAGAATTAGTACTATTAATACATACAGTACTACACGTACGCATACATATGTAGTATATAGGATTATAATATCATAGCATCTTTTAATTATAGTATTATAGTTGTCAAAAAGTGGGGTGTAGTCGTTGCCCAAGGATGATGGGGCTATAAGTACATGCAGGTGTGCGATAGGATTCATTGACTGAGAAGAGGTGGTACAGTACAGTGAACGTCTCGTTCGATGTGTGGAAAATAGGCCGCAAAGCAGATGTTAATGATTGTCATGCCAAAGGCCTGAAGTCTGAACAGGGATCAAGCACATGTTTAGGGTTTCAGCTGAGGTTATAAACATGAGTTATAGTTTGGAGGAATAGGGAGGCATCAGTAGTAAAGACGTTCCTTTGAAATTCAACACATTTAGTCACCAGAATAAAATGCTTCATAAGATCAAGAATTGGCATCGAACTTAAATATGACTCCAACTTTAACCATGCATTGGTATGCATTTTATTCATCCATCCACCCTAGCTTTTTAATATAAACACGGATCTTATGTGTTAATAAACCATTGGGTTGTTAGCATTAAACTGTCTTGTTGCTTTGGATGTTTGTTTGTTTGCAGGGCTCGCGTACCGGCCCTATTAGCGGGTTTTTCATTAGCCGTTCCGTAACAGTACAATACACAGGCTAGACGTAGCTGGTAGGGGCCGGGCTGAGACCGAACCTACATGAAATCCACACTAAATATTGGTACGCCGTCATTAAGAAAGAGCACGGCTGCAGCATTTCTGCAAGCTGTTAGAGGGAAGGTTTCATCAAAGTCCTTTCTGCAAACGTTGCTTGAGCATTGCAAAACATGTTTGTGGAAAAATGTAAACTATCAGTTGGACGGGCAGCGGCACATGGCCGCACAACACACAGTTTACTCAGTTGTTGTCAAACACACACGCACGCACACACACACTCCGACCTCTGCGGCTGTTTCATTGTTGTCATTTTTACAGTCGTCGCACAAGAAAAGTCAAAAAGGGAAAGTACAAAACAACCGAAGCATAATAACATCGGTAACCCTGCTGCCTCCAAACTGCACGCCGATGCATGCTCGGTTTTACGCATCCACTTCAGACAATGCTGGGAAAGAATGAAACGTGTGCAAAAGTATTGGCACCTCTCCACATAATCCACTGCAGATTTGTAAGGTGACCGACTTAACTCAATTATTAATGGATTGGTCATGCGGGGGCATCCCTGGTCTGCTTGTACTACCACATAACCAGCACCGTGATCCAGAGGAAACTGAGAATTTGGAAGCCTCTGTCCAGGACCAGACCTTAAGCCAAAGAGCAAGACACTGATCACATGGAACTGGACTCAACGTGGAACCAACGCTGACCAACTGGAAGTCTGTACCTCAAACACAGACACAAAACAGGAACTCATGCCCTGTGGAACATTATAACTTCGCCATTAGGTAATGGAAGGCCTCGTACCGTGCGGAACTGACAGGTAAACCTCGTACCCCACCTCTGGTGAGGTGATGTTTGTCTCCGAATGCATGTCCTTTATCTGTTCTTGGGTCCCAACCCCTCTCACAATGATAGACAAACAAACTTACGTGTATGTGTGTGTTGTGTGTGTGTGTGTGTGTGTGCTGAATCATTGATCATTGTGGTAAATAATACACACACAGTGTTAAGGAGCTGCAGAAACTCGATCCATCCAGCGTGAAAAGTGATGTGTTTCACCTGGGCAAAGACACAACCTTTAACCTCACACACACACAGCTACCGTAAATACTACCTGCTTTAGTGTGTGTGTGTGTGTGTGTGTGATAACTAACTTGTACAAAATGTATTTGAATTGTATCTTACCAAAGAACAGCTTGATTCTACTCTGCATTCTTTAATGTATTTTAATCTCATAATTGACTGGATTTTATTACGTTTCACACACACACACACACACACACACACACACACATTAACGTCAGTGAAGGAAAGGTGTCTTAAATGAATAGAATAAGTAAAAAGTAAAGCATCCTGTTTTACCACTGATTTTTCTGATCATGGTCATGGGGGAGGGTCTTGTTTTTGGAGGGCGGGACCCAAAACCAGATAGGGAGGTACCAAATGCACACCAGGACAAGATCCAGAATCAAACCCAGAACTACAAGTAGAGCTGTAAGTAAAAAAAACAGAATCAGAAGTAAAACAAGAACCAGAACAAAGAGAAGAAACAGGAACAAGATGAGCCAAAAGTGAATCCAGAATCAGAAGAAGAACCTCCATGACAATAACACGAACCAGATCACAAACAAAAGCATGAGCCTGTTACCAAAACGAAAATGATTGTGTTGAAGGTACTTATTTGCGTTAATCATGATCAGTCAGATTTTCGTTGCTCCTATTTGTGTTAGTGTGTTTATGTCACCAAACCTGCTCTCGCACAAAGCCTATAAGGCGGCGTCCTAAATCGTTTACACTTCAAGTCCCTCTAGGCTAATCGTGCTCTATACAGTATGCATTTCAGATACAGCCCATAATGACGCGTCCTTCACTGGGACGAGCATCGATTATTATTAATGTTAAAACTAACGCACTTTGACAGCCCTGACAGCGACTCAAATCCTACAACAGAATCAGAATCAGAGCTAAAATGAGTACCAGAAAAAAAAGAGAAACAAACACAAAGAACAAGATAAAAAGAAACAGAAGTTGAACCGGAGACAGAAATGACCAATGTATACGAATCCAAACCAGAACCCGAATCAGAACCAGAACTGGAATGTGACCTGTTACCAGAAGATGAAGTAGAACAGAAACCAGAATCAGAACCAGAACTGGAAGCAGCTCGGTCGTGTTTTGGTGGAGGAGGTTGTGTGTCTGAGCAGCGGCTCTAATATAAAAAACGAAAGGCAGTGTGGATCAGTGTGTGTGTGTGTGTGTGTGTGTGTGTGTGATGTCTCATTCTGGCTCACTAAATGAACAGCAGAGAGATGATTTGGTGGATCCTTCCTTCACTGTAACTTTCCTCCTCTCTCTCTCTCTCTCTCTGTCCTCAGGTCTCTCGACCCGCTGCCTTTGTCTCCGTCTCTTTGTGGTGTGTGCAGTGAGAGTTAGGAGGCCGTAAGTCTGAGCACAGATTCCAGCTCTTCCTCTCTCTCAAACACACACACACACACACACACACACACACACACACACACACACACACCGCATGGGGCAGCATGGAACGTTCTTGGGTGGAAACAAGCTCCACAGGGGGTTATGGAGACCTGCCAGCATCAGTAAAAGAGTAGATACTATGGTTACACACACACACACACACACCCTCAGGAATCATTATAAGAGACAGACCAGAGACAGTGGTCTGTGTATGTGTGTGTGGAGCATTTTATTAGGAAACTACATAAATACACACTTTTACAGACTGGATGGTTGAAAGCCGTCCTACACATATTTTCTACACACTGCACTTTATAGGGAGTTTTACCATTCACCATTTTCTATTCCGGGTACAGAAGATTCGTCACTGGAGGAAAAATCCCAAGCGTGCACGCTCTGTGCCGTTCGTTACCAGGGAAATACAATGCATTCTGCACTTCATGGCCAAAAGTATGTAGACACATCTTCTATCCACTGTGTCTACACCAATCAGCCATAACAATAAAAGCACTGACAGGTGAAATGAATCAGGACAAGATCCAGAATCAGAACCAGAACTATAAGTACAGCTGTAACTCAAAAAGAAAACCAGAACCAGAACAAAGAGACGAAAGAGGAACGAAATAGACCAGAATCAGAAGAACCACTATGGCAATAATAAGCAGATCACAAACAAGAACATGGTCCTGTTACAAAAAGAAGAAGGAAGAAAAGCAAGAAGGGATGTTAGACAATTAACGCAGTGCATCTTTGTTGCTTTCGAATGTTATCAGGAGTAGAGGTATCTAGATTGTGATGCACATCGGGTCCTGGCATTCACGGTTTTAATGTTCTGTGTTCTGTGTACCAACACCGACAGCACAATGGGTTATACCGAAGAGTTTAGTGACTTTATTAACGTGACTTCATAGCAAAAGCATTTGGATCTCTGAAAAAAAAGTCAGTAGTGCGTGGTTCTGTTTTGTTGGTGCCTGAAATGTCTTCAGAATTTTTATCATGCCTGGATGGGACACCAGTTAAAGCCCCTGTGTGATGCTCGACTTGAATGGTGGCCCATGCTTTTGGAATGATTAGGTGTCCACATACTTTTGGCCATGCAACTATATTGTTACAGTAACTCTACTTTGCATGTGTTTTATTATTAATGTTGTTCATTATCTATGATTCTCTCTACCTTAGACTCTCATGAGTCATCTGTATTGTGTGTGTGTGTGCACATGATTATAAGTTTAAACAGGGTTGAAACTGTCTGTGTGTGTGTGTGTGTGTGTGTGTGTGTGTGTGTGTGTGTGTGTGTGTGTGTGTGAACCCCCTCATCACGCCCCTGCTGTGGACCTCAATGAAAAGCCCCAAACAGTGACAATTAAGCACAATAAATGTGTGTGAGAGAGAAAGAGTGTGAGACTGACAGAGTTAGCTATTGTGTGTGTGTGTGTGTGCGTGTGTGTGTGTGTGTGTGTGTGTGTGTGTGTGTGTGTGTGAGTGAATAAGATCTCAGCAGTTGGTACATAATCGCTAATTTCTGTGCGCAGCAGCTTCCCCGAGAGTCAAAGTGTCTGGGAGGGAAATTAAACGCAACACAATGGTTCACTCACACAAACACACACACACACAACACACACACACACACACACACACACACACACACACACACACACACACAGAGAAACCAATCCAAACCAGAGCAGAGCAAAAGTACAGGCTAGTCATTACTCGTTACACACTGTAAACATCTAAACATGAAATCACAACCTTCCTGATTTAACAAAAACACACACACACACACACACACACACACACACACACACACACACACACACACACACACACACACACACACGCACGCACGTGGTGGGTTCTAATCAGAAGGCAATGCCCTAGATTGGAAATACAAAATGCACTCCTGAGAAACTCAGTGTGAAGCCAGTTACCCACTGCGGCACCAAACTTTAGCCAAATGTTCATTTTCACTGAGTTTTGTGGGAAGTTTTCAAATCCAAAACAGAGCTTTAATCACTTTAATGCTGTTAGATATATTTATTTAGACCTATAAGCTTTAAAAATGGGTTAAAACAAACTAGCGAACATCTATCCGACTGGCAGCTTAGCGCAAGATCACAGTGCTCCTGCAGCTAGCATTAGCTTTAGTGTTAATTAGCCAGCAAGCTGTGATTCAGCACGAAGCGATCTGCTTTTACTGATGCACCATTTAGTTTCAGTGTTCTTCCTAAATGTAGTGTGTTACTGCGTTGTTGTCATGTCTCTGTTGCACTTAAGTCTGCTTTCAATCCTCACACGGCCTGAGGAAGCTGCGTTCATAAAAGCGCACCATGGCCGGTTTCTGAAGAAAGCTGACAAAGAAAGAGACAGAAATAAAGAAAATCCAAGTGCAGTGTGTAATTATGTCCACTTGCTTCGTCTATATCTGTTTCTACGTGGTCCATCAACACCAAACAAAAAGCAGACTAAACTCCGAAGCAGCACTTTCCACTGAAGTTTGCCATGGCGCTCTGAATTTGTCTTTTCTTGCAACAATGCTGAATGTGATGACCTTGGTAACACCCTTCCCTTTCGTCTGTCCTCTGTAGGATCTCGGGGTTTTAGCTGACTGGCGCCCGGTTTCTGGAAATCTGTGCCTCCTCATATCACAGCCCATATTAAATCTCCCTCCAAAACGCACCTGTTCACTTTAGCCCACAAATAGCTCTGTGTGTTGTACTGTACTTTCTGCTTTGTTTTGTATATTGTTTTAACTCTGCCATTGGGATACTTGAAAGGAACAAAACTTAAATGTATTATTATTAGTAGTAGCAGTAGCACTAGTTTTTATGTCACTTCAGTGAACAACCCCTGTATCAGAAGCGATAAAGTAAATAAATCAGCAAATTAAATCCCATTTGTATTTGCTTTCATTTAATGGATAAACAGCGTAAAACCAGAAAGCCTAGCAGCAAATGTGAACAGAAAAAGCAGAATCACAGCCATAACCAAAGGTGCTTTCACACCAGAGGAACTTTTCTTGCCCCTGCGCCCCCTTTGTACGGCTATTTTATGATAACAGAAAAAAAAACAAAGCGAACAGAAATAAAACCCGAATCCCAAAACAAGAACTAGAATAAAATAAGAAACTTCAATAATTAAAAGTGGACCTAGAGTCAAAAGAACAACCACAAATGCACCAATAACAAAAACCAGAACAATAAAGAGAACATGTGCAGTACTTGTGACCAATTTTGTAAACGAAAAGAAACCAAAGGGAAATCAGAACAAGGACCAGAACAAAAAAATAAGAACAAAATGAAACCAGGAGTCGGCGTAACAACCTAAATACTGGTTCTTGATTGGATTTGTTGAGCTGTTAACAGAAGTAGAAGCAGAATATGATCAAGATACCAGATTAAAACTAAAAGTAGATCCAGAACCAGCACAAGAACCAAAAGTAGAACAAGAAGCAGCTCAGTCATGTGTGGGTGGAAGAGATTATGAGTTTGGGCAGCACCGATGGCTCTAATATCAAAACCAGATGGCAGCCTGTGTTTAAGTACAGTATATGGCAAAGAAATATAAAATAGCAGAGATTCCTCATTCTCTAAGAGCTTGCAGTTCCATCCGCATGTAAGCTTGTTGGTAAGCTTGCTGGCCATAGTGAAGAAACGCTAGCAGCTGCTACAGTTCAGGAAACTCGGATCTAATCTGAGAAAGAAAACAAAGCACACGCCACGTCGAAGTTCGTCTCATAATCTTAGGAGAAGAAAGAACTGGATTTGGTCTGTGCAGGGCTCAAATGTTGCTTCAAGTTCTAAACCTCCACTGGGTGAACCCTGATCCACAGAATGGCCCGCTCTCATTCCTCATTCCCTGTGCATCTGTGTGAGTCGTTTGCTGAAGAGCAGGAAGCGTCTGGCGGGCGGCGAGCCCAGCAGAATGGAGCAGAAACGCTAATGCGTTTAACATGAAGTGGCATAAAGCATATTCCTGCCAAAGAGCTCAGCTCTAACATACACCGAGGAGAGAATGTGAGCGAGGGCGAGAGATGCTGTAAAAAATTGCCCGAGACAGACAGAGGAAGTGACTGGAAGGCTATATGAATAATCGGAAGAGAAACGGTGAAAACATTTGACTGAGATTTAGGATGCTTTCAGTCTACTTGTTTCCTGGAACTCTGATCTGATCTGATTTGAAAAACGTATGGAAAACGCAAGACAAACTCGAACCAGGTCCGTTTATGTATGGTGAAACATTGAGAGTCCTCCTACTGCCTTCACAAGAGTGAAACGCATGTTAAGAGGAACGTCCCTCCTCACTTCAGCATTTGGGATTCTGATCCAAACTTATACTAATGTATATGGTCCTCAATTTAAACCCAAACTCGGTATGAAAAATGACACTTTGTATGACTGCGCTGTATTTAGCTCTCACTGTGTGATATTATAATTGGAATCTGTCATGGAGGGATCTTCCTGCCTCTCTTTTTGGCAGACACAATGGTTCCTTCTCATCCTGGCACAGCTAACTCTGGCAAGATTAACAGGATTACCGCTGGCAGTATTAACACGATTAACACTAGTCAATTTGTCGCTGTTGGAATGAACGCTCCAGTTCCGAATAGTACAACCAACACTACAGCAACCACTTGGAGAACTTTTGGCTTGATTGGTGCTGGAAGGTCCAACAACGGAAGAACAACTGGAAACACTGCAAGTTCGAACGCTTTACTGAACAATAACAGCATTACAAATAGTAAAATATGAACTCTCGACTGTCAAACACTCGCAGGACCAACACTTGGGACTGGAACAGGTACATTTAGCACTTAAAAAGGTCGTACATTAATACGAATTAAGGATTCAGGTCCTGTGTTAAGGTCCTAAACTGGAAGAACAAACATTGAGACGTCCAACTTTGAAAGACATTACAGTGAAACACCTAACACTTCAAGAACTAACAACTCTAAGACCAGCACTGAAAGGGTTAACAGTAGGTTCTACCACTAAAAGAACAACTGAGTTATGTTGTAAGATATAAAACTGGCATCTAAACGGTCCAACAACGAAGGAACTAACACTAACATGACTACGATTAGAACAACTAAATAGGAATGGACTGGAGCTTGAACGTCCAGCTCTGAAAGACAAACGCTGAAAGGTCAAAACTAGCACTGGAAGATCTAACATCTACATCTAAGCATTTAGCAGACGCCCTTTTCCAGAGTGACTTCCAACTGATGCAATCTTAGCAATTACAACTGTTACAATCCAAGCAATTGTGGATTGAGGGTCTAACAGTCTAAGCTACCTCATAAATATATCACAGATAGAGATCAACCACTAACATGTCTAATATATAAACTTCTAAAAATGAAATGGCCATTAAGGTACAAGAGGTCTTGAATTCCAACAGTGAAGGGATTTTAATCTATGACTCAAACTAGAAGGTCCAGCGCTGGAAAACTACTGACCTATAGAAATGCCTCCTCAAGTCCTAAAGAGTTCCTTCATTTGAATATGAAACAATAAGCTATCGATTACAGCACAAAACCTTCAGCCTTGTTGTTGTTTGTTCGCCTTTACCGGTTCGTTTCACTTTAATCGTCTCCAACGGCTAAAGCCGCCGCGTCAAACAGCTCCTTATTGTGATGCAATTTGAGTCCCGTTCATTTCAGATGCTCTCTCTCTCCCAGGCTGGGTGTAGGGTTCTCCCTCTCAGACAGGGTGTAAGGTTCTCTTGTTTCCTACTCTCCACCACCCCCCGCACCCCAGACTGGGTGTAGTCCTGAATATACGCTTCAGCAGAACTCAATAGGGCAGGGAAAGTTTTGTCTAAGTGCTGAGAGCGCCACTGAATGTGAATGATCGCGCCTCATAAAACCCATCACCCAGAAATGCTCACGTTCCTCTACTTTTTATGTGTCTACATTCTGTCCCTTATAGGTTTTCTTCGATATGTCTTCCCCATTACTTTTATACCAGTTGTCCCCAATGTCGGTGTTTATTTCAGCAGTTTGACCCTAGTTGTTGGTTCTTACACTGCTAGATGCCCATATCATGTCTATACAAAGCCCACTTTTGTACCCATCAGTGTTTGAAATGCCCAAGTTTTAATGGTTACATTTTTCATATGGTCAGGTTTTTCTTTTATTTACTTTCTCAAACGCTATTTGTTTTCCAGTCACTGTTTTTATGACCAGTTTTACCCCCAATGCCCTGGGAACAGATTCAGTTATTTTATTGTCCTTTATTATCACCCCTTTTTTACAATGTCCTCATCACCTTTTGAGATACCAATTATTTTTGAGATCTCCTGAGATTTTTGAGATCCTGTGTGGAGTTTGCATGTTCTTCCCATGTCTGTTTTTTCCCGGTACTTTGGTTTCCTCCAGCAATTCAAACACTTTTTGTTTGTGTCGGAGCATTTTAAATTCAGGCTATTTTTGTCCCTACATATTTATAAGCCCAGTTTTGTCCACATTCCTTTCTGCAATTCCCAGTTTTGTCCTGACCACTTTTATTCATTCTAGTTATTTAAAATGGTCAGGACTGTTCCCAATTAATCTTTGAATCAACATGAAGTTTGGATGGTGCGGTTACGCAATTACACAAATAGCCTGGCACCCTGTCCAGTGTGTCCCATTGCCCAGTGAATCCAGAGTTAGGCTCCTGATCCTCAAAAAAATCCTACAAAAAGCAGGATGCAAGCACTTTTTTCACTTTATTTTGTCTCTGTGCATTTTGGATTTTTAAAGATTTAACTTTTTCTATTTTTTAAAGTCACTAACACTTTGAAATGCTCAGTTTTGCTTGGCAAACCGATCCAACCTGAGTTCCTCTTTGTCACGAGTTTGTTACTTAAAATGTTTTATTTGTAGGTCACCAGTGACACTTCAGCTTTGCATTCGTAAAAAAGAAACAAAAATATGACTCAAAAACAGCTGTGAACCTCAAATCTCTAAACACAAACATTGCTATTTCTAAAAACTCACCTCATCAAAGCATTTCTTATTCTGTGCACTTTTGTTGTACCTCCTCTGTTTTTGTATATATTTTTGTACGTTCTTCTTTACTACATTTAAACACTGTGACTCTCAGCAGCTCTTAGTATTTGTGTATTGTGCACTTAAAAGTGTCCTCATTTTTACTTTTTGAGCAGGATTAGTCTCTTTTCTAACAGGTAACGAAAATGTCCAGATGATTCGAGCCCTTGTGTTGTGACTCTTTCTTTTCTTTGTGTTTTCTAAGGCTGTCTGCTAAAGACTAGAGTAAATGTAACTGGAGATACAACCAAACACTAAGAAAAGCACAAACAACCTAAATAGCTATCCCAGCACAGATAGATCACTTGTGTCATCTATAAACCGCGCCATTTCAATTCATTTCTTCTGTGTCGTCACGGCCTTGCCTTGACCTGGTGCTCAATCGAATTCGCACCAAATGTAGCGTATAAGATGGTGATTGACGCTCACTATCGCTCTTTTCTCTCCGCCGGTTTGTCTCATTTCCGCTCTCTTACTTCAGGGTGAAGCGAGAGGTCAGAAGCCGATGATTCATCCTGCCGAGAGGTGCTGGTCTGGAAGTCTGCAGAGTTCCCGAGGTCGTGCCTCGACCCGGTCGTTTGTTACCGAAGCCGTAATGCGGCTCTGACGTTGTGTTTTTATCTTGTTTTTGTGTTTGTGTCACTTTTCCTCCTCCTGAAGGACGAGCGGAGAGAGGGATAAGTGCAGGCTGAGTGAAGCTGTTGTTCAGCCCTATTGTTATGTGGACAGAAAGCTAAGTGTCCTCTGTTCTTATTGTTTCCCTTTTTGGCAACTCAGTCCGATGAAGCTCTTACACCACCACTCAGACTGGCTGGGACAAAGACGGAAAAGGAAAGCATCTTCCCACGGCCACACGGGTGTCAAAGAATCAGATTTGTTGTTTTAGCCATGGTATACTGACCATATAGAACATACTGTTCTCGAGTGGACCCAAAAACTGGGATTTGGCACTCCATAAAACTCTTTTCCACTGAATTTCATTGGAATCTTTGTGAGCTTTGCCATATTTTAGCCTTTTTGCCCTGTTCCCCTTCCAAAACTAAAATTCCTGATCAAGCTTCCTGTTCACACTAAATACCCAGTTTTTTAAATTCTGCATACAAATTTCCTGTATTTTCTGGTTGTATTCTAATAAAAAGACTGAGATATCATTATATATGGTCATAATACCATTGCTTAAACAATGCTATATCTAATCTAATGGTGGCCTAACACTTCTGCACCGCTTGGTTTCTCAGGATGACGTATGCGATACATCCAGCTCAGAGCCATTTACCACCTTTAAGTGCTATGACTCTCGATGTTACTTCGATATAATCAGCATTTGTTTGCCACACACTAGGTTCTAGGAGCAGGAAGACTTGGTTTATATCCAGAGCAACAAACCAGAGCAACAAACAGTTCTGCTGTGTGTGGAAAGACTTTTTCCAACAGATATTTATTTACTCAACGCCATGTCAGCATCAGTGTCTACATTCGTGACGGGAGCGAGGTTGGACTGCACGTGTCAAACACTCAAACCGGGACAATTTAGAGACACCAATTGACCTAATGTACAGACTGTGCTAAAGTCTTAGGCCAGCATTAGATTAGATATACCATTGTTTTAGCAGTGGTATAAAGAACATGTATAATTATGTCAGTCTCTTTATTAGAATACAACCAGAAAATACAGAAAATATGGATGCAAATATTTAGTGTGACCTCAGTGTGATCAGGAACGGTCTTTTTGGAAAGGTATCAGCCAAGAAAACACTTTTTTGGAAAGGGAACAGGGAAGATATGCTGGAGCTCTCAAAGAAGGGAATGAAGATCAGTGGAAATGAGTATTATGGAGTGACGAATGCAAGTTTCAAGTACATGGTCATTATAGCATCGGTAAAACAACAAATGGTGGCCTAAGACTTTTGCACAGCACTGTAGGTCTTTGGAATGTGGGAGGAAACCTGCAGTAAACCCAAACGGACATGGAGAGATCATGCAAACTCCACTCAGAGGGAGTCTGGGGTCAGACAAACTCAGGATCTCTGGAGCAACCATGCTGACCTTCTGCACCATCATGCACCTCTGATATATACACATACTCTATTTCTTACAGTTACACACAGCTCTTTACAGAAAGAAGCCTCTGTATTGTTGCGCTCAGCATTCATGGCTTCAACCAGCTCTTTTTTCTGGCTAGCTTCTCTTTAATGAGAGACCAAACATAAGTCTGATGGACTTGCTCTCCAGCCACTTCTTTGCAGTGCGGGCAGGAGCATTGTCTTGCTAAAAAATGACATCTGGCTGTTCAGCTTCAAATTACTCTTGAAAAAACTTCTTGAATTGTGAGCAGCCTCTCTGTAATATTCTCCTGTACTCCAAATGAACTTTTCACAGTCAAGCAGATCATCAGTATGAGCAGCTTAAAAAGGTCCCACCCCATTAAAGCTCTTCCTCCATGCTTAATCCTGGTAGAGACGCAGTCACTTTGACCGGGTCTGAGAAGACGTCCATCACTACACAACTCAAATCATGACTCATCGCTCCACAACCCTGCTGAACCCCTCTGAATCCAACTTTCCATACTCTGCCAAACACTTCACTCAGCCATTGATGTTTTTCTCAGACAGCAATGGCTTTTAAACACAGAGACCCAAAACCCGCACGAGACGAACGTCTGTTAATCGGTTTTCTTGAAGAGTCTTGCTTTCTCGGGCCATTTTGGGCTTGGCCTATTTTAGTGTGTACGTGTACCTCGTTCTGTTAAAGGGAGACTTATTTCCACAGAGAGGAAATCCCTGCCTGGCTCTTTTATAGATTAGAACCTCGGAACTTGAACTTGATTGGTTGCAGAAGGCTGTTTGAATTCCGATTTGTTCGAAGTCGGAATCAAATTTCTTCCTAATAAGTGATAAATGTAAGCAATGGCACGTTTTTTAAACTTATTTTCCATACCAGCCCAACTTTGTCTGATTTGGGGATCTGCCTTAGTTTTATATGCAGATCGGATTGTGATCTGCTGCTGATTGTGCTTTGCAGAGACACGTGCCCACATGTGCACTAACATAAACAACCCTCGGCTCACTGAAAGAAAGGAAAAGTGTACAGTCTAGGTAGAAGAAAAAGTCAATTTAGAGCTACATCCACCTCCTTTATTTTCCCCATTCATCGCATTCAGTTAGTGGTTCAGAATGTGGGTTTGGGCATTAACATGCCATGGCGGGAATTCAGATAATGGGAGTTCAAAGCTCAGAGGGCGGTTTGACCGTACGGAGGATAGTCACACGATATATCATCCTCCATCCGTCTTACACCGAGAGATCAGAGCTCACGCTCCACACTGACACAAACACGACGTAAACCTACACACACAGATACGAGGCTCGTCCACCATTTGCAGCGTAATCCAAACAGAGCTGTAGCTGAGTAAGTGTGTTTGGGTTAAAGCGGTCAGGAGGAGCATCTGTTTATACCAGACACAAAAACATCTCGACTTAGCAACGCTGAGTGATCGGCGATCGCTAAGAGGACAGAGAATAACAAGAGGGACGAATCACATGAAAGGAAAGAGAGTGGGAGAAAGTTTATGGGGGATATAAAGCGAATAGAATTGCATCGAAACCAGTTTTAAAAAGATAGGAGACTCCCATGAGCATACAGTCACAGCATACTGGGAGCAGACAGGGGTACACCCTGGACAGGGCGTCTGTCGATCTCAGGGTTCCCTAACCGCATCTTCCAGACCTTAACATCGCAAACCGCACCCGAGGTTCAACCCTGGTTCTCAGGAATTCCCAGCAGCTAGCTGTTAGATCTGAGCCGTGTTTCAGCTTTTATTTTTGTCCTATATGTTTAATGTAGAGTGCTCGGGTGGAGTAGTGGTCTAATACTCTAACCCACCACCACAGGGACCTGGGTTTGAGTGTTGGCAGTGCCTTCCGGTCCAGTCAGAATACACATGTACACGACTGCCTGTGTCTGATGGAGGGGAGGAGGTCGGGTGATCATCTCTCAGTGCTGCAAGTGATCCCTACCCCACCCTATAGTGAGCCACTGTGCCCTGCGTTAAGCGCCAGAGCATGATTGGACCTTGTCGGGAAAGCCGGGTTAAAATGCATTACCTGGGTTCAAGTTCAAGGACCTGTTGACTTGGGCGCTTTCACATAAAACAGTTTTAAGGACTAATTTCATCTGCATCTTTTTGCATTGTTTACACTTCAGAAATCAAAAAAGGAATGTCTGTCTGAGAAAGCCAAGCGCAGAGCGTATCATCACATCCCTAATCAGAATGCGTTTCTTCATTAAGATGACATCTGCACAGGTCAGACCTCTTTTTGGGAGCGACTGTGGAAATGCAGCTCGTTAAGAAGGGTTCACAAACTTTTGCTTAGCACTGTATGTGTGTACTGAGAAAGAGTTCTGTATATTTCATATGGCAGCGGAGGCAGAGAGAGAGGGAGATATGGGGGAGTATGTGTGATGTCACTCAGCAATGGTCGAACGTTTCAGAGGATTATACCAGCACGCACACACACACACACACACACACACACACACACACACACACACACACACACACACACAGGACTGGTATCATACACTCGATCCACTTAGAGACAGAAGAAATCAACACGTCACTCTTCACCCCACCAACAACCCACACACACACACACACACACACACACTTGTTATAAAGTTTGAGTACCCCTGGTCAAATTACATACAGTACACAAACTCATATAGAAACACACACACATAAAATTGTAAGGCTTAAGACCCATTTCCTTTATCTGTGTGTGTGTGTGTATGTGTGTGTGTGTGTGTGTGTGTGTGTGTGTGTGTGTCTAATTGGTAAACAAAGATGTATTGTGTTATTGGCCGTTACTGACTAGTGTTGTTAATGAAGGGGTGGAGATGTGTTGCCGCGACGATAATTAGTGGGCGGAGACAACAGTGAATGTGAGAGAGAGGAGCAATTAAAGTGATCACATACACACACACACACACACACACACACACACAGACACACACACACAGACACAAACACACACAGACACATCACAGAGAACACATGCACACACATTCTCCTGAATGACAATTTAAAACATAAAACCACAGAGAAACTTGTACACAGATTAAATGCACGCACACACACACACACACACACACACATCACAGATATGACACACACACACACATTTCCCTGAATGATAAATTAAACATTCAACCACAGAGAAACTTGTACACAGATTAAACGCTCCCACTCACAAACACACACACACACACACACACACACACACACACACTTGTCTTGCTATCCTTGCGAGGACTTTCCATTGGCATTACTAAGGCTAATTAAGGCTGTACCTACCACTAATCCTAATCCTAATCCTAACCTCAGTAACCTAAAGCCGCCTGTGTTATGGATCTTTTGGTTTTTCAAATAAAAGTTGCCATTTTTTTGTAAAGAGAAAAAAGCAGTTAAAGTGAGGACTGGAAAAACGCCCTCATCAGTCAAAATCCAGGTTTTCCTATCACCGCAGGGACATTTGGTCCTCACAAGTATAGCAAGACGAGGTACACACACACACACACACACACACACACACACACGTGAATTTAGTAGAGCACTTTCAAGTTCTGAAATATTCTTAAGACTGCATGTTTGTGATCTACCCCAGCTGTTCCGTCGTATTTGAGTCGGAGGAGTGTGAAGGTCATTCCAAAACCTACACCTATTATGTTCTGAAGCAGTTCCAGGTTGATTTTGAGGTTTTGGATCACTGACTAGAAGAAAACCTCTTTTCAGCTTCGGTTACCTCACTGACTGACTTCCACTGGCTTCCAGGATATTTAAGAGGCACCCAAACTTATGCCCAAGACTGGAGGAGTAGCTCAGACATGCATCAGAATACAAACCCTGGTCCTGATGGACCATCATTCTCCTCTTGTAGCAGTGATAACGTCTTACTGTGATGAATCCACGTCTGAATGAAGCAGCACGGACGCTCCAGCTCAAGGCCTTATCTAAAGTTCGGGCTTCTCTGCTCATATTATGTTTTGTTACATTTCTAAAGGAAAATAACCTCGGACTAACCCAACACAGTAAACAGTTGCCGGTTTAGTCTGGCGTTTGGAGAGCTGACGCTTGTCAGATTAACTTAGCTGGATAACTTTGGCTAACTCCACATGACCCTGTAATTCCTGGGTAGCCTTAACGTGCTTGTTTTACTGTAATACATTTTTCTTTCCCCAGAAATTTCTGCACGGACGCTGATTTAGTGGTTTGGAGGAAAGGTTTCTGTCAGACAGAGACGGCACAGTTCAAGTGAACCCGAGCAGAATCAGGTTTGGTGTGTCCAATCGACTCCACAGCTTTAGAGTCAAATCTTATTCCTGATATATTGAATAATGTATTGAAAGCAAAAAAACAAAATGGCTGGACCATTCAAATAAGTACGACTTCTGCTGAATGCGTATTTATGTAATTTTTTTGGATTCCCATCGTATTTGGAATCGACTCTCATGAGTACTGAATGGGACCTGATCCATGTCAAATGTATTATTACACCAAAAAAACAAACTGACAAAAAAACCTTTAAAAAATATATTTTTTAATATTTTAACATTGTAAAATATTAATAATATTTACCAAATAATATTACTTAATTAATCTGATTAATATTTAATTATTATTTAATTTTATTTAATTTAATAATATTTAAATACATTTAAATATTAATACTTAATTTACTGTGCCTCTTATAAGCTTTCCCGTGGCATGGAGGTAAGCTCCTCAGGACCTGGGTTCAAACCCTGGGCTGGATTGCATGTGAAGATTAGGTGGTGCGGTCACAAGAGCGCACTTTCAAGAGTGCCCAGTGAAGATCTGGTTAGCATCCAAACCCCACCATGACCCTGGCTTGTGATCTCAGAAGGTCAGAAGCCCCAGCACTGCTAAGCAACCACTGTTGGCCCTTGAGCAAGGTCCTTAACCCTCAAAATCAACTCATTCATCAGCTCTGGATAGAACTTGTGCTGGTGAATGACCAGGATAAGTGGAGTTAAACCCAACAGTGCAGAGACCTGGGTTCCCAGTGGTGCCTTCTGACTGGCTTCGGATTTGCATTGACACTATTGCCATAAAAAGCACTACCACTACCTGCTGTGCACACACATGAAAGGCACACAAATTCAACCACACACACACAAACACACAACGGATGCATAAACACAGGCCTAGGCGGCATATTTAAACGGACGAACATGCCATGGGTGTGGCTACATACACACACGCGTGTGCGCACACACACGCCTCGCTGGAGGTGCTTGAAAACACACAGTCATGGGAGTCTGCGCAGGGATGAAACATTTACATATACGTATCAGCCCACGGGGGATGCTGGCACGGATTCACACGCACACACACGCTAGAAGACATGCTCGGATATACAAACACGCAAGAGCCCAGTCACGTACGTACACAAGCACGCACACACACAGATGAAACGCTGTGGTGCAGATGGAGATCCACACAAACACAAACACAGGCGCTAAACACTTTGTGGCAGCCGGCAGAAACACATCGACGTGTTTTGTTAGTTTATTGTGGACGTGTTTGTAGGTAGAGCTCGAGCTAAGTGGAAACTCATGGCGCTTGCTGCTCTTTTCCACAGAAGCTTTGCCATCCACTACATTAAAGAAACCTGAAACATGGGTGTCATTTAGCAAAACATGCTGAGTAATACCTGTGATAAAACAGGGATGTATCGTCTGTTAGGCTCAAAATAGCTTTCATGTCGGGGCACCTATGGTCTGCATCACATGACGTGACTCCACAGAGTTTCCGGTCTCTGTGTGATAACCAGATTCAGGCCCTTATCCAGAGTGACTCACAACTGATGCGTTCTTACAATCCAAGCAATTGTGGGTCAAGAGACTTGCCCAAGGACCCAACAGTAGCAGCTTGGCAGAGGTGGGATTTGAGCCCTGGACCTTCTGGGCCATAGTCTAGTACCTTAACCACTAGTCTATCAAAGCACCTGACAGACCTCACAGGACAGATCTCCTAGTGTGGGTCCACCCTTAAGGCCTTTTCACACCGAGTCCGATTTTTACTATACTGGGACTACTGACCCTCCTCTTAATGTGTCACGGACATTTCGCCGTGTCTTTTTCACTAAAAAAAACAAAGACACGAGTGAAGATGAGTGCAGGAAGCCCTAGTTTGTGTTTTTGTGATCATGAACAGATCAGAATGCACTTAGATAAATAATCCAACGCTTCCATCCAGTCCCTGTGAGCTTCATTCTCCAGCCTTTCAGTTCTATTCCACCAGATCTTTTCTTTAATATCCATGTTATAGTCAGCCTGTTGCTCGTCCTATAAGTTCTTGAGCTCTGCTACTAGCAGGATGAGCTGTTCTGCCTGACAACCGAGCTCTGATTGGTCAGCGAGGATCCGAGAACCTCAACTCTACGTGTCATACTGAACTGGAAAAGTTGGAAAGCTGGATAAAACCATGTAGGAACAGCTTAATAAGACGTTCTGTCAGGCCTGTCTCATCCTAATACCTCCAGTTTGGACGATTTAATGTATATGATTTAGATCAGTTTCCAAAACTGTTCTAATAGGAGCTGAACTCCGTGTCGTCCACCATTAGACATGAGTTATAAGGTATTGATGGCTTGAAGAGACAAACTGGCTTGCTGATCTTGTCTCAGGACAGAGATAAACACGTCACACTGATTGTTTGTGCTAATCACACACACTATGTGTGTGGTGGATAGTGAAAACGCCTCTTTTTTTGGCAGACAGCTTTGGGACAGTACCACAAATCACACTGAAGCACAGAGGCTGAATCAGGATCAGGTGTTAGTCGTTAAGAAACGATTAAGAGCGTGTGTATGTGTTAGGGCCCGGATAAAAAATACCGAGTCACAACAGTGTAAACAGCCGTGGGGAGCTGGAGATTCAGATTGAGTTCTCTCTCACGCAGAAAGGCCGATAATTCAGAGCCTGAATTATGATCATTATGGATCATTATTCATCTCAGCAGTCTGAAGGTGGGGGGGAAGGAATGAAGCGAGGCAGCTGTGTTTGTAACGTAAGACACGCGGTGTTAAACACAACGGATAATGTATGGATCCCATCTACACACACATACACACACACACACACACACACACAGTGAGGATTTATGAAATATAATATCAGACAGTGTAATTAATTTAATAACAGCTGGTAAAATCATTATCGCTCTTTTTTTTTGTTTTTTTGTTACTTTCCAGCTCTGAATATCTACAACCTCTCTCTCTCTCTCTCTCTCTCTCAACTTTATTTTTTTTGTACGATTTATTAGAACCATAAATTAATTTGAGCTTCTGTATAACGACGTTATCTCCCACACCAAATGCGATTTTTCGGAGCGTGAAATTGCGACTTTATTTTAGGTCGATTTTCAAAAACTCATTGACCAATCACTGCCGCTTCTGGTGTTGGCATAGCAACAACCAAGATAGCCAATTGAAGCCGTACAAATTGACACCATCACACAAAATTGCAGCTTTCACTTGCTGCTTCTAATAAGAGGACCTAATGTTTATTAATTCACTGAACGTCACATCATGAAATGAAAACTACTTGGGACCACAAACGTATCATTCCTGTAATCGCTGTTGTGTTTTTTTGTGTTTATTAAATGATTTAAAGTTGATGAATGCATTTTGCTGGAGCTTACACTGTCCGTTCGAGGTTGTGTAGAGCTTTTTAAAGAAAAAAGCCCTTAATGTCAGGTATGAGCAAGCTAAAATTGGATTAATGCAATGAGATATCTGAATGAAGTGACAGCACTGATATTTAATGTTTCTTGTGTTTATCTGCAAAGACAATTTGTTCCAAGAGGCAATTAAAAAAAAATTGTGGCAATTTCCCTGTCTCTCTGGACGTGTTTTGTGTTTTAGCTTCATCTTAAGACTGTTTCTTCTTTTCTGTTTCTCTGTGCTGTGCAAATAAATGGTTTGATTAATAGACTGAACTAGCTTTGTGGTTAAGAAATAATGGTCCAATGCTTTTCACGGTTTGGCTCAAACCCCTGATTTCCAGTGAAAGCAAACATTGCTGCTGCAGCACTGACCTTCCAGACCAGGGGTTCTGGAGGGTCATGTGCTTTCTGACCCCTGGTTCAGTATGACACTGCCACTGTGCTATAAACAGGTCAGTAGAATAAAACTGGTGATTTTTTTAGGAGCTTGACTGGCTTGTAGAGCATCCTCGACCTCATCCGACACCTTGAGCTGAATTATGGTGCTCGTTGCAAACCAGAACCTATCACTCAGCGTCAGTCTCTGGCCTTAATAAAGCACGTCTGGCTCAAACGGACATGGATCATCGTCCATCATTTAGTGGAAGGTCTTCCAGCAAAGCGAAGACTCTTATTAACACCAAAGGGAACCAGGTCCACATTAATGCAGGGTTTTAGAATGAGATGTACATACAGCCCTCAAACTCGGTCCTGGCTGTGCAGACAGACAGACAGACAGACAGACAGACAGACAGACAGCACTGCAGTTATGCAGTTCAGTGCAGGCCAGAAAAACAAAATGAGGGAGAGACAGAGAGAGAGAGACAGCTGTTGTTCTTGGCTGATCGACTGGCAATTGAGATGAACAGTTTTATTTTCCATGGAATGTTCACTGTCTCTCTCCCCGTCTGTCTGTCGCTCTCCCTGTCTCGGTCTCTTTTTTGTCTGTCTGTCTGTCTCTCTGTCATTCTCCTGCTCTCCATGTCTGTCTGTGTCTCTCTCTCGTTCTTTCTATCTTTCTTTCATCTGTCGCTGTCTGTCTGTCCCTTTCTTTATTCTGTCTGTCTTTTTTTTAGTCAGTCTATCTGTCTCTCTCTCTCTGTCTGTCGTCCAGTCTCTGACCACCCTGTCACTGATTATATGTCTGTCCCTTTCTTAGTTCTTTCTTAACTTCTTTCTTTCTCTCTCTTTCTGTCTGTCTCTCTGTCTGTCACACTCTCTCTGGACACTCATCTCTGTCTATCTGTCTCTCCCTTTGTCTGTTTCTCTTTTTTCTATCTTTCCTTCTTTATTTCTTTCAGTTAGTTTGTCTCACTCTGTTGGTCTGTCCCATGCTCTCTCTCTGTCTGTCTGTCTGTCAATCCCACTGTCTCTTAGTCTGTCTGCCAATCTGTCTCTCTGTCTGCATCTATCTGCCTGTCTTTCTGTCTTTGTTTGTCTGCTGTTCTGTCTCTGTTTAACTCTGACTTCTAAGTTCCTTTTTCATTCATTCTTTGGTCTTTTGATAGTCGACTCATGCATGGGCTAGACCTATAATCAAAATTTGAGAACTTTAGGAACTGGAACACACACCCATACACACTAACCCTAACCTTGACCTCAGTAACCTACTGCAAATCCTTTGACTCTTTTGGTTTCTCAAAGAAAGTTACAGCTTTTGTAAAAAAGCCACTTTCCTCATGGGGACCGGCAAAATGTCCCCACAGTGTGAAACAAATGTCAGATTTCTGTCATATTCTGTCATTGCGGGTCCACACAATGTAATATATACACGGTACACGCGCACACACACACACACACACTTGTATTAATACCTTTCTAAGAGCCTTCCAATTACTGTGTATTACAGAAGCTAAAAAATGCTAACCCTATCACAAAGACAGAAACACACACACGCTCCAACTAATTCTAAAATGCATTGTCAATTTAACAAAATGGAACACACACACTTTAGGTAAACACATACTCGGGAGAGACGGGGGGAAACCTCACTGTTAATCAGGAGAACCCGATCCCACAATTATAGGCTGCTAAAAGATACGCTCCTGTTTTTCCCACACACGCATCCAAACGTCCATATTGTTATTTTTATTTTCGGCGAGACAAAAACAAATGACTCAATTAAACCGCCGTTCCTGCTAATTACAGATCCGAGTGCGTCCATGTTTGGACAGATTTGTCCACTGGCGCTAGGAAAGCCGCTCAGTTTAGAGAAGACCCTCCAGCCAGACCATCATGCTAAAGTTAGTAACACGCAAACGCTTTGTACCCAACGCTGGAATTCATGTCTATAGTTAGAGATCTTATGTCAGAAGACTGAATGTGCTCTGCTCAGGGCTTCTTTGAGGTGATTCACAGTGTGTGAGAGAGTCGCTGTGTTACTGCATACAGCTGCGAGAGAACGTTTGGGAACCCACTCCAATGACTCTGGGATTACGCAGTATTTATTAAAGGTTACCTACACACAGTACTTATGCACCACAAAGTGAAAGGTCCCAGTTTGACCCTGCTTATTCTGGGCCGGGTCATGGGGGTTCTGCAGTGTCTGGAGTTTGTTGGGTAGAGGCGAAATACTGACTGGATGGGAAGCCAGTCCATCACAGGGCCTTGTTGTACGCCAAGCCTGGGGTTCAAACCCAGGTCTTCAGGAATTGCCGTGACCAGCAGCTGGCTCTTACCTACTGGTGTCTTTATTAATCTTTCACAAAGCAGTCTGGTAAAAGTATGTGAACCATTTTATTGGATAACTGCTACCTGGTGCCTTTCATTGGGCACTCTCCAGTTTGTCCTGAATTTCTTATTTCCTTTCGGTTTTTCTTTCTTTCAGTTGGTCTGTTCCTTTTTGTGTCTGTCGGACTCTCTGTCTTTCTAACCTATTTCTATTATTCTTTCTTTCTGTCGGTCTTTCCCTCTCTCCCTGACCACGTCTCTGTCTATCTGTCTGTCCCTTTCTTAGTCTCTCTCTCTCTCTCTCTCTCTCCGCCCTGTCAAAGCTCACAAAGATTGGAATGAAGATCAGTGGAAAAGAGTATAATGGAATGACGAGTTTAAAATTTATGGGTCCTATTGTGGACCATATGTTATATATGGTCATTATACCATTGCTAAAACAGCAAATCTAATGGTGGCCTAAGACTTTTGCACAGTACTCTATGTTTTTGTTTGGCTCATTGGCCTTTCCGTTAAGCTTAAGGTGATGCTCCACTACCCTGACTTTCACCTGTAAAATTTCTTGATTCAGTTTCAAATTGTGACTGTAAGCTGTTCAGGTCATAAAGAAGAATACAGACCAGAAGGTCCAGGGTTCAAATCCCTCCTCTTCCAAGCTGCCACTGTTGGGACCTTGAACAAGAGCCTTAACCCACATTAAAAAATCCTCCACCATTCTTCGAAGTTGTATGAGGACATGATGTTTATGTGTAGTGCTTTTTTCCATACATAAATTCGTGTATTTCAGCCAAAGTGAAGTCAAAACTCTTCCACAGATCCAAGCTTCTCAAGACGTTCCCAAGACAAACTGTGAGATAATCCCTCCAGCAGATCCTGGGTCTGCCCTGGGGTCCAGAGGGAAGGAAGGAAGTGCCTGGAACGGCTCATGTGAGATGGCCAAACCTTTGAGAGCGCCGGCTCTACTCCAAGCCTCCCCCAGATTGATAAACTCCTCACCCTATCATGGAGAGGAAAATCAGCAACCATCCAAATGAACGTCATTTCTGGCACAACCTTATTCTTTCGGTCACTTCCCAAAGCTCGTGACCGTAAGTGAGGATAGGAACGTAGAGTCAAAAGTAAACACAGCGCTTTGTCCAAGGACTTTTCTCTGCTTCGCCAACACAGTACAATGACTGCAGAACTGCGGCTGCTGACTCGATCCGTTTCTCAGTCTCAGGCCGACTTTTTCCATCACCCACGGACAAGACGCCAAGGTCCTCGAACTGCTCCAAGTACAACTGTTATTACTGGACCTAATAGTACAGGGGTTTTGCAATTGTGCCAATAAGTCTTGTCTATATGCATTTAAGAAACTGACTTTGAATCATTTATAAAAATTCTTAAAGCGTATTTTCTCAAAGCATATTATCCTTCAGAGTGTTTGGAAAAATGCCTTTCCAGTCCAAAGGCTAACACTCTAGGACGACTGTGAAGGAAAAACAATAGGGATTTTTAAAAATTAAAGAAAAGTACAGAACTGAAAAGAGAGTAAATTACTGTCATTAGTGCATAAATAATGCTAAACAGCAACAATCTGTAACGGATTCTTATTAACTGCAGCCAGACTGTCATTATTAAGTCTACATCAGTTATGTAATAAAGGCACGCAACCAAACACACAATCACACCTTGCCATCGTTGTGTTATGCGGCAGCATGGCGTCTTTACGCTGTCGTGGTGTGTAAGGACCCTCGGCGCCATCGGTGCGGGTGCACACACACACACACACACACACTCTCTCCTCACGCAATGCACACACGTCAAGAGGGCAGATTCCAGTGGAGAAAAGTCGCAATGGAAAGAGCAGATAACACACTAAGATAAACAGAAAACCATTAAAGTCTGGTAATACACCAGATTGTGTGTGTGTGTGTGTGCGTTTGTGTGTCTGAGTGTGGTTTTGAAGTCCGCCGAAAACTCCCTTTCAGGCTTATCTGTGAATAAGCCTTCTGTTTTCGAGAGTACTTACTACTTGCGTATCCTACATAGTGCACTAATCTGTGGTCCTGTACAGTGTACGTGACAAGATAGCTAGTCCACAGTGGGAGTCTTAAATAACACGCCACGTTCATTATATAATGCACACAAAGTGATCAGTGTTGCTGGCAATGTTATACTGTGTGTTTGCAGAGAAACGAAGAACATGTCTATCATTATTTCTGGGTCATATTTGGACATTTCGTCCTTAATAACCCATTTTGGACACCTTGAAGTGTCCCCTTGAAACTTAGAACCGCCAATGGATCAACAAAGTCCTGAGTTCAATTTAACCTTCGTCGATTAGACAAACTGTCGAGTTAGATTCGTTTTTTTATGTGACACACTTCCAAGATAACAAAAACTTGTCCTTATTAATAAATGGCGTGTGGACTGGATGTAGTTGAGGGCTAAATTTGTTCTTTCCCATGCAGCACTTTGCAAACGGCTTGGTCCTTTGTCAGTGTTGTAGTCAGAATCAGGATCTAAGTCAAGACCAAGACTTTTAGCAGTCAAGTCCAAGCCAAGATCGGGATTAAAAATAAGAAAATGGAAGAACGGGAGCTTGTTTTTCCCTGTGAGCCAATCAGAGTGCAGATTTTATTTAGGCATGTCGAGGAAGGACTGATTTATTCTGTTTGCATGGATTGTTGATATTCAATAACCACAGAAAAAAGTTCAGATTATTATTAACGTTACCTCAGACAGTCTCATTGGACTCTGGTCTATACAACTATTTCCGAGTCCGTCTTACCCCGAGACCGAGACGAGACCGAGACCACATGTTTATGAGTTTGAGACCAAGACCAGACTCGAGTACTAGAAGACTACCTGCCAGGACTTTTCCAAATCATGCTCTTCTGTTTCTGTTATGGTTTTTAAAGTCCGTGCCATTAGGAAACGAGAGCGAATGACATCATGGGATGTGATTCTGTAATCACTCTTGTATAGACTACAGAGGGTCCGACGTTCAAATGTAGGTTTTTTTCACACTGCATGCGACAAATGTTCAGACTGAATTTAATTTCGGGACAGCCCTAGCTTGCACACAATACTTGTGTGTGCTTTAACGTCAGAAACAAGTAGCAGAGCAAACACAGACATCTGCGAACACTTCGTCTATCTTTAGCTATAACGGGTACTTATAGTAAAATTCACACACACACACACACACACACAGAGTGGACTGGACTGCTTATCAGTCTCTGGTTCAGACTATGCATAAATCCTCAGGATTAAAGGGACTTGATGAAAGAGAGAGGAGCGAGAGATGAAAAGAGAGCGAGAGCCTATAGAAATGCTAAGGAAGCAGCGCTGCTTTTCTTCTCCTCATTCCCTCCATTAATTCGCTCCGAGCCGTTCCCACACTGACTTCATTAATTCACACTGTTTAACCCACTATTGTGTGTGTATGGTGGGGGGATGTCCTTGGTGGCCCCCCATGTAGGTCTGACATGGTCTCCAGGGTCCAACATTGGGACACAACCACACACAGTCACTGTCTTCGCTCTTACCATCACTCGCTTCATCCCATATCACTGACTGATATCTTATCTACAAGACAAACGATAGAGAAAAAAGTCAAAGGGAGAAAAGTTTTTAATAGAGAGAGAGGGAGAGACGTCATGTGACAGAGAGGGCGTTCTTAAATTAAACAGACTGATGTAGTGATTATGGTGGAGCGAAGCAACGGAAAAAGATTCAACGATACAGAAAGGAGATGAAACGTTCTGTTGGACTTTTGTCCAACAGCTTATCGCCATTCCACATCACAGGCTTTAATCGCTTTCGCACCGTAAGCGATCTGTCCTGTTCATGTCCCGAATTCCGGCTGTTTTAACTCATCACTGATGCTGCTGAGAAATCAGGGGAAATGATCGCTCCAAGAGATGTTACAGTCTGTTTGGGAACACTGTCAGTGCTCATAACTTTGCTTTATTATCCTGTTCAATCCCCGCTTATCCTGGTCTGGGTCATGGCGAAAGGAACTGGGAGCAGGCAGAGGTACAGAGCATCACAGAACCTTCACTTTGCAAGCCCTGCCCAAGTATCTGAACTTGATGGGATTACTGAAAAAAATCTGATTTTCTGCATAACATTTACAGCATTTAGCAGACGCCCTTATCCAGAGCGACTTACAATTGGTACAGTCTTACAATCCAAGCAATTGTGGGTTAAGGGGATAGCTCAAGGACCCAACGGTGGCAGCTTGGCAGAGGTGGGATTTGAACCCTGGACCTTATGGTCCATAGTCCAGTACCTTACCCACTAGGCTACCACAGTTCTGCACTTATCAGATTATTAAGGGAATGCAAATGCAATATCAATATCAATCATTTTTGAGCGCTGATATAAGAACTGATGCATTTGTTAGAGTTAGCAAAAACGTTTTTCAGCACTAGTTTCCATGACTGCTGATCAGCAAACCATTTTCACTTTCGCAGCGAAACCAAAGCAGTCAGAAGGGAAATCCAGGAGCAGTCCTAACACTATATAAATAACAACATGCTTAAACGGATTAAACAAACTTCTTCATATGCCACACATGACAAACCTGCTCCAAACAGAAGCTCCACGTTATTCGCTGTTGGCATCTGAACCTCATATATCAGGTTGCATTGGGGAACAGGTCCAAAATAGCCTGACCTGGCCTTCACACGGGGCTTAGTGGTGTTGCTCGAGATGCGGCAGCAGATGCAACGTGTCGACGAACGGGCCTGAAGCGCCGTGACCCGACCCTCGACATCTGTACTAACCGCGGCCAGATTTTCTGAGGGGAAGCTTAATATCAAAAACGTATCGTATTATGATGCAAAAACTCGTCGTGTTGTCAAGCGCAGCAGAATTATTGCAGCCATAAAGATTCCCCACATGGGATCTTAATCCTGCTGCTTTGTGTGGAGTTTTGTTAGAAAACAGACATGTCAGATGGGTTGTGAGCCTCGGTCGGACGGTGATTTAGCGTGACGTTAACATTTTTGACGACCCCAAACGAGCCTCTAACATGTACAGAATATATAATCTAATGTTCAGTCCTAAATCTGACTGTACGCTGTTATTACATCACAGTCCAAACTCGAGCGCCAGCAGCACTATCTGATCGCCCTCTCTCTGAAGGGCGATGGTGTATCTCAGGTTAATAATGTGTGATCTGACGTTAGCCAGACACTTCAGACGAAACAAGACACGACACACACACACACACACACACACACGTCTCAGATTTATCACAGTCAAATTCTCCGTGTGAAAGTGTATCTCCATCCTTCGTCCTGTTTACCCAGCTTAACCCTCACTGATATATCAAGGAGACACAAATGCAAAACGGCACGTCTGTACAAACCACAGGTTAATAAAAAAAAGCAGCAAAATGCAATTAATCATTCAATTAATGCTAAAATGTCCAAAAAAATGTAAACCTCCTAAATGTTATAAGGAAGAATCCACGGGAGAACTAAGATTCAAAACGCATATACGCATTAAATAAACATGTTCAAGAAAAGATAACCAATAAAATGTATAATATAGACTATAATAAATTAAAGCGCATACGATATTATGAAAAGTATACATTGATGCGCCAGTCTAAACTACACTCCATCAGTCTATTGTAACGCAGGGGCACCCCTGACCTGCATTGTGTGTCACTCAGACCGAGAACCCTCCCCAAAATCTGAGACTCGAGATCCTTTGGCGAGGCAGAGACATCCAGAACACACCAGAGAACCAGCAATATACCACTGAGTCACTCCGGTTTGTATCCCGTCTCAGGCGAGGTGAGTTTCATAGTCGCATTCGGACTTTGGCACCGAAAATCCAGTTATACAGCCTTGCAATTGTCTGGTGTTCTATCACGCTTACACCTGCACCCTGTGTTCATGGAAGCCCGTGTGACACTGACCAGGAGAAATTGTGGTTAAAATGCAAGACCCTGCTTCTTTTTTCTTGTCCTTTTCCCTTCCTTTCTCTTTCTCTTCTGTCTGATGATTTTAACAAAGAGGCAGAGAAACCCAAACAGGGGAAAAACCTGAGCATTACCTGACCACAACCTCTCTCTCTGTCTGTCTGTCTACATGATGCGTTGCACAGGTGGAACTTAAATGGCATAGA
The DNA here is from genome assembly GCA_025084515.1 of Ancistrus triradiatus. NCBI lineage: Eukaryota > Metazoa > Chordata > Actinopteri > Siluriformes > Loricariidae > Ancistrus > Ancistrus triradiatus. Next base: position 225,925 of record JAJAGP010000296.1, read on the forward strand.
CATAGACTCACAAACTTCTCAAGGCTTAAAAATGAGAGAGAGACAGAGAAAGAGAGAGAGAAGGAGAGGGAGAGAGAGAGGAGGTAACAGAAACCAGTGATGAGAAAGAGAGAGAAAATGTCCTCAGTCTCTCTCTCTGCCTTTCCCACACTCTGTAAATCTATTACACATGCATGTACCTCTTTGTGTGCTTCATTTCTCATGTGTGTGTGAGTGTGTGTGTCTCCAGTCGGATTACAGGGTGCCAGGCTGTGAAGTCCCCAACTGCTGTCTGCAAAACCTTGAAAGAATCTCGGTCCATTATTGCACCTCATTACAGAGGAGAAAGGAGAAAGAAAGAAGGGGCTTAAGTGAAAAAGAGTAGTGTGTCCATGGCTTGCATTCAGTGCACCTATAGAGGTTGGGGTTGGGGTTGGGGTTGGGGTTAGAGTATCGCATCCCCATGATGAACTGAGCAGGGGTAAATCAGGAGGCTTTGGTTTTATATATAAAGACAGGAAAGACAGGGTTCGCTGTTGTAGGATGATGCCCCAAGCAGCCTTCTCCTGCATGAGATGCCCAACTTGGCCGGAAAGCCCCGCTGGGTCACGAACCCATGTCATCACGGTGGTAGGCCGGTCATTGCGCCGTTGTCCCACCCGAGCAGCAAGAGATTTATTTCAGCTTTAATTCACTGTGTCAGACTTTTAGTGGGTCAAACGTTTACATACACCATGCTGACCGTCTATGTAAACAGTCTGGAAGTTGATGTAATGGTAAAATTAGGTCACCCGTGAATTTCGTGACTTTCAGAGTGACAATCATTCTAACCTCTCTCCAAAGTTTGTCGCAGTTCCACCAGATCTGTCAGGGGGAAATCTGTACACAAACCTTTGAAGCCCAAAAGAGAAAAGGCAGAGCAAAGCATCCCATTTCATCCCTGCTTACCCTAAACAGGACGCCAACTTATCGCAGGGTTCCGTAAACCCACCACCCAGCCTTTCCAATGCAAGCCCCAGCTGGGATTTGAACCCAGGGCCTCAAGAACTGCTGTTTCCAGGAGCTGACTCATACCACCAAGCCACAGGATCCGCAAACCTCATATAATAGTTATTATTTTCAGATTACGTCAGTACACTAATTCGAATTAAACACAGGAAATGTAGGATAACAGAGACAGTTTGTGGCCTCAATATTAGATACCCAGCCATCACATCCAAAACCACACTCACTAATATGGAACAGGTCCCAAATTACTGCTATACCTGGACTGCGGGGATCTGCTTCCATTCACAAACATTAGTGAGGTCAGAAACTGATGTCGGTTCCACGTACTAATTTATTCCAAATGTCTTGGATGGGAGTCTCTGGAGGCCAAGGCCTTACAAACAGAAACCATTGCTTGCTTTGTGATGAAACTGCACACAAACCTCCATACTGTCATTTTCTGCTCTAGCATCAAGATTTCCCTTCACTTAAACTAAAGGGTTCAGTCTAAACCATCAAACACAGCCCCAGACCATAAATACTGAGACAACATCACTCAATATGTTTCTTCTGCTCCAGTGTTGGTTAGCAAATTTATTACATACACGATGGCAGCAAAGTGAATTAAACATTTGATAAATTAGGCTCATTAACTCATTACAGAGACTTCAAAAGGTTCCACAAAAGGTTCTTGCTAGAACACTAAAGGTTCCTTAGTTTGGCAGAATTCCTAAAGGCCCTCCAATATAAACGTAAGGTCATTTGTGTGTTTACCATCCTGTGGTATTTCCAGTGGTGGGGGTACTACGAATACTTAGGGGTAATTACTGGAGGTTAAAGGGAACAGCTAGTATTTGCTGGAGGTGTCTTTGAGTAGTTAGGGGTGCTTACTGTTTTTATCAGGAGTATTTAGGGATATTACTGGAGGTTATCTGTAATAGGGGTATTTACTAGAGGCTATTTTGAGGGTATTTACTGTTGGTACTGGGAGTATTTAGGAATATTTCCTAGGGAGGTTATTTTTAATATTTTGGGGTATTTACTGGAGGTTATTTGTTATAGGTTTGGGCATTTAAGAGAGGTTATCTGTAATAGTTTGTGGTATTTATTGGAGGTAATTCGTAATAGTTAGGGGTATTTACTGGAGGTGATTTGGAAGAGTTAGGGCCATTTACTAAGGTAGTCAGGATTGTTATTTACTGGTCTCTGTATAAACAAATGTTTAAAGGCTTGAACTTCAAGCAACAAGCCACATATTTGTAGCCAGCCACACACACACACACACACACACACACACACACACACACACACACACAGAGCTTCCTGGTCTAACCCAGAGTGCTTGGAGGTCAGACCATGTCCCATGAGACCCATCAATGTCGAGTGCTGAATCGTTTCTTTACTTAAGAAAATACAAAGCAGAAAATAGAAATAAACAGCCGGTAATGTCAGTAAGCCCGCCTGCAGTGACACACACACACACACACACACACACACGGGATGGCGGATGACGTTGTGTGTTGATGCAGAAGTTGTGTTTTAATGGTTGTAAAACCTCTCACACTCCAGCACTCAGCAACACACTCCACAGGGCAAAGAAGGGCAAAGTACTTCAACTTTACACGTGTACACACACACACACACACACACACACACACACACACACACACACACACGCACAGAGGACAGTGTCCTCTTGTTTGCTTGTGTTCTTTGCTCTCACTTCAAACACAATGTGGTGGCATGCAGCCTCTCCATTGCGTACCCTAAACAACAACCCCAAACTGCTCCTGTAAATACCCCTAACAACCCCTGCAAATACTCCTCTAACTATCCCTGCAAATACCCCCATCTACACCTGTACATACTCATCATAACACCTGTAAACACGTCTCACAACCCCTATAAATATCTCTAACTACCCCATAAATACTCCTCACTACTTTATAAATACCCCAACTATCCCTGTAACTACTCTTATTATACCCCTGAAAATAATCCTTACAAACCTGTAAGTACCCCTGACTACCCCATAAACACTCCTAACTACCCCAAAATACTCCTTACTACTCCTGTAGACATTCCTCACATCCCTATAAATACCCCTGATTACCCTTTGTAAATGCCGCTAACTATCCCTGTAAATACTTATAACTACTCCTTAAATACTCAACACTACCTTGTAAATACCCCCAACACTCCCTTGTAATACCATTAACTACCCATGTAAATACTCCTCTCAACCCCTGTAAATACCCCCAACACTCCCTTGTAAATACTCATATCTACACCTGTTTAAACAGGTAAATACTCCTAACTACTTATCAAAATAGCCCTAAGCACCTATGTAAATGTACCTAACTAACCATGTAAATGCCCATAATGACCCCCGTAAACACCCCTACCTACCCCTGTACATACCCCTGATGTCCCTGGTAAACAGTCCTTACTATTCACTATATTCTACAGTATATACAGCTGTAAAGTAGCTATTCCAGAGCGCTCTAAATACCATTAATGACCCTCATTAATACCCACTCCACTCTAAATACCCTCATATGCCCTGTATATCCCCTAACAACCCTTTAAATATGTGTAACTACCCCTGTAAATACACCAAGCTACCCATGTAAACATCCCTCACAACTACATCGATTATTTGGAAACAGGAGTAAACCCAAGTACCTAAAGGCAACCTTTGTAAACAAAAGAGAACATACCAAGTCTTAAACCTCTCATTAACCCTCTCTCTGATTGGTTAATGAGAAACACATGATGCACTGCTCGCCATCCAGGACGAGCTGATTTAAGTCAATTAGACACACACACTGCCCTAGTTCATCCTCTCTCTCTCTCTCTCTCTCTCTCCAAACATCCAAACATCCAAACATCAAGCACAACTTTCTGACCCTGTCTAAGACAGCCCCTGTCCCTGTGTGTGTGTGTGTGTGTGTGTGTGTGTGTGTGTGTGTGTGTGTGTGTGTGTGTAGGATGTAATGATGTTGCCAAGCTTTTGTCACACTTTAAGGGTTCCTTTTCTGTCAGATGGAGGGAGAATGAACATCCTTTCTCCCTCCATGGCCTCCCCTGTCCCACACATCGCCCGACTGCACACATGGACACACACACACACAAATGCACACACTCACACACACACACACACACACACACACACACACACACACACACACACACATTTGCATTTAAAAGATGTGAATTCCCCTGTGGCCATGGTGACGGCAGAAAAGGTGCAAAATTCACTTCGGACGACTTTATAAAGCAGTCAGTAATCAGCGCGAGGAGACAGGCGGCGTGAAAGCACCGAAATACGAGCTATAAAAGACTCGCTTTTCCTTTTCTTTAGACAGAGGGGGAGGCAGAGACTGGATGTGAGCGTAGAAAAGAAAGATTAATACCCTGAAAATCGCAGGAATCCGAAGAGCCTTTTTCTGGTGCTTTAACGGTACAGCAGCTTTTAAAAACTCTGTGAAACTCCCTGGTTTGCTCTCCGTCTTTCTCTGTCTCTCTCTCAGACACACAGAGTGCAAAGAGGCTGGAATCATATTTTAAAGAGAGTTTAAATACCTTAAATTTGAAAAAGAAAACCCCTCAAAACCCCATCAATTTAGAATCCCAAACACCTAACGTTTACCTCTAAACTAGACCAAAATTCACCTCAGTCAGATGATCCACTAGTGTTTTTCATGTCCGAACTTCATTCGCTTCTTAATTGTTCATTAAAATAATAAAATAAAAGGAAAAAATTGCTCCCTGCAGACTCTGTGTTCTTGGTATTTAGAAAGAAATCACCAGAGGTGCTAAAACTTTTACCTAACACTACATTTAAACCAATAACTACAACAACCCGACCAATAGCCCTAACTACTCCAGTACCCATTTAAATTCTCCTAAATAACGCAACATCGCACTGAATAAATCACCAAAAAAACACCATAAAACACCACACACCAAAAAAAATGAAAGTGGAAACACTCAAAACAGGGATTGGGGCGGTGCACCTGATAAAGGTATTGAACTATTAAGCAGAAGTTTATTGTTACAACTCTCAGCACTGCCACTACTGAGCCCTTGAGTAAGGTTCTTAACCCTCTATTGTTTAGATAATACCCTGCAAGAGTATATCAATAGTAAGTCGCTCTGGAGGAGGGTATCTTCTCAATGTTGGCATAAATGTAAGTAACCACTGAAAAGTCTACACCCAAAACCTCACCTCTTGAAGTTCCATAACACAGTTCAAATAGCCAGCAAATGCTCCTTTACATTCCATAAACCCTTCCAATACCCCACTCAATACCCCAAACTATAGCAAAAATGCTAATAAATGCCCCTATCTACCCCTAAACCTCAATCCATCAGCGCATTATAGAACAAAACAGTTCTATAAAACATGTTCTGACTGTGTTTATCCTGATTGGATCAGCACATACTTTCATCTTTACAGAGAGTTCAATCTGAACTTACAATGAGCAGCCAGAGGCAGCAGTGACAGAGACAAACTCCGGGACGCATTAGGAAGAAACCCTGAGAGGAACCTGGCTGAAAAGAGGAAGCCATCCTTCGTCCGGGTGACACCGGAGAAAATCGCGTTAAATAGGATAACAACCAGAACAATAATCCCTCAGTGACAAGCATGAGCGAGAGAGAGGGAGGGAGAGAGAGAGAGAGGCTTTAGACTAGATACTGGGCAAATATGAACAAATTTCATATTCATATCAGATCTCTCTGATAAACCACAAACATAATTACACTATTCCATCCTACAGCTTATAATGACAGACCAGTTTAAATTTAGCTGTCCTCTTAAACCCTGTTAACTATTTTCAGTATTCAGTTACCCAGCTGATATATAGTTTTAGTCAATGTAAGTACGCACTTTTGTTAAACTGTAATATTATACAAAGATCATACAGGGTGTGGCATAACAACAGATTTGTCATTTCATTTGCAATAATTATATCTTAGATTTGTTATATTTTTATTACTCGATCAATCAAATCAATGAATCAGTCGTTTACATTTTTACTTGTTGTGGATTTCCCATTGTTTCCCTTAACTTTGAGGTGTAATAACAAGGGAAAATAATAACATAGGAAAGAAAGAAAGAAAGAAAGAAAGAAAGAAAGAAAGAAATATGTATGAGGAGAGAAAGAAAGCATACAATAAAAACAAAATGAAAAAAAGGACCACAGAAAAAAGAGAGAATCTAAAGTCCCCACAAAAATAGAAAAATCATTCAAAAGTTAAGGATTAGGTGGAGGAGAACGATGGTGTAGGATTAATTAGCTACAGTAGTATTATGTCAATGGAGAGTCCTCATTACGATAGAAAGACAAATTTGTGTGTGTGTGTGTGTGTGTGTGTGTGTGTGTGTGTGTGTGTGTGTGATCAAAGAAAGTTCCCTTTAGGTTTAGATAACACAAACACTCACACACAAACAAATATAAACAACTACTGATCATTCCAGCCTAACGAACCAGTGTGTGTGTGTGTGTGTGTGTGTGTGTGGTGGTGTGTGTGTGTGTGGTGTATGTGTGTGTGTGTGTGTGTGTGTCTGGTTACAGGCAATGGCAACACAGAATGTGATTAATA